>PVIA01000068.1:0-421571 GCA_004024845.1 Tonatia bakeri
TAAATATTTCCAATTCCAAAAACTCACCATTTCAAAAAAATGTTAGGAGTTACTAATAAAAACAAAACAAAATAAAACAACAACAACCCTGATTATTCTGATTGCTTGATCTTTCTTCATTTTGTGAAAGCCCTTCTCATAATATCGGTGACTTTTACCAAAGTAAAAGTACCTTTTTTACAATGAAGAGCCCCATAGTGAAAGGTTTGTTAAAACTTACTTTAAAGTAAGTTTCAGAGAAACAATACAATCTGAGCACTGCCCCATACTGGATAATTTGAACCCCAGAGATCTGCTGTTTCATGAAATTTTGACCTTTTCAATCATTCACTGGAAGATGGCAAGTCCTTATTCTAAAAATTGCAAGTTGCC
This sequence comes from Tonatia bakeri, assembly GCA_004024845.1. Lineage (NCBI taxonomy): Eukaryota > Metazoa > Chordata > Mammalia > Chiroptera > Phyllostomidae > Tonatia > Tonatia bakeri. The sequence continues at coordinate 373 of PVIA01000068.1, forward strand.
AGGGCTCTCAGTGACCCCAAAACGGGTTCTCAATGCCTACCTTACAGGAATTCTGTAAGAATTGGAAATAGGTTTTTACAGGGCCTGGGATACCCCAGGCCCAGAAGGCCACAGGCACTTAAAGCATTGTTACTGTTATTGTTGAAATTAGTAACAGAATTTTCTCATAAAAGCAGAGAGCCACATATTCTAAAAGAGAGAACTCATGTATTTAGCGTTTCGCTCATTTGCAGCAAGCTCATACATCCTATGCTACTTTGAATCAGCATATGGCCTGAAATACATTCATCATAATAGGCTTTGCTAATCACTTTACTAGCATAGCGATCCTGCACCAGGCTAGTGCTACTTATACCCACCCGTAGAATCAACTGGAAAATTTGACAACAGGTAGATTCTCATCCTCAACCAAACTGACTAAGAGAGAATCCCAGGGAGCAGATTCTGATGCATGTTTAAGTTTAGAATCCATTAATCTACTCTTCTCTGGACATAAAGAACCTTGTCCTTGAGTAATGATGTTAGACTACAATACACAACACCTCTGCTGTCACTTTACATAAAAATAATTTTCCTTCTAACAAGCTATGGTCATGAAAATGTATTTAGAGGTAAACAATTGATCATTTTCAGAGTTAGAGCAGCATGCTTGTGGGGTTTAAAGGAGTTGGTCTTTGAGGCAGAAACTCAAGTTTACCATGAGAAGGAACATTTCTGTAAGATTTTTACTCAAATAGAGGTAATGCCTGCATATTTGGGCAGAAATCTTTAGTGTAAAGTGTCAACAGATACAGAAGCTAAATATACTGCTTAATAATTAAAAAAAAAACATTAACACAATACAACCCTGAAGAGTCAGATATTTTACCTCTATAAATATTTAGTAAAACTGCTCTTTTCCTAAAAAGTCGTTCTTTCCTGAGTTGTGGATGTGTGTGTTTGTGTGTGCCCTTGTGTGTCTCACTCAGCATTTCCCCCACAGGGGACTAGGGGACACAATCTGTTCATACTGTGCATGATGTGTAGGCTTCATTTCCTGTTCCCACCACTACAGAGACAGACGATCAGCATCCGGCAGGGCTAAGCCGGGCATTAGCTGCACGGGGCTGTTGATGCTCACCCAAAGCAGTAGTGTACACAGCCCACTGTCAGATATTCTAGAATTTCCAGAACTGGTTGTTAAATATAGCCATTACAAAATGTTAAATTATATAAATGACCAATTAAATTTTATTTAAGCAAAGGTAATCTATACTTAAAATCCATCATTTCCTGATTTGTTTCCTGTATTTTCTATTATCTCTACAACTGAGTTTATTTACATCTGTTGAATCTGTATGGTGGGAATGCTACATAATTACATACTAACCGCACTCTTCCAAAATCCACGTTGATTGCTCAAAAGGGACAGCGATAGAAATGTTTACACCATAGAAATTAGAAAGCTTTACAAATTAGTGTGTTTACTACTATTTTTTAACAGTGGCTATTATATATTTTACCACATACCACTGACATGTGGTATAATTTAAGACTGAAGAAACAGTGTTTTAGGGAATGCATTGTTAAAACTTTTCTAAGGGGACAGCAATGTATTCTGTGCTGGCAATGGGAACTACTTTATGTAACAAATGGATGTTTTGACTCATTCAGAAACTGAAGATGAAACGAGCCCTCACCAGATGCAGAGGTTAAAAGCCTAGGAGGAAATAAAGGAGATGGCACTTAGGGTTTGGAAATGGCCCGAGAGTCCCATCGGTGAGGAGCAGCCTCACCAGCAACACGTGAGCAGGAACACAGATATCGAGATTGTGCTTCCTGCTTCCCCCTTCCCATAGCACTTCTTATTAGCAAAATCATGTTAATAAATAGTCTCATTTATGCTTTGAATGAATTGGGGTACAGTAGGTTTTAAAGCAGTGGAGAGTGTGCCAGCACAGCTGTGAGGTCACTGGAGGTCATTGTCAGCAGAGGCGGAGTTGGCAGTGAGAAGATAAGGCCAAAGAGGAGAGAGAAACTGCAGGAGTTATTACAGATTTGAGGTGACCTATATGAAAAAGGGAAATAGAAACTGACTTAGAATCACAAACTGTGGGGGCCAATATGTGTATATGTAACTATATGTATGCACATTGAAATAATGTTTATATATGTATTTATTATATAAAAACAAATTCTATGAAAATTCTCTTCTTATGAATCTAGTCTCACAGGCCCTCTTGATATGGGTCAGGCTCAAGTTCTTACTTTCTCATTGAGAACACTACAGCGACAGCAGACCTACCACTTGATCTTATGTTTTGAAATACATTCCTAGATGCTATTAGTTCTACTTGCTAATATTTTATTTAAAATAATTGCAACTGAATTTCTAAGTGATCTTTAGTTCCTTTGTGTTTTATTATTGAGGATCACAGAGACCCTATTTCTGTTTTACAGGTCTTTTCAGTAAGCTCTCTTGAATTCATAAGGATTCATTTATCCTTTCAAATATTTTTATATTTTCTGATTTCCTTAATTTCAGTCTTTACCTAAAAATTGTTTTTAAAAAGTATGCATGATTTGACTGTGTATTTGCATTTATGTAAAATTGGATATAATACATAGAAACTGAAACTATACCAAAATGCATTGTGTGTATGTTTTCCTGCTCCGTTTTTTACTCGTCTATGAAACTCCAAACTTAGAAGTATGCTTCTATTGTATGCAAATATATTAATATCTAACAAGTAAAAATGTTGGTAAAGTTAAAAAATCAGGTTTCACACTTCTCTATTTTGAGACAATTGTTTTCTAGTTCAAGAAAGTTATCTATATAGGACACATCATGCAATATTAGAAAGGAGTGGGCAATTATTAAGATATATGAGTCATAAAGAAAAAATTATTTTAAGTTTTGCTAATATATTTATCTCAGACAGAACATCTGGTTTAAACAAATAATTACTCCTGAAATTATGTTTGTGAACATAAAGCTCTTCCATGGATTTGTCAGTTCCCACACATTCCCGTTTCAGTCACTAGTTGTTTTGTTGTTGTTGTTGTTGTTTTAGAAAGCAATTGAGAATTAGTGGTGCATCTGTTATAAGCTAAAGAAAAGGCTGTAGGATCTAGAGTAACTGAGGTTTGGGTTTCTTCCTTTCCTTGTCTCCATGAAATTCAGTTCCACTGTATGTACACACCCCACTCTTTTATCCAGTCATTCACTGAGGGACATTTGGGGAGCTTCTACCTCTTAGCTACTCTGAAGGAAGCCACTATGAACACAGGGGTGCAAATGTCTCTTTGAGGCTCCACTTTCACTTTTTATATATATAATAAGAAGTGGGATTGCTGGATGATGCAGTAGTTCTATTTTTAATTTCTCAGGAACCACCATTCCATTTTCCATAGAAATTGCACTATTTTACAATTTCATCAAAACTGCACAGGAGTGAGTGTCAGTTTCCTGACATCTTCATGAAGACTTGCTATTTTATGTTGATAGTAGTCATTCTAGTTGGTGTGAGGTGACATCTCATGGTTTTCATTTGCATTTCTCTAATAATTGGTCTCTAATAATTGGTCTAATAAATGGTCAATAAGGTTGACCATTTCCCATGCTTATTGGCTATTTATATATCATCTGTGGAGAATGTCTATTCATGTCTTTTGCCAATTTCTGAATCAAGTTGCTTATTTTTTGTTGTTGAGTCATAGGAGTTCTTCACATATTCTGAATATTAACCCCTTATCAGGTATAAATTTTATAAATTTTTCTCCCATTCTGTAGATTGCCTTTTTACTCTTTGATTGTGTCACTGCACATACATTTTAAGTGGGACATAGACCCATTTTCCAATTTTTGTTTATGTTGTCTGTGGTTTTGTGTCATATCCAAGAATCATTATCATGAATCCATTCCCCTATTTTTTTCAATTCTATTACTTTTATCTATTTTTAGAGAGATGGGAAGGGAGAGTGAAAGGGAAGGAGAGAAACATCAATGTGTGGCTCCCTGTCATGCACCTGCTTCTGGCGATGCAGCGCAGGTGTGTGCCCTGACTGAGCATCAAACCAGCAACCCTTTGGTTCATAGTCCACTGAGCCACCTAAGCCAGGGCTATTTTTTTACTCCAGGAGTTTTACAGTTTTGGGTCTTATATTTAGGTATTTAACACATTTTGAATTAAATTTTTAATATAATGCAAGATAAATGTCTAACTTTAATCTTGCGGCTATCCAGTTTTCCTGATACCGTTTGTTAAGGCGACTGTCCTTTGTAAAATAGTATCAGTGCCTATCGCTGCTTCAAAACTCCCTTACATATTAATTCTACTATTACACTTTTTTATTTAATGTACTACTAAAGAAGCATATTGCCATACTATATATTTACTTTTTAAGTATAATGGTAAATGTATTCTAACATATTTTTGTGTAATTCTTTGTAATATCTTTCATATGCTTATTAATTTTATAAGTTTATAATATAAAATATTTATTTTGTGACAATTTATTCATTTAAAGATATTATGAGAAGTGTACTATGGGTTTCACTAGACTTCTACAAGAGTCTATGGCCTCAAAAAATATTAAGAATTCAGAGATTTTTTTTCAGTAACTTATGCAACAGATGAAGTCTAGAATTAGAGTGATATAATATTTTAGGAGCCCTCACCTGGAGAAGAGCAACTATGGAAAATCAAGAACTAAACAAATTCAGTATGATTTAATAATTTATTTTAATAATTAAATAAATGCCAAGACCAAGGGAAAGGTGAAGTCAATGATGACCACCCAATTTTTAACTTAGGTGACTGAGTGGCTGGTGGTATGTAGCCCTGGAAGTCATCAGTGTGAAAGGTGGATTTAAAACCATAGAGCGCATGTGGTTACCAATGGGGGAAAAGTAAAGGAAAATCTGACTGAGCATAAAATCATAGGTAATCACTATTCAGACCAGCCAATTTGTTATGATCAACCAAGGTATCATGTAGTATATAGAATGGGTCAGCAAGTAGGACTAGTATGTAAAGAATAAAACTTTGATAAGCAATTGGTGGTTAATTTGTAAAGGACCATTCATTATGACTCTACTTTGCATTTATAATTTGTGTGCTTGCAATTATTTGCAGGCAAAAGAAATGAAGCTCTATTTGCCTAATTATAGGCACAACCATCCAAATTTGCCCTGAAAAGAATAACACAAAGAGATACCATCTGTGAAAGTGCAGCAAACCCCTCAGACCTTTTTTCCTCTACCCTGCAAGCCTTGCAGACACACTTCCTTTGCCCTTCTGCCATGAGCCTCACTCTTGCCTGATCTCGTTTGCACATTACAGGCTAGTCACTCCAACAGGCAGACAGTCAGTGGGCCTTTCCTCTTATCAAACCATTATGCATTTTCTACACATAATGTACCATAGTCTAAGCAGACTGAGAACGACAGCCATTTCTGAAGCACATCATTTGCCTTGTTAATGTGAATAGATTCAATCTTTTATTCACATGTAATTTTACAAGGTAGGTAACTTGAACCTGTAAAGATGAAATCACATACACATTTCTGCCCTAAGCCAACAGGAAAATTATGTTATTCTACATTAAAAAAACTCAGCTGTTTATTGAAAGCACAGCTGTCAGATTGAATCAAATATATTCATATTTCCCCATTAAATTCTTAGGACCATGATGAAACTTAATAATTGTCCCTTGGAGTTTGATTTCCTATAAGGCATCATAATACAGTCAGTATAATTTCAAATAATTATTGAACTGTGTGAAGACAGTTATGATTTCAGGTGAGAATATTTAATAGTAGATGAGAACTATAAAACCAAGGTTAACACTGGATAAAGGTTCTGTTCTCATACAAACCATAGTAATAATAAATATGGGGGCAATATAGTCTGCTTTATAATAATGGCACATATTTCTGGCAGAATAATTTTCAGAGGTTTTAATGATTTGAATATTACTTGCTCATCATTTAATCATATTAAAAACTTTGAATCTGGTAAATTATCTGTGGTAGAAATAATACATTTTAAGAATGGAAAATTAGGGCATTTGTTAGGCTGACTAAAATCAGAACATAACATATATTTCTTCTATATAAAACCCATGTTTCTGTATTCTAATAATGTTTGGAATTGTCTTGAAGGTTTTAGGGGCAAATGAAGGTTTAGGGATTCTAAAATGTTTCATATTTTTATTTTTTTAAAAATTACAGTGCAGAGAAAGGTACATTGCTGTTCTACCTTTCTGTCAGTGGTGTGGGGGTCCCACAGAGGTGAAGCAGTAGTTAGACCCCAGCCTTAAGTTCATGGACAATGGGCGTATATTTAGACATTGAAGATTCAGCAACATAATTGAGTGTTATTGAAAGGAATCGTGCTAAGAAAATGAGAATTCATAAAAGGGAAGTATCACTCCAAAAAAGAGACTTAATTAGAAGTAAATGTTTGTTCTAGTATATAAAACTGAACATTTCAGTGGACACAATCAAAATTCAAAATATTATCAATACCATGATAAACGAAAGCTATTCATCTTCACAAGAACTAGAAGGACATTTTTAGACATCAAAAAGGATGATACTACTCACATCCTGAGCTACCATTTGTTGACACCAGAGTCAAGTTGGAAGGCCACGGATTCCGAACAATATCTTGCCAATGAATTGTGTCTGCATAACAAAGAAATTTGTTCTGGTCTACATAGACTCCACCATTTAGGATTTCTGTATTAAAACAAACAAACAAAGGGAGATTTGTTGTCAAATTTTTTGATGAAAAGGTAGTCAATAAAAATGATTTACTCTTAAAATATTTTCAATGTTAAGTTAGAATTACTTGGTTAATAGCCAGGATAGCTTTTAAAATATCTTTGATTGAATCATATAATTAAATGGCAGAAATTTGAAAAGATTAAAAAATGCAAAGTAAAATGATCACTTATACCCAAACACTCAGAGAGAAAACATTCTTAACATTTTAATATAGATGCTATCATTCTCTTTTCTGTTCTTTTCTCCTGAAATTGAAGTAACATTGTATATAATATTTCATAACCTGATCATTATAATATTAAATTGTGAGTAGCTAGTAGTAATTAAATATAATTCTATGTGATTTCTAATGAGAATATGATACACCAGAGCACAAATTAAATAGTAACTATTTTAACAATTCCCTATCATTGGTCACTTCCTTATCTCAGATTAGTTCTTTAAAATAAATTTCCATAAATGACACTATAAGATTACACAGTATGGATATTTTTAAAAATATTTTTAAGACTTTTGGTCCAACTTGTCAAATTTCCCTTAAGAAAAATAGTTTTAGTCGATATGACCTTGACTGGAATAAGTAGGTAAATAGACCAAAAAAAAAGCTGAAATTGAATGCTTCAATCACAAAAATGCTATCTCAAATGCAATCAATAGAATTGCCAATTATTCTTTATGAACAACACAATACAGGACAGAATAAGAACCCTGTGGTTCACTGGAACAGTGACATGGCCATGGGATAAAATACACTGATGCTGATTTTTACCTGTTTTTCTAAATCACAACATTTGCCTTGATTAGGCAACTTGTCTCCCTGAACAATTGATCAGACACATTGATTCCTTTGCAGTCAGCTTTAAGTTATCCAGTAAACAATAACTACTTCCTCCAAAAATACTATTGTTATTGCTCGAAAAAAACGGTTAGAAATATACTTTGTATTTTTCTGCTTAAATTCTACCATACTTCCTCTTGTTTAATAAAACTCACAATTTAAGAGAAATCATATATCAAGTTGTAAAACTTTCAGTTACAAGTACCAAAAACCCAGTGAATAGTGGTTTAAATAGCTAGAGGGTGACTTTTCTCACATAATAAGAAAGTACGGAAGGCTGTTGTGAATCTTAGTTTAGCTGCTCCACAACTTGTCTTGTGTGTTGGCTTTATTCTGTCCAGGCCCAAGACGGTGGCTGTGTCCAAAGGTGTTGGTGTGAACACAAGTCATGTGAAGGAAGAAGAGCAAGGAAGGGTCTTTTCCTAGTAAGGCACCAACTACCTATTTGGGAAGACATGCTCTCCTCAGGGATTAAGTCTGCACTTCATTGGCCAGCACAATATCCCACAGCCATTGTTACTGCAAAAGAGGCTGAGGAAGCAAGTATTTAGGTAGATATATTGCTGCTGGAACAAAACCCAGAGAAGCACGTATGTCAGTGAAGGAGAAGAACATGGGAATTTGGGAAGGCAAGTAACTCTGTCTCCCATGGTTGGCTTGAGAGAATCATCTCTCCTGTGCAGTGTGCCCAACTAAATTTGTATGAGTCAGCTAAAACAAAAAAGCGAGATAAAACATGAAAGGAAAAAGGGACAGCAAGAAAAGGACTACTTGTGGAAGTGAGACCGAGGGGCACATCTAAGCTGTCTTACTGTGTGGCAGGTATAAAATCCTCCAGATTTATTTTGACATTGCAGGGCTTTCTGCATTTAAAATAATTCATATTTCCATCTCTGACTATTGGCTGCATTTTCTCCAGTGACAAAAAAAATAAACAAAAGAAATTTGATAATCTTTCTACTTCTAAAACTCAGTTCATTATTTTTCATAACCTAACCATACAGCCTTCATCAAAGTAGAAAAGAGCTATAAGATGTAAGAGTGATTGTGAAATGAATTTCTACATTAATGTTTGGCATTAGGTTTCTATCTAAGAAATGTGATGATCTCATACTAATAGCTTCCTCATGAGACATGAGGTGATGCTCTTCTTCTACAGGAATAATTCTTCATCAGATGACAAAGGAAGGAGATTTTAACTGCTATCCAGGAAATAAAAGTTATTTTTTAGTCTACATTTGGAAAGTTCTATTTAAAAAAAAAAATTGAAGAGAAAAGGTAATAGCTCAAACATTGTGGAATGAGTCTGTATTTTTCAGGAGTCACATTTTAATTCAAATAGTTTATACTGAAGGAACATAGTATCCATCTCTAACTTCCTATCTAGACATATTTAAATAGAATCAGATCATATTATATTGAATGATAATCTCATCAAATCCCTTTCTTCAACAATATTAATCTGCTACCGATGTTTACATTTGTTTCTTAGAAATACTCTATTCAAGAGATTGGTTTATACTTCAGAGGGGTTTAGAAAAAAGGCAATGATAATTCAAGTATAATCTTACATGTTAAATTTCAAATTAAGACTCTGTCAGGATACTTTTGTCATCCTAAATTCAGAACCCAGAATCTGCTAGCAATGCTGGTTGGGAGGATTTATAATTTTTTGTATTTAATGATATATAGTTTACTCATGTATACATGTATTTTCCCTGAAAACAGACTTTTTTCTTTTATGTTTGGTTTAGAACCTATTTGTTGAATGTCAAACCCCACAATCAGAAATTGTGTATTTTATTGACATTTATAGAAGAGTTTTAATGTATACTATATCTTAATGTTCTTTTGACTATCTTTTATTTAAATATTTTATTCACCAATTTTTAGAGAGATCAAAGGAGGAAGAGAGAAGGAGGAAGAGAAACATCTATGTGAGGGAAACATCAATAGGGTGCCTCTCATACATATCCCAACCAGGGTCCGAACCCACAACTCAGGCATGTGCCCTGACCTGGAATTGAACCACTGACCTTTCACTTTGAGGGATGATGCCCAACCAACTAAGCCACATTGGTAGAGCATTTTTGGATCATCTTGATTATTTAATAACATCAGAATATAATTTAAAAAGTTGCATTTATTGATTTATTGTACAGTTTACATTGATTTTATAACTTTATATGATTTTTAAATATTATTTAATATGTTTTTGTAGGAAACTATTGTTAGATTTATTTATAAAATAAGAAAATTCTAGGAAAAGGTTTTGACCTATCAGAAAGTTGTTAAGGCACAGTTTATTTACTGGACAAAAGCGATACCTAATGTCCCGCCTGGGTTAACTATAGAGACTTGATTCCATTTTTTTTATTAGAAAGATGAACAAGAATTAGGAAAAGAGAAAAATTTGATAAAGTATTTATCTAAGAATATACCTGAAAAGCCTGTCTATACTTTGATCGATCTCTGTTAACACAAGAACAGCAGAGCTTTCCGTTGGTATCACTGAAGATTTATCGAAAGGTGCCATCTGTGTTACACCAAGAATTTCCTTGCCATTATCATGAAATAAAATGATTAATAATTAAATTTTAAAACCATGGCAAAAAGACAGTTTCTAATGCTAAGCAGGAGAAGCAAATGGGACATAAATTTATTTCATATTCAAGCAAAGAAGCATACAATCTGGAAGAGTGAAATGACTCAAAGTTTTAAATAAGCAAATAAGCTCAAGGTCGTCTCATTTCATTTTATGTCACTTCCACTCTGGATAATATATCAGAGTAAATTAAGAAAAATACAATTAGATTCTTGGCAATTAGAATAATTGGTAGAGTAGAGCTACTATGCTTTTTTTCATATTATACAAAAATATTTCCAGCAAGTTCACAAAACAGTACTGTGTTTTTTAATAAAAGGTATGATTAAATGTTATAAGCTATATTAAATATGACATTCTATTGAAAAAGCATTTCATTACTGAAACATTCCAGTAAACACATAATATGTTTGTTTCTCAAACATTACTTACTAGATTAATGCAAGTCAAGTAAAGAGATTAGGAATTTCTGTATTTAAAGTAAATTGTAAACCACACTATTCTTTAATATATTGAATTTAATATGTAGAGAGAGCACACAATTTGTAACTGAAATATTAGATTAAACTCCATAAAGGCAGGGGATATTTTTTATTGCTGCATCTATTGTATCAAACAATAAATATTTTTTTAAATTGAGCTTTAAAAAAAGTACCATGCAATTTGCCACCAACATTGATCAGTTAACTTCTGTTCTTTCTAATTTCAAATTATATCCTTATGAAATTAAATTAAGAATAAAAATTACCTTTTTCCATTAACACTTTATAGCTCATCTTATCTGACTCTACATTTAATTAACTTTTTTTGTTCAAAACTGTGTCTAACATGCAAGGCAAAAGCAAGATACACAATAAAGATCTTCTTCATGATAGGAAATTTAATATTTTGATTATAGGAAACATTAAAATATATATATATATATCTAATTTTGAGGTTAGAGCTCTTATAGGCTGAAAGAGAAATAACATGTTTCATATAAAATTTTTTAATTCAAAATGTACTAAATTATTGCAGGTAATGTCCTTGATATTTTTTTTTAAAGATTTTATTTATTTATTTTTAGAGAGGGAAGTGAGGGAGAGAGAGAGAGAGAGAGAGAAACATCAATGTGCGGTTGCTGGGGGACATGGCCTGCAACCTAGGCATGTGCCCTGACTGGGAATCGAACCTGCGATGCCTGGTTCGCAGCCCGCGCTCAGTTCACTGAGCTACACCAGCCAGGGCCGATGTCCTTGATATTTACAGTACATGTTTAGACATGGTCATTTGTATCCCTAAACCTATTTGTGCACTCAACTCAGTCTTTATCAGGTGAATAATAATGATTTTGTGCTACCTGAGACATTCTCCCAAACCCATTCAAATCATCTAGAATATGCTACACAGAAGTCTAAAATCATGTTTTTATATTAAACCATAAATCTACCTCCTATCATTCCTTAAACTATTTTTTTAGAAAGCTGTGAAGTGCCAGGATGACATTTTAAAGAGGACATAAAGTACTCATCTTAGCCTTCCAATCCTAAAAGGTTGAGTATCTGACCGTTTTCTTCCCTGATTTCTATTTGCTTAAGTCTAATGAAGAAAGAAATGTTTATGTTATTTAAATAAGTTCTCCTGCGCTCTTCACTTTTTTTCAAATGCTAGTTATTATAGTGAATTTGGGGATGAGTGACCATTAAGAAAATCATTGACATTTTGAAAATGTATTCTCTCCAAAGAAAATGCTATAAAACACTGAATCCTGGCTTTGTCTCCTGCCCTGTATGAAACAGCCTAAAGTGATGTAGCATCCCTGCTGAAAACACAGATTAATATGACCTCCTTACTAGGCTTCAGAAGTTGACAAAATTACTTTAACCCCATGCACAACTGGTGACCATTTCATAAATAAGATTTATTTTGTAAAATAAAGATTATCATGTTAAATGCAGCTAGCCATATTCCACTTCAGTCTATATGATTGATATCAATAGTAAACATTTTACGCCTACTCACAAAGCAACTGACAGCAATAATATAAGAAAGAGCTAAGAAGCAAGAATGAAGCACTTAACCTCCATCCCTGATTGTATATCTAAATGTCTTATTTTGCATGGGTGTATCTACAGGTCAACCTCAGCATTACTATAATAATAAAAATAAAGATTAAAATATTTCACTTGTCTAATCATACTAGGAGAGTCTTAATACTGCATATATCAGAGTTATATTGCCTATCCAAGCTGAAGGTCTGAAGGTCAAAGTCCAAAGTGGCAAAAGCCCATTTTGAAGATGAAGCTACAGGAAGCAGTTACTAGATTTTCTCAGACATAAAGCAATGCATCCTCCTCACTGTCATCACCTTAAGCCACACTAGTCTGTTGGCAGATAGTGGTACAAAAGTAATATAGTTCACATCATCCACCTGTGATACTTAATACATCATCTGTGGAGTGGACTTGTTCCAGAAATTCCTGTGTCTTTCCCAAACCCAGACCTTTCAACTGGGAGCACAGTGAATTGCTGCTACCCCACTGGGTCAGCCCTCAAGGTTCATTATTAATAAGCTGAGACTCTAAAGGCTAATGAGAACCGGGTGCTTGAGGAGACAATGGCTCATTCATCATCAATCAGGCTTTGAAGTTTTTACACAGATGATTTAAGGAGAGTTGAAGTGTGCAAAATTGAAATGTCACATTTGTATTGGGAGTGGGGGGAGTGTGATAATGTAAATGAGTGATGTAACCTTCTGTATTTCAGCTCTATGATCAGTCAAAAGCTCATGGATACGATGGACACCAAATGTTAGGGAATAACAGTAGACAGTTTTCCAATCAGAGCAAGGCAATTTCAAGACAAATTATTATGATAGCAAAAATATTTTGTTTCAACTCAGTGGACCTCAGTAAAGTTCCTATATTTGTTCCAAAGTATTAATATGTACTTCAGGGTCCACTACAATCCTTAGCTTTCATTATGTGTCATTAAGAGTCCCAATTCCTCTAAATCTACTATGACCACCTAGTGTTTCTAGGTTAACTGACTCTAACTCATACAACACAGATTATCTGAGCCACCATTCTAACAGGTCCAACGCCAACTTCTTTATTCTTTTGTGTACTTGTCTTCCCTGTAATATCGTAGGTCTCTAGAGAATAAGGACCATGACACATATATTCTGTGGCCCTAGTGCCAAAGAGAGTGTCAAACACATAAAAGAATTTCAAATTTTTCAGTGATTATTATGATAATAATATATTCAGAAGATGACTGACATTTGTAAAAAGTTGTTAGTGGCTTAATTGATAGCATAATATTAGTGGTATCTTCCTTATATACTAATGTTTATATTATAAATCACAAAAAATATTGAATAAAATTCATGTGATCTTAATGTGTTAATTATTTCTATCCATTGGAGAAGTAGTAATCCACTTAAACTCACTGATACTATCTGGAAAACTTAAGGATCAATTTTTTCTTGTAACTGTCTTTTAATTATAAATACAGGATTTTTTCTCAAATTGTTCTCTAATCTAATTTATAATTCATTGTGTGTCAACATGTTCAATGTTTTTCTTCTAATAATTTCTCCTAATCTTACACTCCCCCTATATTTCCTTATTTCTGTTACAATCAAAATAACATGCTGAACAGTCAATCACAGTTGATCCTTGAAGAACACAGGTTTGAACTGTGTGGGTCAACTTATACAAGGTTTTTTTTTTCCAATAAATATTGTAAATGTGTGAGGGGGACCAAAAAACCTATAATTTATTTATAAAAAATGTGTATTCTTACATATTTTAACCTCAGTCATATTCAAAGTATTCTCCATTTGATGCAATACACCTATTAAGACATTTTTCCACTGCTCGAACCAGTTTTTGAACTTGTCAATTTTGACGTCTATTAGTGCTTCTGCCGTTTTTTGTTTCATCTCTTCCACACTGGCAAACTGTTTCCCTTTGAGGACTTTTTCATCTGAGGAAACTAAAAATAGTAACTTGAGGCCAAGATCAGGTGAATAGGGACAGTGGGGCATGGGAGTCATGCCAGTTTTTGGTCAAAACTGCTGAACATTCAGTGTGGTGGGGGCAGGTGCATTTGTAAATCACCCAGCATGAAATGGGCAAATGTTGAAATTCTTCAATGTTGAAAGAAAACATGTTGAAAGAAAATTCAGTGAAGCTGAACACAACCTCTCACAACAATACCAGCTGGTATACTGACACTCATGGGTTCCTAAAACACACACTGAGTGGGGGAAGCCTGCACTACAAGAGGCCCACCTGCCAAAAGATAATTCTGGGGTTTTTCCGGGCCCCCTCATATTTTTTCTATGATTACCTTAACATTTTCTTTTTCTAGCTTAGCTTATTATAAGGGTACAGTACATAATACACAAAATTGACTATGTTATTGGTAAGACTTTAAGTCAATGGTAGGCTATTCATAGTTAAGTTCTGGGGAAGTAAAAAGTTATATGCGAATTTTTCACTGTGAAGCCCCGTTGGAGCTCCCAACCCTCACAGTATTCAAGGGTACATTGTCGCCTCAAAGCTTCAGATTTATAATCAATTCCTTCACCTCTTTGTTTAATCAGTCACAATACCCTAAATAAAGTTCCTCATAATTTCTATTCTAATTGTTCCCATTCCTTTATCTCCACTGCTACTCCTAAATTTGGGTTCTTCCATATCATACCAGATTTGACCTTTTGTTTTTAATCTACGTTCTCCATAAATCCATCCTGTATGTCAACATTATAATGTATTGTATACTATAGGTTAGTAGATAGACAGCTAGATATACATACTATAGTTGGGTGGGTAAGTAGACAGATAGATATCCTATAGCTAAGTAGGTGGGTAGATAGATAGATAGGTAGATAGATAATAGATAGACAGACAGAGATATACTTTCCACCATGAGGGATTTGAGTGTGAGGGCAAAAATACTGAATCTATTTACCTGGGTAAAACTGAGTCAAAAATCTAGTTCTCCACTTGCTAGTGACCTTGTATACTTTCATGAGACTCAGTTGGTTCACCTCTATAATGAGAGTATAATGCTCACAGTATTTGCCACACAGTTGTTGATTACATTTTATACTAACTAATTACTTAAGTAGTCACTAACTAATTGGTATAAATGAGAGCAGGTATTTTCTACTATTTATATTAATTTTATATTACTTAGATTAGTTTGTTGTTTAAAAGATAGACTTTTCTCATATAAAAGTTTGGTTAGGTGATTCCAAGCTACTACAGAAAATCTGCAGTCTTCAGAGGCCCAGATTTCATTGCATCTTGTTGCTGCCATCTTCAACACAACAGGAGTTTCCCACGGGTAACACCAATTAAAAAGATAGAGGAAAGCAGGAAGCACAGGGTATGAGCTTATGTTGTCTCTTAATGAAGGTCCCTAAAACAAGCAATGAGACTATTATGCTTATATCTCCTTGGTCTGAATTCAGACAAGATGCCACAGGTAGATGCTCAGAAGGTAGGGAGCCATAGTCTTTGTTTTGGATGGTCATATGACTAGCTAAACTTTATAGAAAATGTGAAAGTTAGTAATAGATATTGGGAGGAACACGCTGTCTCTGTCACACTAACTCTAAAGAAGCAGGGAATGCTGATGGGAGGGAGGGTCAGGACAGAGGGGGAAAAAGGGGAGAAAAAAATGCGACAACTGTAATGGCATAATCAATAAAATAAACCTTTAAAAAAGAAATGCTGCTACTTAGGGATATTTATGAAGCATAAATCTTATGACTTAAACAAATGTATATTTTTCAAAGTTTTTAATTGAAGTATAATATACATTCAAAGATATACATATACCATATACAATGTATTTTTACAAACTAAACATATGTAACCAGCACCCTGATCAAGAAATAGAATATTTCAGCACCACAGAAGCCTTTACCGTGGTTTCTTCATCACAGCACTTGCTACCAGAAACTTTAGCCTGATTTTGGACAAGATCATTTTTATCTATTTTTGTATTTTACATAAATAGAATATTATCAGTGCTTCCTTTCTTTGGTTTCCTTTTGCTGAACACTCTGCTTATGAAATTCATCCAGTGTTCATTTTCATTGCTTATGGGACTCCTATTTTGTTTGCCCATTCTCCATTGATGAGCACCGGGTACTTTCACATATGAGGTGTTACCAATAATGCTGTTACAAACAACCTTGAATATGCCTTTTGGTCACCAGACAGAGTTACAGCTTTATGTTGCAAACATTACCTAGAAGTAGAATTTCTGGGCGCAATTAGTTATTCAAAGTGCTTTGATCAATTTGTAGTCCCATTAGTAGTATTTAAAATGTATGCTTGCTTCTTAGCCTCATTAACTCTTGTTTTTTTCTATATCTATTTAATTATAGCCATTATGTTGGTATGGGTGGTATCATTTTATTTTATAATCACTGCAATGATTAATAAAGTTGTACCTCTTAAATACTATTTTAAGATAATTTTTAAAGATGAGGCTTATTTCTGTTTGCTTAGAGTAGAGTCTCCTTACACGTGAAATACAATGTCGTGTGGAAAACCTAATCTCTATTTCAGGTTATTGGTGAACAATTGAATAAATTAGTGTGCCAGATGTTACCCTTCTAACTTTTTAATTTTTTTGTGGGGGAAACTGATGCAATATTAAACTATATTTAAGCTATAATAACAGTTACCAAAATAAAGAGCAAAGTATGAATTCTGGAAGACAGATGAAAAAATGCACATTCAGTGAGTGTCTCTAGTAAGAAAGATGAACACAATTAAAGGTGTATTGAGAGAAAAGAATGAGAAATTCAATATCTCCTTACTGTTAAAACAGAACACGCCTTTACATAATGATCAAATATTTTTATTCCCCTATCCCCCAGAAAGCCCTCATTATAGACAACAATCTTCTTAAATAACTGCTCCAAGTTTCCAGAAAATGTAATTGCTTCAGAAGAACGAATCAGTAGAGTTTAATGTTTTCATTACCAATAAGGGGGAATGTCATATTAGTACTCAGAAATGATTTGTCCCTTCAATTTACAGGCTTTGCTACAATAAGCCTGGGATATACAGCAAGGTCACTTTCAAACATCTCACCTACAGTATTAGTTTATATAGTTTTTATAACTCTTCTCATTGTGTGATTTCTTTATTACTTCTTTAGAGTAGTTCAGAAAAGTATGATTCCTCCTGATAACATTAACAGTAAATAATATTGCCATGTATGTTTGTGGCTAGCAAGTTAAGACTTGCATATAAAAGTAAAGCAAGATAAAGAAGAATGATTAGCTCTTGCAAAATGATAACACAATTTCAACATGAAATATTTTTAAAGTTTTTCTTTGTAATAAGTTTATATAAATGGAATCAAGGAGCATGTGTTCTTTTTACTTGCTTTTTAAAAATTTACTCAAAATAATGTTTTTGAGATTTATTTATGCCCTTGCCTACATTAGTAATTTGTTCCACTATATTTTATAAAATTCCACTATAAGACACAATTAGTTTATCAATTAGTTCATATCTTAAGCACATCTTTGTTATTTTTTTACTTGTGTGATTTCAGGAAAGTCAGTTTCTTTTCTATCCAGGTGATGTGTCAACTTTCACCTATTTAAAATTCACATGGGACTTAGCAGAGGCAGTGTGATATACTATAGGGGTATTTCAGCAGCACGCATTCCAAACCTCATTATGTTGTCAGAGGCTTATGCCACCTCCCTGACAACAAATGGGAAACACAATAAGAATGAAGATGAGGCGCAGAATCCATTGCCTTCTAGTGTCCATTCTTCATGCAACTGTAGGAATTTTTGCACTGTTCTTTACTCTGTCATGAATTATATAACTGCCTCACCTTCCTTTTCCATTTTCTATCAATAGGCAGAGGAACTGATGAAACTTGACCAAAAGATCCCATCTCAAAATGGTTGTTGATGTAAAGACTGGGTAATTATTGAGGAATTCCCAGATTTAATTATTTAATGAGGCGTATGTGCTAGCCAAAGGCCACAACTGGCCCATAGACTTGCTTTTGACAGAGAGTGTAGAAAAAATTGTGATGTTTACCAATAAATTATGGATTTCTGGCCCTGTGAACAAAACTGTGCCCAGGCAACACTGGGTCCACATGGTCTCTCGGTAACATTCCGTAGATCTGGGAAGTGACCGCTCATTTTGACTGCGGCATGTGCTCCCCGGCGTGCTGCAGTTCTCCGGCTCTCGGCTCTCCGTTCCTTAACCTCTCTCGTCTTACCCATGAGGGCCAAGCCCCAGGAGATGTTTGAACTAAAAATGGCATTTTCCTTTCGTCAGAGCATTTAAAAGAGAGGCTGTTACAAAATTTATTATCATATTGACTCCAATAGTAAATTCATATGTACAATATAGATGAAATTATAGAGAATTGTATGATTTTTCGTTTTATATTATCTCAGCCCATTTCCTTTCATAGAATGCAGTCCTTTTTAAAAATTCATTAAATGAATAACGATGTGATTTGGATTGACTTCTCTTTACCTCTGAAAAGAAGTGTATGTTTAGGAAAATATTTAGCTTAATACATTGTCTTATTATTAATATGCATTTGTCACCTGTGAGCCAAACAGATTTAAAATTGCTTATCAACACAATTGAGTGAATAAGTAGATAAAATATATAAATAAATGAACTTCTACAATTTAGGATGGCCACATTGTGTGGAAGGAGGTTCCTTGAAAACATGCCAACTTTTTGTCAACTTTCAGATCACATCTTATTATTCTAGCTGTAATTAGAAGTCTTGTGAAATTAAGAACCATTAAATGCAATGAGTTTTCAGCATCGGAAATTTGCCCAGAGGCACCCAGCCTCTGGGTCTGCCTAGGATTGAGTTTTCTGAGTCCTCCCACCTCTCCTCCTATTCATTCAAAATGGGAGCGTCTTTTCCACTTAGCTAATTAATTACACCTGCCAACAAGCAGATGGTTCTGTATGCTTTGAAGCACAAAAATAGCTAGGTGTATATCAGCTAGTTAAAGCCTTCTTCGGTTGTAATGTAGTTTATAACTCTTGAAGCTCCAGAGAAAATATCAAATGATTGCAAAGGAAACACCATTTAAAATATTTTTATTTCAAAATATATACTTTAATGTATAAATTA
The DNA here is from genome assembly GCA_004024845.1 of Tonatia bakeri. Classification (NCBI taxonomy): domain Eukaryota; kingdom Metazoa; phylum Chordata; class Mammalia; order Chiroptera; family Phyllostomidae; genus Tonatia; species Tonatia bakeri. The sequence continues at coordinate 19,735 of PVIA01000068.1, forward strand.
GCAGCCCCTTTTTTTCTGATCTTAGCACATTCTTTTAAAATAATTTTATTTAGCATCTAGTTTGAAATAATACTTGCCAGAATTTGCTATCTAATTTTTCTGAGCTCTGAAGTGAAATGAGAATAGAGGGCCAGGGTCTTCTAGAAAAATGTTAAGAATAGTTTACAAAGTATTATAGCTCTTAGTAAATACTGTTTGGGGTTGTTGTTTAGCTACAAGGAAAGATGTATACGTAACAACGGTGAAAATAGGAGCCTAGAGGTGCTCTTGCTAATACTCCCAACTGTAGTCCAGAATTTTATGCTACCCTCCTCTTCCTCCTCTTGCTCCTCTTCCCTCTTCTTATTTTTCTTCCTCTCCCCCTTTTCCTCCTCCTCTTTTTAAAAAGATTTTATTTATTTAATTTTAGAGAGAAGGGTAAGGAGAGAGAAAGAAAGGGAGAGAAACATCAATGTGCGGTTGTCTTCCACATGCTCCCTACTGGGGACCTGGCCCAAAACCCAGGTATGTGCCCTGACTAAGAATTGAACCTGCGACCCTTTGGTTCAAGGCTGACACTCAGTCCATGAGCCACACCAGCCAGGACTCCTTCTTCCTCTTTTTCTCTTCTTATTCTCCTTCTCATACTTTCAAATAGATCTTATTGTTGGAGCTGAATTTAATTTTCTATGTAAATTCTTTCAAATATGACTGCTATATAAACATAGGTACTATAATTAAATTAAGTATAGAATATAAATGCTTACAAAATAACCTTTGGAATATTCTCTTTAATAAGGTTTATTTTAAATCTTTTTAAATTTAAAATTAAATGTTTAGTTTCATAAACTTTCTCAAAATATCTTTCCTAATTTTCCTTTATATGAGAGAATATTTTAGTTAAGGACTTTATACTTTGGAAGATAATGAAGTCTGATCATATCCTTTTGTTAGTAATAGAATAAAAATTCTTCTATATAGGATATATTATATACTTGTCTGTTTCTCAGCATATTTGTAAAGTCAATGTAAATAAAATTAATGAGGTATCCCAATCTCCTATTTAAAATCATCACCCTCATTGACCACTATTTTAAATAAAAGTTATCTGATAGACATGTCTTAAGATGGATATATTTAATTATATCAAACAACAATAGGAGGGTAATTTTAAATATTTATGACCCAAGAAAGTATTTCAGTCTTCTTATACTATTGACTGGCATATAATTAACGCAATTCAGTAAGTTTACCTGCAGAGAAGATAGTCTGATAAAGCTGTATTTAACCATGTGTTTCAATGTTGAATTCCTTTCCTTTTTTCATAGGAGCTTTACTTCATTTGCCTTTAAAATATTAAGCTTCAAATTAAAATGAACTTTCATTAATTTGATTTCACAAATTTAAATGTTTTTCTCTTTTGTTCTCTTTGTATTAATTGCTCTAAAATAATTAATCAAAAATAAATCATAAGGACAATACAGATTTAGTTTAGGGAGCATGTGGAAGACAACCGCACATTGATGTTTCTCTCCCTTTCTTTCTCTCTCCTTACCCTTCTCTCTAAAATTAAATAAATAAAATCTTTTTAAAAAGAGGAGGAGGAAAAGGGGGAGAGGAAGAAAAATAAGAAGAGGGAAGAGGAGCAAGAGGAGGAAGAGGAGGGTAGCATAAAATTCTGGACTACAGTTGGGAGTATTAGCAAGAGCACCTCTAGGCTCCTATTTTCACCGTTGTTACGTATACATCTTTCCTTGTAGCCCTGCATAGTTAAACTTATTTTCGTGTTTTTAAAAATTTGGTTGCAAAGCACATTGTGGCAGATTCTACTTAGGCTATGATTTGGGATAAAGTAATTAAAAATCAGTTTACCCTACTCAGTAAAGAAGGGATTCCAAGGACAAAGCACAGAGTTCCCACAATACTTGAATATAATAGCATTGTCTTCTTTTCTTAATTTAGTTTTATTATTTATTTAATGGAAGGGCTTTTCATAACTAGGCTGAACTTTTGAAGTTTTATTGTGTTTCCTTTTCCTCTGTGTCTACTTTCAATAGAGGCAGAGGGATGCCCCTCCAATGATGAGGTTGGGATGTAGTCCAGGCATCTACCAGAGCCAAGGTGTTTATTTCAATGCACACCTTTTCATGTGGAAAAGATACTTTAAAAACACAATTTTACCTTCCAACCCAATAGATTATTTTCAAAAAAACTACTTTAGGGAAATTACTGTGAGTTTTTAATTATACTTAGAAGTAGATTACATAAGATAAAGCTGTGCCTCAGCTCTGCTTAAAAATTTGTTTTTCTTTAAATTTCTCACTCTTCCCTTCTGTTGTAGAAGCAATATAGAATTAAAAAGTTTAAAAGCAGGATCACATCTCAGCAGTAAGAATGAATTGGAATTATAGATCTCTAGAACTTTATTTACCTCTCTAAACTTGTCTTCTCAACTGTAAAATAAGACTGGTATTGTTTAACTCATAGGACTTCAGTAGGATTAAGAGAAATATTGTAAGTATGTTCAAATAAGGGTAGCACTGACCAAGGGGTATTATCAGTGTGAGATAGTCAGCAAGGGGCTTTGTGGCCTGATAAGTAGGCATTTGACTCCTAGCTTGACCCCTGTGTGTGTGAGAGGCATTTGGCACCTTGCTTAATCATTCTGTGCACCATGCATTATGCTGTTGGGGTAAAAGAGTTCCATCCCAACCAAGACAATTCTGAATTTAAAGATCCTAAGTGATTGTATAGGTCATCCAGAAACTATAATATACTACTAAAAGGGCACCTGAAACTCATATATGAAAGTTGACAACATTTTTTTAAATGAGCAAATTTAAACCACATATTCTAAGTTGGCCCAATAATCCCATTCAAGGTTCAGCTCTCTCAAAAATGTGTTTATGAAAAGAGCAGATAAAATTGTTACACAAGGTAGAAGAAATCTGCTTACCAGACAGCTTTTATCTTTCCGTTAGTGAGAAGAATAATAGTACGTCAGCTGAACATGTGCTGTATGACAGACACCGTGGGGAGCATTAACTTATATCAAGCTGTTTCTCCTTACACTTACCCTGGGAGAAATGTATTAATAGCATCTGCATCCCATTTCACAGATAAATAAACTGAGACTTGGGGAAGATAACTGATGTGACTGAAATCACACGGGTAATCTATGGTGAAATCATGGTTAGGCTGCCTGACCCCATAGCCTGAAGTTATTTATATCCCAATTGTTCTCACTTCTTGAATGTTGGCATCTTGAATTGACTAAACCTTCTGACACTGGTAGGCCTTTTGGCTTTTGGGTCATTTCTTCATGTCTAGCATCAAAGAGCAGCCAAGTAGCCCAAATAACTTTCAAACCATATTTATAAACCCTGGGAGAGTGGAGGTATTCTAAGATAAAAGTGTATTTTCATTTCAAAGACATGGCAACACAAGTTACAGAGCTTTATCATTGCAGAGTAGCATCTATTCTGACATCAAACTTCACCAAATAAAATTGTTTAAATGTGGAAAATAAGAGTGGTAGTGCTAGGAGCTATAGAATATAATACTTTATTAAAATAATACAATTAATTTATGTAGATATTTTAATGACATTTCTCTTTCAAGTGTTATAAATATATAGTTTTAACTTTTAAAACCTCTGAGTAATTATAGTATTTGATTCCACCTGGATTTCAAAAATAACAACCTACTTTTTCCCTCTAGACACCAACAGTGTTATCATAGGTATGTCTGTCACATGTCTAAGCATTATTACTCATTTTGTTGATTTAGTAAAAAACAATACATTTAAACAAAGTATGGAGCAAGCCTACCTTCCCGCTCAGCCCTGAGCTACACAGATGTGTTGAATAGCACTTAGTCATTTCTAACCCACGTTGCTGCAGTGTAAAGGCTGGATCCTTGAAATGGAAGAGGAGAGTTGTCCTTACTTATCTCTGTCCTTCCAATGTCCCCTAACTTCTTTGAAGCACAGTGATTGGGGTAGAGAAGGCAAAGAGCCTGGAAATTTCAGCAAGACTTTGTGACCTGTGGAACTATGCACCAACCTGAACTAAAGAGGGAAATCTAACAGTTCTAAATGCTTCACAGAATGCAGTTGCAGAAATGAAAAGAAATGGTTCCCAGGGTTAATTCATATGGTATCCAGAATTATTCAGTTTGAGAGAAATAGTAAGTTATGAAATTTATGATCTTGTCCTCAGAAACATTTTACCCTATAATATACAGATAACCTCAATTTTTATTAGCCAACTATAGAAATCCATTTAATATTATTTTAGCTCAATATATTCAGCTCTAAAGTAGATATGCAATGCACCAAACTTAACTTATGAAGATTGCATATGATTCTTAGAAGTTTTCATTTGGTCTCCTTCTTTCCCAAAGACCCATATTTTAACAATGTGCATACATTTTTTAAATACTTTGGATAAAGGAGTCTTCTGCACTACATTAATGACCTGTTTTGAAATAGCTACCATTTTTGGAGCACCTGGAATGTACCAGCTCTTTTATATACATACCTGTAATTCTCCCTGTAACCCAATAGTAAATATTATTCCTATTTAATAGATAATTTTATAGATAGTTCATGTTTTGTCTCTGATAAATGATCTTTTTAAAACTATAGTCCTATAAATACTATTTACTGCTTCTCAATTTTTAGTGAAAAGGATATAGTATCTTTATAGTTAAAGAATAAACTGGTCAAGATTAATAATATATTCTGTTCAATAGATAAAATCTAAAACTGACAAAACAATAAATAATCATATCCAAGACATAGTCTTGAGTTAGAGTGTAGGCAAAACCGGAGGTTGCTGATTTTAACTATATGAATGTATTATTATTATTTTTAATAGAGAAAAACAAGCTGAAACAGTTCAGTAATAACCACGTGCAATGGAGATCTCTGAGACCAAGGTTATATGCTGTCCAGTGTCACAGTGGCAAGTAGCTTTCAGTGCAAAACTGTGTTCGTCTGCAACCTCTGAAGTACTGGACCTTCAAAAGTAAAGATAAAAATATAAAAATCCCTTATGATCCAGCAGTTCCACTTCTGAGAATTTACCCAAAGAAACCTGAAATGCTAATTGGAAACAACATAAGCACCCCTATGTTCATTGAAGTGTTATTTAGAATCACTGAGATATGGAAACAGCTCAAGTGTCAATCAGTAGGTAAGTGGATAAAACAACTATGAGACATTTACATAATGGAATGCTACTTGGCCATAAAAAAGAAAAAAATTACCCTTTGCAACAGCATTGAGGGACCTGGAAAACATTATGCTAGGTGAAATAAGCCAGTCAGAGAAAGACAAATACCATTTGATTTCACTCATATGTAGAATCTACTGAACAAATTAAATTAACAAGCAGCACAGAGATAGACTCATAGATGGAGAGCAGGAAGACAGTCATGTGGGGGTAAATTAGGGAGCACAGGGATCAAGCAAAAAGGAAAAGTGAGTCATGGACATGGATTGTTGGGGGGAAGAAGGTATAAGGAAGATAAATGGTAATGGAAAAATATAATAAAAATAAAAAATATAAAAACCCAACAGGATTGGTTTTATAGCACATTGTATGCTTATGCCACAGTTTGTAACAGAAAATATTCAATGTTCTTTCTATGTCATATATTGCCTTTTTTCAAAGAAATGATTCTGTGTGCTTCCCTGTGTTATCCCATTTATCTTTGCATTCAGTGTATGATTTTAATAACATCAATATTGTAAGAAACATTTTGGGGACATTTTCCCTTTGACCCTACATTACTGTTGCCATCCTAAAATTGTGATACCCAAAGCATGTAGAAGTTAATTGACTGAGTTCTACAAGAAGGGACAAGGTAATAGATCTCCTGAATTCCTTCAAAAAAATGTGTGTCTTGAGTCTCCTCATTTTTAAAAATCTGACATATTTGATAATACTAAGGTTAAACTATTCTCAAAATTAATTTATTGATAAGTATAAGAAAGCCTTAATTAGTCATTCTCTTGTAATGAATTAGACAAAAATAATAGTAAATCAATATTTTGTGAGAATATTATACATAAATGCAAAATAGTAGAAACTTGCCAACTAGCACTAATGGACTAATAAATAAAATGAGGTGCATACATATGATAAATGCTATGCTTCTATTAAATACATGATTTTAAAGGGTTTTAAAATGTGGGAATGATTTTATGAATACACAAGAAAAAGAGAATACACAAGTCTAGATACAGTTTGAATGCAATTTGTTTAAAATGCACCTTAGTCATATAAATTCATAATGCATATATGTAATACTAGAACAAAATACCCTGCTTATTATCTGAAAACTGTTAGTAAAACTCTGAGCTTCATTTTACTCATAGACAAAGTGTATAATACTACTTCACTGTGTTATGTAAAGATAAATGAGATGTTGGATAGGAAGGCATTATAATTGCTGTTAAACACTGAGATATGTTTGTGTATAAAAACACCATAAGTATAATAATATATAACTTATAATCACATCACACATAACATATGGAGAATGCGGAGGTAGAAACATTAAAATTAAATCTTCAAAAGTTATGAGTAATTACACAGAAAATAAGTAGAATAATATCAAGTTACTAATATGAAAATCTGTAAACATCTCATCTGGTGAATCATAGTCATTCAGTTGGACATTTATAATATCTTATTTAACAGATAACTAAATCTCTCTGAATGTTTCCTCATAGTGTCCCAGCATTATCGTGTGCATCGGAGTATAAGGCAGTAGGTTCCAGAGCCTGTGCTCATAGTAACTATGCCACATAACTTTAATCAATTAAGCATTCATGCACATGAATATATAAATCAAACTGTGACTGAACACACCACAGGTAGTGTGACCTCACATCTGATATCTGGGTCACCTGATTATCCATTTGCCCCAGAGTAATTTACAAAGTGCCTCTTTTTCCTCTCACAATAATGTATATGGCAATTTTATTAATTAAAAAAAGTATAAGGTATCTTCTATACGAATGGTCTTCACAAGAGGAAAAGTCAAGGTCAAAGTTTAAATACTTTCTACATTTCAAGCAATGCAAATTTATGGCAAAGGGAAGTGACTTTTACAGACTTATTGTGACAAACAGAATAATAGCAGTCTCCATGAGTTAGTTTTTAATATGAGTTAAAAATATAGAACAAACTGACAGTAACCAGAGGGGAGGAAGAGAGGGATAATGGGGGAATATAATGGAAGGTCCCTCAAGGAACACGTATAAAGGATACATGGACAAAGTCAAAGGGGGTACGTATGAGGGTGGGAAGTGGGGATGGTGGGGTAGTGGGCTGTGGTGGGGTGAAAATGGAGACAAATGTACTTGAACAACAATAAAAAATAAAAATTGAAAAGTCTCAATAAAAATAATATAAAGTGTTATAATTATTAAAATATTTTTACAATACCAAAATATATGTTTGTAAAAATAATTTGTTATAGAAAAAAAGTATTTAACTTTCTTTAGGAGTTGTGCTTTCTTCTTTTTCAAACAACTTCAGCAGTTTGCTTTTTCTCAAAAGAGTGAAGTAAGAAGCAATCTATCAAATTTCTAGAGATTGTCACAAACATTAAGAAATAACAAAATAGGAGAATTTTTTCCTTCAGATTTTTCAACATTTCAAATATTTTGTTGTAAAAAAACTCCATTATTGTGACAAATTCTATCAAAAACATTTAATTCATTGCAAATAGCATACAACTAAATGTATTTTTGTTCATGGCATATAATGTTGATGAAAATGTAAAGTTATATTTAACTCAATAAAATAGTCATTACATAAGTATAATTTAATTAATATGTATTATTTATGAAGAAACACTTATAAACTTTCCTAAACTGAAAACAATATGTAGAATATTTGTGATAATGATAAAACAGTCATACACCTCAACAAGTTATAAATAACAGTTATCTTACACTAATAAACCCTCACCTACAAGCACCACCACCCAGAAAACACACAGCCTTCTCCTGAACAAATGACCGATAAGTTAATTCACAGAAAAAAGAATTCTTGTGATCAGTACTTAATATTTTACTTCCCCTATTTACAGAAACAGTGTATGCAGTAAGCAAGTAATAGGGCTGAAAATGCTGTGCTCCCAGAGGTATTATTTTTGTTTTTCTTTTTGGAGGCATAATTGACATATATCATCATGTTATTTTAAGGTGTGCAATATAATTATAAGTCTGGTTACTATATTCCAATATACAAAGTTACAAATTTCTTCTGATGGGAACTTCTAAGATTTACTTTTTTAGCAACTTTCAAATATTTAACCCAGTATCATTGACCCATGCTGTATATTACATCTCCATGACTTACTTATTTTAAAAGTAAAAGTTTTGCTATTGGGATTTTGATAAGGATTATGTTGAATCTATAGATTACTTTGGGTAATATGAGTATTTTAACAATGATAATGCTATAATTTTATATAAAGAAAAAATCTTGAAGACTCCACAAAAAATATTAGAAGTAAAAAAATTTTCAGTCAAATTGCAAGGTACAAAATCACTATATCAAAATTAGTTGCATTTCTAAACATTAACAATGAACTATTAGAAAGAGAAAATAAGAAAACAATCCTATTTGTAATTTCATGAAAATGAATAAAATACCTAGGGGTAAATTTAATCAAGGAGATGGAAGACTTGTACACTGAAAACTCTAAGACACCGATGAAAGAAACTGACGAAGATACAAGTAGATGGAAAAATATTCCGTGCTCCTGGACCAGAGGTGCAATTTTCTAGATGAGATGCAAAATTCCAGGCTTGAGCATAAGTGGCTATTAAAAATCTTAAGGGACCTTTCAGGGAAAGTGGAAGTGTTTGACTCAATGCACTGGATTGATTCCAGCTAACTAATTACAGCCAGCCTGCCTGGATAATTGTAGATTGTTTAATGTGAAAGTGTGGTTTCTTTGCTTGATTATGATGCTTAGGTTATACTTTGAAAAGTGCATCTCACAAAGTTATATGGGAACTTCTTATAGCTGATCATTTCTTTTAAGCAAAAATGAAGAGCTAAGCCTGCTTAGCATCTATCTCAAAGACTTAAAATGGATTCCTGAAATAGAATTGATACTGAAATCTGAATTCAGCTATGGATTTAGGCAGGACCATGGGAAAAATGTGGAGAACCTCTCTAATTTGGAGCCTCAAGGGAACAGAGTACCTGCTTGTCAAAGGAAGTGGGGGGATCTTGGCAGAGGTGGACAGTTTTAATGCCTTTAGTGAATCTCTGTTAGTTATAGTTGTGATGTATCTGATTATTATTGTACTCAATAATGAAGAACAAATACATATACACTGATATGTACACATTCATATGTGTGTGTGTATATATATATACACACACATATATATATCTCATACAAAAATAGATAGCTTTTATTTTCCATAACAAATCTTTAGACAAGTATCCTAAATGTACTTGTTACAGCAGATGCTACAGCAGAGATTGCTACGGTCTTCCCAAATTCTTTCCTTCCCTCTCTTCCATAGTAATGGTAATTTGCTGGCCTTGTATTCACCAAACTAAAGAATATATTTCCCAGTGTCCCTTGCAGCTAAGTGTGGCCACATGGTGAAGTCCTGACCAATGTAGTAACATGGGCAGTAGTGAGGTGTGCCACTTTTGGATCTTGCCTTTGAAGTTAAGGTGTGAGTATTTATCTTCCCTTCTTCTTCAACATCAGGTAATGAGAACCATTTTAACATACATGTGAGAGAATAGTGGTGCCGCAAAATAGAAAATATCTGAGTCCTTAACATGGTGGAAACAACATAGAATCTTTAGACTCTCAGAGCACTAAATCTTTGGGTTGCTATAGGAGAGAGCTAAAAACTATCTTGTCTAACTTACTATTGTTAATGTGGCTCATTATTTCTTAGTTGAATCTGTAGCTTCACTAATGAATAATATTATGGAGTATCTCTCCCTTCCCATCTCTTCCAGTATACAATGTTTTAGAATAGCTAGCTTCCTTGCTTTGTAAAATTCTTTATATTACAATAAAATGAAAACCGAGGTCTTGATAAATATATATTATTTTACAAATATGCCAGTTAAGTAATTTATTTATGTTTATTCATTTAATTCACACAATGTTTCCATTAACATGATGCTGTTATTACCCCCATGTCATGAATGAAAAAATAGAGAGATCAAGTGGGCCAAGGGCACATACTCTTAAATGACAGATCTGAGACATAGCCTCAAGCAGTCTGTCTGTAGGAGCCCTTAATCCACATGTCAACTGGGGGAGTCAGGGCCTGAGGACGATAAAAATGTGTGCAGAGGGCCTGTGATGAATGGAGATCACATGCCTCATCTGTAAGTCAAAGTTGCTTCAAAATTCCAGCCACCTTATTGGAAATGTTAAAGACGGCTGAGGAATACTCAGATTTTTTTTTTTTTCTACAAAGAAAATAACCCTCCTGTAAATTCCTAAGTCTAATTAGGGGAAATTTTTTAAATGATTAGCAGATACCTTGCAGAACAAAACATCTTTAGCTTATCATCGGAAAAATTATAGTGCATACAAATATGATACACATGTTAAATGCAGTCTCTACCATGCATCTAACAGCAGTTAGACACAATGTGGTAGAAGCTCAGATAGAGCACCCTGGGATCACAAGGGCCATCTTTTGTCTGATCTTCACACACCAGGACATATCTCAGCTGAGTGCTGAATTACTAGTATTGGCTATTTAGAGAAATATGGGGGTTGGGGCAGAAGGGTGTTGCAATAAAATACTAATTAATAATGACCTCTAATAGATGAAAAGCTTATCGACTTATTTTTAACTGCTTGGAAGTAGGCATGAAGTAAAGACAATCTTTCATTACAAATGGGGATAATGTATGTGACTTCTGATGAATGAGAATTCTGGCATTAGTTCTTGGAATAAGTAAATATATTAAAGCTAAAGTACATATATTTATGTTAACTTGAAGGTCTCAGTATTTGTGAAAAGAAACACTGAATATTTTTTTAAAAGTTTATTCCACAAGCCCATAGAGGACAAAAATGATGTGAGGAGTGATGTTTTTGGTTATCTTATAGGTGGGGATATAGGGCCACTAAAAAGAGAACAAAGAAGTGGAGAATACAGTTCTTGTTTTTATTTAAATATTTTCCACATGTGTTTATAAAATGTCTGATCCAAAATGAGGTATAGTTTTACATTTCTAAAAGTACTATTTACCAATTATTTGTTTTCAGTTTTCTGTCAAGTTTTAAAGAATATTAGTTGTTGAAGGCCTAATTTTCAGTGTCATTTAGTTCTTTCTACATTCTGGATGCAAGATAAAACTTAAATAATACTATTTAAACCTTGCTTAAAACCTTTCATTATGATTATTTACCTGGGGCCCAGAATACACATGCAATTATTGAGGTAAAATTTCATTTATTTAGTCAATTATTATTCACTTGCTAACTGGGGACACATTTAATAATCATACACTGTGTGGCACAGCTTGCATTACAGCTAGATATGTAAAAATAAAATGACACAGTCTCTCATTACAAGGAAAGCCTTCTCTAGGTAAAAAAAAAGACAAAAAAATTATCATAGGAAGACACCCATGATATGATGAAGATATATACAAGGTGCGAGGGAGAAATAAAAAACAAAGGGTCCTGGAATTTACTAGGGGTCCTTAGGAAGAACTAGTCTGAAGCTTGTAGAATGAACAGCCATTTGGCACGGAACTACTGGAAAGCTATAGGAAGGTGCACAACATTGATAGGAGACAGAGCTGTGAAAAAGCGGAAATGACCAGGAACCACTGGAAGTATCCTGAGAGCCTACGGTAAGCCTGGCACTAAGGAGGCCTGGGAGCATGGACATGGAGAGCGACAAGGGGACTTTCTTGAAGGTCTCAAATATTTTCTCAGGTGTGATGGAAAATTTAGGTGTAATGTATATCACATAATTTTCAGAAGGTGAGGAGTAAGCTCTAATGTTCATGTTAATAAAGGATTTCTGGAAGCAAGGCTGGAAATGGATTGGGATGACTAACGAAGGGCCAGAAGAACAGTGAGGAAGGAGCTGCAGTCTCCTGGGGGCGGGGGGGGCATGCGTGAGTGAGGCTGGTGGCAGCAAGGATGAAAGGCAAATTGGAAATAGGATCAAAAAAGTTTTCATACGTTTTAGATACGGGCAATAAAGGAGACTAAAGAATAAATTCCATGTTTCTGACTTCAATAGATGAATAAATGATGAACTATGGAATAGATTAGGCCAACCCATTTGGGAAGAGTGGTGAGTTGAATATTAGATGTAGTTAAACTTGAGGTGCCTATGGAAAATAGCTTAGATTCAAGTATTTAAGCATTATTATAATAGTTGAGTAAGGGGTATAAATAGACAGCTGTAAAACAGAATTTTCAACTCAAGATTATTTGAAAAAGTGTTCTAGTTTTAATAACCAGTGAAATACCAAAGAACAGAGATGCTCATTTATTCCTACTTAGCAGCAGCAACAATTGAGAAGTTATAGACTTTCCATGCTTGTACAAGTCAAGTGAAATAGTGTCCACTCTTCAAGACTTAAACACTTATATCAAATAACCTATGTTCTGGAAAGCTATCCTAGTAAAAGATTGTAACATAGAAAAAAACATATGCATAAAGATGTTTATTGATTATGTAAATAATACATCAAACCAAAATTGACATAAATGTCTAAATGGTTGGGAAGAGTTACATAAAATATGGCATAAGTATTTGATGGACTATTACATACTATTCATAATATAATAATGCATAAGTACAACTGAATTATTAGCTCAAATTATTTACCCTTTTGTGCATCCAAATCCTTTTCATGGCCTGTCTGTAGAAAAAAACATATAGCCCTACCATTTGGCTTTAGACTTGGCCATATGAATTGCTTTATTAAAAAATAAAAAAGGGCAAAAGTTACAATATGCCATTTCTAAGTCTAGGCTTTAAAACGTATCATGAGATCACAAGGTTTTTGCCTTCTCTCTTGGGCTCTACAATAGCCATAGTAAGAGCTTCTATTACTGTTAGCTCTTATCCTTTTATCTGAACCCCAAAATAAATTGCATGAAGCAAACTGCCTCAGCCCATCCCAGCTAGACCTGCCCATCCCAGCTAGACAGGAACAAAGTCCCTGTATAAATCACTACACCAGATCCTCAGCCAGCCGTAGACTCAGAAGAAAAAAAATCACTGTTTATAAAGTCACTGACTTTTATTAGGTTGATTTTTAACACATCATTTTGGGGGCAATAACTAATTATAACAATAACTATGTGAAATATTCATGCAGAAAATGAAAGAAAGGAAGTAATCAGATATTACCATTGGTGATATTTTGAAGTTTGAGGGTTGTGAGAAGCTAGACTCACGGAAAACCTAATCAGATATTTTCATGTAATTGAAGTGCAACCAATCTAAGTTATAAGAACAACTTGAAAGTTGAGTTTTTAAATAAGAAATTCAAATATTCATTTTTTTGTGTTAGCCTCTGAAAATGACAGATATATTACTTTGTTTTAGGTTATGCTTCTTTTAAAAACCCTACAAATATTCTTCCCCTTAAACATAATATGAAATGATCCCAAGCAGAATTAGCCCTAAATGAAGAATCTATGTAACCTTAAAAAATCTTATCTAACTTAGAACACTTTCTATACACTCTTATAATGAATTCAATGGCAAAATAAGACTTTTCAAAGTGTTTTAACTCTAAATAGTTTCATGGCTTGATATAACATTGACCAAAGATAGATAGGGTTTCTATGTTATGTATGTGATATTTGACCTCTGGTAACTTCATAATTTTGTAACAACTGATTAAAACTCCACTTCCCACTGTTTCTTTCATTTAATTTTTGAGGTCACTAATGGTCGAGCCCTAGTTAGTTACTCCATGTTTATATTCATAGAGCATTAGAAAAGGGAAATGGAATAAATATGTACAATCAAATATAAAGAAAATATCAGCAGCGGCATGCACAATGTGAATGAGAGTGATGATGACAATGACCATGTTTGTGCAGAACAGTAATGGAAGCTGCAGGCTTCCATCTGCTGACATCCTAGGCTCCTGTTTGGAGGGCTCTCCGCCTCTCTGTGGGCTTTCATTCAATGGCCAGTGTTTTCATGTTGCCCTCTAGCTGCAAATAACCCTGCACTAAAGCAGCCTAAAATTATTGTTAAAAATATTTTCTACTTTACATGTTTCTTTCATTCCCCTCCTTTAGGTTTAAGCTGCCCTGATTCTCATTCCTTTTGAGCTGATTTACAGAAACAGCATCTAGTAAACTATGTCCATTTCAAGGACTAGACACTTCATGGAATGATTAGTCCAATAATATTTATTGTTTAGCTAGGGTATCTGCACCTGCTGCAAGAATGAATGGAAGCATGTTGTTGCATATCTCTGGTAGTATGGAAGGTCAGGCTAGGAAATGCTTTCAATAAGAAAAGTTTTGTAGCATGCTTCAAATTGTCCCATTTTGACAACTGTCTATTTCGCTTATGCATTATCAGCCTGGGGACCAAATTACCTGCCTCATTTTAGTTAAATTCAATCAATAATATTAACTTATTTTCCTTGAAAACATGAAATGATTCTTCAAATTAATACTCAAACTTTTCATATCTATAAGTTTTTCCTAAGTAGAATAGAGAAGTTTTTAAATGTATTAGACCAGAATGATCTGTTTTTAAAGTATGTTTATATAGAAAATAATCAAAATTTTCACAAAAATTATTTGAAAGGTAAAATTAAATAAGACCTAAGGTAGAAAGAGAAAAAAATGGAGTGTACATTACTCCACATTATGATTATATATTATTTTCCACACTTCCAAAGGTTTCCATAATGGTTAATTCATTTGCAAGACATATATTTGACTTTGACTTTGTCTTTTTCTATTGTAATTATTGTTCAAGTACAGTTTTCTGTTTTTTACTCCCATCCCACCCCACCCCCAACCCTCCCCACCTCCCTCCCATTTCCACGCCGCCCCTAGTTTTTGTCCATGTGTCCTTTACACTTGTTCCTGTAAACCCCTTTGCCTTTGTTAATATCTCTATATCCTATATGAGTATCTGGCAAAACTTCTGTATTTACCTATCATGTAGTAATGCTGTTCTAAGGCTTATGATTGCATTGGAAATGAATGATTTAAATAAAGTTAATAAATCAAAAAAGACAAATAAAACTGTTGCAGCCTGACAGAGCAGACATACATTTTTTTTCACAAGGGAAGAAAATGACAGGCTAGACTTTCATATCACAAATCATTGTACGTTTTCTTTAGTGGAAAAATCAAGCTTTAAACTGTTAATTTTACTGAATAGTTTGAATAAAACTTAAAAATGTAGATTTATTATCATCATCATAATGATACTAAGTAATTAACAGTAATGGACATACTTATGTTTATTTCCAAAGCTTTTATGAGGCTACACAATTGAGATCATATACTTATGAGCCCTTATTATTTCCCTAATGGAGCAACTCTGAACACGCTTAATGAAAAGAGCCAAAGATGACATTGTATAAATAACAAAATGAATCCAATCTTTTTCTGTTTTTGTCTCTCCTGTCTTCTATAACTTAGCAACAAGAAATTAAATACTAAATCCTGATTCTCTGTAACACGATTATAAAATTTTCTATTTAACAAAATGTTTTCTAGTCTCTAGCTGATGATCTAATTGTTCTGAGCATTTAGGAATCCAGGCAACTTTATTAAATACCTGCAATGTGCTGTATGCTTTGAAGATACAGAGATTAATAAGAATCAGTCCCTGACCTCCAGAGCTTATAATCTGGTGGGGAAAGAAGATTTAAAAAACATTATCCTAAACAGAGTGGAATGTTTAAAGCAGTACAGGTAGAAATGTACTATATTTGTCATATATGTTTATTTTCATGCATATCATAAATATGTTTAATGTATATGAAGTAATCCTGTATATTTAGGAGCTTTGACTTAGGGAAAGATCCCTGAGATCTTTGTTAGATCAGAACCCCAAAGTCAGTTTAATGTTGTGTATATTAACTATCTATATATAAGTCTCCTAAAATCTACTTATCCCAAAGATAAATCATGGGCATAATTAGAGAAATAAGAAAATGGACTAAAACATATTCAACATAAATATACTTTGAACTTTAATATTTTACTATATTCAAAGATATTTTATAATGTGCTAGTTTGATATAAGAATAATTGAACAAAATAATATTAAGATCAAGAATCATAAAGTACATAATAGTTCCTCATTTCTTTGTGTTTTTTATCCAACACATGTGAATGAATATCTAGTGTATTTCAGGCACTGCACAATAGATTGAGGCTATAATCACAAGTAAACACACATATATTGCCCCTGACTTAATGGAATATACCTTTTAAATACTAGATATTTAAAACATTGTTTAATAATGAGTTATGAAAAACATTCTGTTGCCTTTTTCCTTTATAGCCCTCATCAATGCCCTACAGCATTTACTTACTAGGTTTATTACTGATTGTCTGTCTCCCTTGTTAACATATGAGCTCCACGAGGGCATGGATCTCTGTCTGTTTCATTCCATGATATCTCCCAAGCATTTAAAACATTGTCTTCCATTCAGTAAATACTTGTTAAATGAATGAATAGGTATGAATTTCCTCATAGAACAGCATTATGCAGAATGAGAACTGAAACTTAGCAAACGGGCATTACTCTGAGACCAGCTCAGCAGATGCCACCCACAGTCACCTGTTCAGAACATTTACAATGAATTCCAGTGTATACAGACCTTAGGGCTCCTTCTAGCCCTTCAACTTGTGTCTATGGATTTGTCAATAAGTCATCCTGCAACAATTTGCCAGCACATCAGTTTGCTCCAAATGTCTTTGCTGAATTGCATATATTTATGATAGGACAAAAGGATGACACAAGGATATCAGACAAATTACCATATGACAAAATTGAAATAGGCTATTTGTAAGGAAAAATGAAAATGCAAAACCAAACCAAAACAAACTTATCATAAGTTTAGTAACACTGGAGGCAGTGCAGGAGACCTCTGGTCCTCTAGAGAGGGAGGTGGCAGTTACCAGTACTGCTCGACAATTCAGACTCTAATGGCAGGTCTCTGAGTACTGCGGCTAACAATAGCTGCATCTGCTGGTCTCAGGTCAGGGGTGATCTCTCAGGGATATTCTGAACTATAGAGCTTATAGCCACTCCTGGGTGAATTCTGGTTTTATCAACAAGAGGATCATAGTTTAAAAGAAAAGGCAACTGATTATTTTAAAAAATAGAGGTAATCTTTATTTAAATGATATTATTAGGAACACAGGAAAAATATATCACTTTGTTCAAAATAAACTAGGAGAAAACCTAGCTGACTAACAAAAAAAAAGAAATCTCAAATTATCTAATTTGCTGTCATAAATACAACAGTGGCCAGTGCAAGGCATGAAAGATAGTAAACCTCAGAAAATTTTAATAGAGTTTGTTATTAATGTGAATCTCACAAACAGTGGAGCTCAGGGTTGGTGACTCAGTAGCAGGTGAAACTTAAAGATGGGGTAATAGGCAGCTGCTTACCTGAAGTGCCATCAGGAGAAATCATGAAAGATGCTGGTCTGTGAAGGAGAATCTGAAGTCTCCCATGGGGCACTGAATTTCCAAATTTAATGTCATATGGTGCTTTTTTTTTTACTTAATATATTTTAAAACCATTTTTCTAAGCTGATATATGCCAAAGCTTGACATTTAGTTGTAATGCGTAAATGTGAAGTCTAACCTCTCATTGAGAGATCCTACAATCTCCTCCTAGACAGTAAGTTTTCTTAAAATTTTTAGGGAAAAATCTTTATTTAAAGTCTACTAAACCTAGACATAGAATATTGTCTTTGATGGGGGGAGGTCGTAGTGGATTTAATCAATACACCTAACTCGGCTTTATTGATCATCTCTACCCACCCTCAAACAATGCTAACTCTCTGTGAAAATTATCACAAGTCACCAAAATATGTTTTTATCATTAATGGAATAAAGTGTCCAGATGAATTTCTAAAAACATGTGGCTCAGCACCACGCCCTAGCCTGGTCCTGTGCCATCTGTCGAGCCCCCAGCACCAGTCAATCCTGAAAGCTGTCCACATAAAACCACTCTGATACCGGAAGTCTCATGTGTTTGGGAAGAGGACTAAAGAGCTATGCATGGCATATGAAAATGTTAATTTAGAATTTTAGCTTTGGGGACAAGGCAACATGTTAGACTCTGAAATATATTTCAGTGTTGGGTGGTCCTAAAATTCCATCTCATGATTAATGAAGTTATATCCAGGAAGTGGAGTCATCCCTAATTTGAGGAATATCCCAAGATGTGAATCTCAATCAGCATCCCTGCACATTGTCCACTTCTTCAACTCCCCCTCTGTATAGCATGACTCTGAACTATGTCTTTTAGAAGGTCATGAGGATGACCATAATGAGGATGGATACTCTTGTGGCTAAGATGCACATTAGGGAAGACAGCACCATGGAGGGGTTCGTGATGTAGTAAAAGAGAACACAAGCAGATACTAAGTCAGACAACAATCAAGGGTGCAGGCCCTGGAATGTGACCAGCCGGGAAGGTGGACGTGTGTGTCTAAGGGACAGTAGTGGTTTCCTTGGACTTTGATGGGTTTGGTGAGGAAGCTCCCTAGAACTTAAACTGGGAAGAACACAAAAGACAAATAAAGACAGGTGTATAATATTGCATATGTCTAGCCTTGCTTAAAAGTATGAAGAGTTGTTAAATACAAATGGAATAGGGCCAACATTTTCATGGAAAGTTTTATGCCTAATTCTTTATCTAAAAAGTTGGTTGTTAATATATATTTAGCTTTCTTCATGGCAATTTATGGAGAAGTTTGAAGAACCTAGTGAGTTCTTGATGTACATATATTTTGTAAAAGGTGGCTGTGTTGGATGTCTTCAGTCTCTCTACACTTGGAGATTCACTGGGGGACTCCTGGAGTTCAGTATGTAGTTGTACTTATGACTAAAATTGATGAAAGCAGCAATAGTAAGGACACACAGACAGATGATGAGGAAAAAACACATGAGCAGAATCGGAAAGAATCCATGTGCAGGCTACTCTACTCTCC
This sequence comes from Tonatia bakeri, assembly GCA_004024845.1. NCBI lineage: Eukaryota > Metazoa > Chordata > Mammalia > Chiroptera > Phyllostomidae > Tonatia > Tonatia bakeri. The sequence continues at coordinate 38,932 of PVIA01000068.1, forward strand.
CCCTCTCATGAGGTTATACACAAATCATTCTCCCTCTAGCAATAAACATGCAGCAACATCTGTACAATGTTTCTTAAAGGGAAGCCCATGAGAAATTTGGTACCTAAAGCTTTGATTGGAGGCTGGTCATATAGTGAGTACCCTCTACCTAGTATTTACTAAAATTCTAGGCCAACACACAAAAAAGCAGGTGTGTAGCATAAACCACAATATTTTCACTAACAATGCAGGGACAGTAACTGTTGTCATCAGTTTGGAACTTGTGGAAACACTCCAAGAATCCAAGTTCTCAAGTGGGACATTCTGTATTCACAGAATGTCATATCTGTTTTGCTTACTCTTCTAAGTGTAATAGCAATTGCAAAAGAGTTTTTCATATATTTTATATGACATGAATTAATAAAAGTAGTATATAGCAATGCTATAAATTAAAAGATGCTATACAAAGTTATATTATTATATTATGAGAAATACTTAGTTTTAATAAAGAATAATGTGTAAATTTGTTCTTTTTTTCATTGCCCTTCCCATTTTGGTTCTCAAAACTGAAAAGAATCCATACTCAATCATTTTTGGTTATATACAAAATTAGCATTGCATCTTATGTAAACAATACTTAATAATGTTATTAAACTCTTCTTAATGATAAACTTTCTATTATTTGAACATACAGTAGAAATAAGAACTAGCTCTAGAAACACACCAGTGAGACTGTGATTTGAAGATAACTGCATTGGAAGTTAAGGAATTACCTACACCTGCATTTAAGGTATAGGGCAAACTGGATCGCCTTCAGAGATGTTGATAGAACTAAAACTAGTGAACTCTGATTTTTCACCCAAGGAAAAGCTATTTTCTAAGCATTCCACTGTGAAATTTGCTTACAGCAAGGAAAAAGAAAAGCAAAAATGATTTATCAACTGAATAAGCCAAGGCAATTTCACCGTGTGGACACTCTTAATGTTTAATACTACTATGGACCACCTCTTTGTACTGGAGTAAATATGGCTTTACACATAATGCACGCCCACAATCAAAGGCAAGAAATGGAAAGATGGGAAAAAGGAAAATCTAATTGTTACTCTTTACTCTCATATATCTTCTCTATGCCTTGAGCAGGAGTTTACTTAAACAGTAGGGTTTTTTTTTTGTTTTTTTGTTTTTTTTTTTGTGGAGAACAAATATACAAGGTTTTATAAGAAATAAAACTTGGCCTTTAGGGGATATATAACATGTATGTAATGAATACAGAACAAACTGTATTGCAAGTACTAAGGTAAAAAAGGTTCAAAATATATTCTGGCTGATCCACACAAAAATTCTTAACTAGATTTTTCCAGATACTAATATTTTCCATAGTACAGTGCATCCACACTGACAAATGCAAGTCATGAGTCATGGTTCATCACCACCATCATCATAACAATGAAGATGATAATGACATATCTTTGACTTTCTTCTGCAACAAAACCATTGGTATAAAGTTTCTATAACCCATATCTCTCCCTGAATGTACTGAGACAGTTCCATGTATCAGTACAAGAAGTACAATGCTTAAAACACTAGTGTAAATTAAAAACTTGCCTTGATCTAAGTATTACTGAACACTAGTGTTTTATGTTCTACACTATGAAACACTATGTAAGTTTCTAGAATAATGGTCTGGAGAAAGAAGGGGGTTGTGTGCACTCCTGAGTGTGCTCATAGGATCCACTGGAGTAAAAAAAAATAAAGTGTTAGAAGTGTTATTTCAATTCATTATTTGAGAAAAATATAACTAGAAATAAAACTAAGCTTTGCTATTACCTAGTATGTGGACTGATGCTGGAGCCCTTACTCATTAGCTGTGACAAAGTCCTGAGTCTGCACATTGTTGCAGCAGCAGAGAGCAGAGGATGGAATGAAGCTCTGCCTCACCCTTGCTTGACAGGTCGGCTTTCAGCATGCCTTGACTTGCTGCGGTTTACCTGCATGAGCTGCTTCCAGGAGGTCATGCGTTATATTACTGAGGTTTAATTATACTACCCCTCATCAAAAGTACAATGACTTTAAAAAGTTTCTATAAAACTATTGAGAAAAACATTAACAAGGTAAGCACAGGAGAACAGCAGGAGTGGCTAAACCAGTACCTTCCTTTGTGTAAGTTCTTAACCACATTATGCAGTAGAAACCATGATGATCTAATCAAATCTGACAAGTAGTTGGCAAAAAACAAATAAGTAAACAACCATATGAAGCAAGCTATGCAATATGGATTTATGCTCCCTATCACTAATGACAAACTTTGTCTCAGCAAGTTTTGGTGCTTGAAATTTTAGTTAATAATATAAGTGAACTTTTATGCAACTTACAAACACATATTATAATTTTTTAAAATAATGATGAGTCCTATTTAAAACTTGGAGATCATTATTCAAGTGAGCAACTGGTTAACTGCTATTGACTAAGTTAGACATTTTAACAATGTTAATACATTTTATCTTTATTTTTTTTACTTTCCCTGATGATGTACAGCAATATTATCTTAGACTGGTCAATTCTATTATCATGAAGAATATAATCAAATGCACATGGACAAATTTTATACAAATCTGAGCATTGAAAACTTGAAATAATATGACTTAATTTTATTTTTGTGAAAATTTTAGATGATTCCCTGCTCAGAAAAATAAAATTCAGTAAAAGCAAGCTAAATGAGTAAATGAATGCCACTTTCACTGGTTTCTAGTGCACCAGACTTTCGTTTACAGGAGGTGGGATTTCTCCAAGAGATTCTTGTGACTATAGGGCTATTTCAGCATTAACAGTTATTATAATCAAAATTTACTTTTACAACTATAACAAGGTCGACCAATGTTCCTCAAGTGATGGTTCAAATAACAATTTTAAAAAATTATGCCTGGCAATCAATAACATTGATTAACTGTGATAAAATACTTTAAAGAAGGCAAAATTAATATCATAACATACTGTGTTATTAGAACATTGCACCCTTTGAAATATTAACATTAAGGCTAAGAAAATAAAATGTGGCACTAAGGCAAAGTAGACCACAATGGATATTTTGAAAATGTATTCTTCCTAATTTACATTTATTCTCCAGTATGTTTATATATTATTTCAATATTAATGTATTTATTTCATTTAACCTATTAAATAATTATGAAACTATTTCTTTATATGAGGCCTTCAAAATGTTTTCCTTAAATGAAATATAACTTCTATTTTTCAAATATCAATAATACATTCACATGTGATTTTAAAGAAAAATCATCTATTATGTTTGACTTGATTAGATTTAAAATTTGTTATCACATGCTAGGCATTCATCAGTTGGACAGTGGAAACTTGTAGGTTATTGAATCTGTAGAAATATTAAATAGGTAGTCATGGCTAACACAGCATTTAAAATTATATGTAGTCATTTTTATCTTATAATTTTGTTTTAGTGATTATTTCAAAAATCTGCCAGAATTGCCATCCTCAGTGCAGTAAATATTTTATTTACAACCCTCCCCCAAATTCCTGAACATATATCTATTAAGTCAAAATTAATGGCAGAAAGTATCATTTATCAATTTCTGAATTAGGTTCCTACTTACACATTATTTTTAAGGTAAGTCAATTAAACCAGGTGTTTTGAATTCTTTCAAATATCACTGCTTTCCAAGACAAATAACAGTATTTTAATTTTTGAAATAATTCATGCATCATAGAAGAGAAAAAGATTGTCAAGATCTTCTTGTGATGACTTCTGATAGTAAATAATTACATTTATATCAGCAAACATTATTACACATTAATATGATAAATTAGAGGTCCCTAATAAATACATTTCTAATCTTTCTAACATAAATATCTAAACATATGTGATAATTCATTTAAGAGTTGAGATAAATGTATTCACCAAAATCATTTGTGACAAAAACTCTTTTAGGAAATAAGTTATTTCTGTATATGATTGTATGGAGTATCAATCAGTGGGACTTCACACAATTCAGAATATCTGTATTGCTGTGATATGTCACAGGTAACTGCTGTGACACAGAACATCTCTGTCTTTTTCAATAGCACAGTATAATATTTAAATTCCAAGAAACCAAAATTAAAGTTGTTTAAACATTTATTTTGTTAAGTTATTCAGAGACTGTCTTTTAAATTAGAAAATGCCTTTTCCCCACAGATTTAATCCAAGGTCAAATTTTAACTTTGAATAATCTAAATGTAAAAGATGCCTAAACAAAAAATAAATTTACATTCATTCAAAATGAAGAGCTCATGTCTGTCCCTTTTTCACTGTTGCTTTCCTTGTCACTCTAAAGGTCCTCAGTTGGTAGCTGGCACTCAGTAATTATTTGTGGACTGAATATAGACATTATTCTTGTAAATAAATCTAATCATTATGTGATCTTGGACAACTCAAACTTTTTCTGTTTCACCTATCCTTAAAACTGTAAAATAATTGAAAGTTTTTAATGGAATATTTCATTATTATGATAAGGATTAATATATATGAAATCCTTGGAGCAGGCAACATTACTCTATGATGCCATTTGAAATATGTTTTTAATGATATGACTCTGTTTTCACATTTTCTTTCTTTTTCTTAATCTTTAAAAGATTTTATTTATTTATTTTTAGAGAAAGGAGAAGGGAGGGAATAAAAATGGGAGATGTCAGTGCATGCATGAGAGACACATCAACTGGTTGCCTCTCACAGGTTCCCGACCAGGGACCTAGCCCATAACCCAATCCATGTGCTCTGACCAGGAACCTACTTGGTAACCTTTTGGTTCATAGATCGGCACTCAATCCACTGAGCCACACCTGCCAGGGCTCCTTCTGACTTTCATTACCTCACTTCCCCTAGAATTTTCACATGTATATCTAAATCTATTACAAATAATAAGTATATTAGTGTTAGAACTCTCCTTACCTCAGAGACAGACAGACAGACACACACACACACATACACAACCAACATCAAAGTGTTATGGGTTTGCATACTGGCTCCTCAGGTAATACCCTGTACTGCCAATCAAGAAATATTAGTATTTAATTTTTCTAAATTATTGCCTTATAAAACTTAAAAAATAACAGATGGCTAGGATTTTAAACAAGTGATTGGATGGCAGCAAAGGAAATTTTTAAAAATGCGTTTCTATATATCTCTGTGCTAGTTTGATGTTTGTTATTTAGGTTAGTTTTATTCTACTTTCAACCTTAATGCTCTATAAAGTTTTGACTAGCATAAATATAATTTTTAAAGTGCTTATTTTTTACCTATTAAGAAAAAAGCTATGTGTTCTATGTAAATATTGAAAATGAACACACCTACTGCATAATATGATAGTGTATTTCCCTGGTACTTAATAAATGTGTTACATGTAAAAAAGTAAGGAAGATTGACAGCAATTCTAAGGTAACATGTAAATATCTTAATAATAGTATTTAAATTAATGACAATGGTTTCCCAAGTGAAGACATGGGATTCAGAAGACTTAAATGAATTGCTAACTTTCCACAGAGAAAAGGAATCTGAGGTGGGATTTGAATCCAGTCTATCACCAGAGCCAATGCTGTGTTTATTAAACTATAGTGCTTCCCGCATAGTGATGTATTTTGCCAAATAAAATCCTGAAGATAGCCCTGGCTATTTTGAGTTCTATGTGAGTCTGACACACTAAAACAATGATATTTTGATCATTAGATAAATGAATAAATATAAAATAATATTTATTAATTACAATCATTATTCTATTCAAAATTAATACTAAGGGCAAAGGAATCTTAAAAACTAAGTTAACTCTCTGAAAAGTGATTGAACAATTTGATCACTTAACTATTAGCAACAACACTTTCTGTTTGGATAGTATTTACAAAGTAGCTCATATTTTTTCTTATTTATCTTAATAACCATTTAAATATATTATTTATTTTTAAACAATAATGAATGAACAAATTGATTCTAAGGATGGTTAAGTGATTTTCTAAATACTCTAAATCTAAAAATATATCAGAGCTGTATCTCTTGATTAAGAGCTTTATTTTCCCCCATTGAAGTAATCAGTCTTAACCCAGGAGTCTGAATGTCTCTGAAAGTGTATGTATGGTTCTGGGTGTACTGTTGAGGGATAGGCTTTATAACTTTACAAAATCTCAATAGACCTGATACTTCAAAACTCTTAAGAACCTGATGGCTCTCTTATAAAATAACAAATAATATAAATATTTTCTGCTATTGATCGTTCAGTTTGGTTACTTTCACGATAATGAATGTATGTTACTGTATTATTTCAGTCCTTTAGTATTTCATAGAGGCACCAAATTTCAAATACAATCTATTGAAATCCTAAGACTATATTGAACAATGATGAACTCTGGATATTCAATGCCTGAAGTTACTCAAACAATGGACATCACACCCTCCTTTAACAGAGTGAATTTACTCTTAGGGTCCTCCAGCCATGGGATCTTCGGCATGGTATGGCCAAGTGAAGGGAGCTGCACTGGGAAGGGAGTGGTGCTGTTCTATGGAGGTCATGATGCTCTTCTTAGGAGATACTCGAGGGTGCATAGGTAGGGATGCTGCTCTGAACTGAGTAAAATAAACACTGCCAGTATTCTCCTTACTGAGGGTTGGCTCTGTTTTCCTTCCCAGCCTTATGAGTAGCAAGTGAAAGTTTTTTCCCAAAGCTTTTGCTGCCTACCAGCCCATAAGAAAGCTAGAATATCTGTTCTAAAAAATAGCAACACCCCAGAAAATTCAGTCAGAATCCTCCTCCTGTATCCCCTACCCCATTACCACCCTACCACTGAAAAAAAAAAGGAAAGGAGAAAAAAAGCCCTCCCATCAGAATTTGTATCTCTTCCCTAGATTATCTTAGTGAGCAGCAAAAGTTAAGAACCACTGGTATAGCCCCACTGTGTTCAGTAAAGCTGTCTTAGTAAAATCCCGTAGGAGGTCATTAACTCATAAAGGGAACTGGCAGAATATCCTTCCCAAATAGAAAATTTAAAAAGTCTTTGTTTCCCCATCACTGTTATGGGGGCCAGCAGCCAGCTCACATTGCTACCAGCAGCTTTATCCCTCTCAGGGAATCTGTAAACTCTCATTATTTTACCCAATTACCCTGACCATAGGTTGCAGGTCCAAAGTGGACCATGATAAATGATCAAAGAAATCATATAATTTTTAGCTCTTTGTAAATGGTCACCCCAATTTGACTTTAGCACATTCAGCTTTTGTAAAGGATTTAGAAATACTTTTCTGAACAAAATAAGGAGACTCTTTATATTATATTTTGGGCCATTTGTTTAAAAGGTTGAATATTGTACAAAACAGTGATCTATTGTAAACTTGTTCTATCTCACCTGTTTTTGTTTTTTGCAAAGTGACATAAGCCTATCTTCTTCCAAGGTAAAACAACTATGCTATTTTGTTATCCCTTTTGTTGTCTGGTTATCAAAACACACGGATGACACTTAGATTTTGAGAGCATGCAAATTATTGCTTAATCTTTATGCATCACTTGAACATTAGCAGAAGAGATGAAGAGGTAGGAAAAGTATCATTCCCAAAAAAACAGCATAGCAGAGAGTTGCTTTTTCAATTACAACATTGCTTAGATTTTTCCTCCATTTACAATGAATATCGTTCATGCTGTCCACCATAGAAACAATTTATCTCCAGGGTATTTTCCTCTAACTGTACCAGCTTTAGCCATATCACTCACTATAGCAGCTGAGATTAATGCAGCTTTTCAACCATCTTTAAGCAAGAATATTCAGATGCCTTAGCAGCTGCCCTGCTTCTTAAAAACTCACTAATCCTTTAATCTCCAGACACTTTTTTTTCCATAAAAGATTCACAAGCAAAACAAATGCAATATGGATCAAAAAATTTAATCAGAATGCTTAAAATGCAATTACATTCATCAGGGTGTTCTGTTAGGCTGGGTATTAAATCTGGGCTTTATTCAATATCCTCCTTTTATTATAAAGCAATATTTTTCCACTCTGTAAACCATCTGATCCCTAGGCTAATGTCCTCTCTGCTAAATATTAAAGAGAGAGAGCACAATGAAAAATGAGCTGGAGAAATATTACACTTATTTCAGCAGAAAAAGTCCAAACCAGGCTCTTCCTGAAATCCTGTAGTACGAATGACCAGATAATTTGATCACCTGGAATTCTAAAGTTACACTGTTAAACAGGAGTGACAAGAGGCCTTATCCTACTTTAAATGTCTAATGTGTGCCCTCCCACACACCTCCTCAATGGAGTTCAAAGTGTAGACAATGTGAATTTTGTAATAATAGTCTAGTGTTCCAAATTCAGTATTTTCAAAGTTTAAAGGGAATTCTGGTTTGTTCATGCAAGCAGAGTAGCCCTAAAGTTTTTTTTTTTTTTTTAATCCATCTTGGTTATATTTCTCTGATTCTCTATTTCACATCTAATAGCATTCAACTGTAACAATCGCTTTGAAATAAAAAGCTATCCAGAACAGCACGATTTGAAACAGCTGGGTGCTTCTTCTAAGTCTGTACCTTAGCTGTAACACAGTGGTCGGGGTTCTGTAAGACATATGGAAGTTAAGTGAAGCAGTGAGAGTTCAGGGATTTCCCCCAGCAAATGCATCCTTGGAGTAAGGAAAACTTAAAGATGCAAATGCACTAAGACCTTAAGCTTTGTTTAATATTTAATAGATTGACTGTAAAAAGTTTTTAATTTTCTGATTATGTATTAAGCCAATTTGACCTATTTTCCTTCCAAAATGAGCTTCTGCAGTGGGGAAAAAAACAAAACAAAACAAAAACACCTTCAGTTACCTTTTGTCCCCATTAGGTGAAAAGAGAAATGATTGGTTAATACATTATCATAATCCTTTAATCAATAATAAGCAATCATTATAATAATGTTGAATATATTATATGCAACTGTATTTAAACAAGAATAAAAAAAGTTGGGCAAAAATTTATATATATATATCTGACGTATCTGGGGCAAGATTCCCTTAAAATCGTCATATGGTGTTAGCTCTTTGATTTTCTGAATATTCCTTTATAGATGTATTATAGTGTCTTATTATATTATAGTGACTCACTGTTTTATAGTGATATATTGTGATATATAGTGATATTAATCACTATGCTGATATTAATATATAGTGATATTAATTATATATATAATTAATTAATTCAGTTGTCACTTATGCTCTCAACTGAGCCCAGATGAAGAAACTACATGAACCAGAAAAGTGATTCAAAGGTTCAAGTGGTCAGTGCCCAACTGCCTGTATATTCTCTATAAGCTAGGAAACTGCCGCAGGCAAAGCTACTACTACACTGCATTTGCTGCTCTGACCTGTAGCAACAGCTCTCAATTTCTGAGGCCATCCAATGTGCCAGGCTCAGCAGGTATAAAGTTTTCACAATAGCATTATGATATTGTTCAGCTTGTATTATAAACTTGTCTCATGTAGGTATGATTTGTCTAACTTAGATCTATATGATTATTACAATACTCATGCTACAGGTGAGAAAACTAAGAACTAGAGAAGGTATATACATTGATCAAGGTCACTTGGCAGGCAAGAGACAGAGCTGGGCTTCAAACCCAGGCTGTATTATTTAAGAGCCCATGCTCCTATTTTCCAGGTTAAAGCTACTTCCTGATGTTAGCCTGTACCCTGGACTTTATTTTCTAATTGGACCTGTCTGCCATGAGGTATTTTGAAACACAAAGATTGGGATATTATCTCCTGATATAAAGCACAACAAGCAAAACATGCAGAAACCCCGACCCTGACTCAAGTGAATCCATTTCTGTATGTAGGAGTTGTATCCCTTTGTGTAGTCTGCATGTTTGCAGGCTTGGTGTGGTGTGGCCAGAATAATAAAGGAAGAAATAGAATGAAACAGTCTGCAAGTAGTTTGGTTAGGCAAGAATTCTACCTTGTATGGAGATTGAAATTGAACCTTGAATCTTGACATGACCTTTTAATCTAGCCAACAGTGTAAAAATGCCACAGGTCCGGTGTTTTCCCTTCTTGTAGGCTTCTCAAGTCTCTGCAGGCTACGTGGACCACCTGACTTACAGAGTAGCTCTTTAGGAACTGGAACGCATTTAGTGAGCAATATCTAATTTGCATCCTTGCATACCATTCCTCTGTCTCTAGGTGGGTCCAGAGGTAAAGCGGAGGGAAAGCAAGCATGAACCTGGTCAAAGTTGTTAAGTCTTGCAATACTTTGAAAATGCATTGGTCTTTGTGGTCCTCCTGGCACATAAAAGTATGCAGGCAAGAATCCAACGGATTAAGGCTTAGGTGCCTGGAAGTTAACCAACAGAATATAGTATATTCTCCAAATTCTTTCTAGGGATTCCAAATATGAGGGTCAGTCAGTCAAGACTACTACATAAACAACATGGAAATGTGTCAGAGTAAATCAGTAATTTATCAGCATCCACGCTACAAGTAGATGTTGAGCTGAACTTCGTATTTGTCAGCTTTTTGTCTTTATAGTATTTAAATTTATCTCCAAAGAAGTGATTGGTATGGCATTGAGCAAACCACATATAAAATGATTTCTTCTCTTTAGGTAATGGTTCACATCATCTGCATAACCTAATGATTCTCACATTCATTTATTTCTAAATATTCCTGCTCATTTTTAAAATATGGGAAACTGAGACTGGCATTGTGTAAACAATATGTACAATTTTCTTTTTTTCTGAAGACTATGAAAGATATAGTTTATGTATAAACACTGGCATGGAAAATTATGTGATGTTATTTCTGCTTTATAACTTCTATGTATATAGTTTTTATTATCCAATCCAGGACAATTTTTATAGTAAAAGTACATATTAATAACTAACTCTGGGAAAATAGATGAGAGTATCTTGGCAAACTGGAACATATGGTCACCATATTTATAAAGTACCACAGAGGAATTTGCACTATGATAGTGGGAAATGCAGAGTGTGAAATAAAATCCCCACTTCTTCATTACAATGGGTTAAAACAATATCAATGAAAGAATGCAAAAATTGAATTTTATAGCAATAATAGAGAATAATTATGTTTTTATCCAGTGTTTAATTATCAAGGTTGACATATATCAGGAGTAAGATTCCCTTAAAATAGTCATATGGTGCTAGCTCTTCGATTGTCTCAATATTCCTTTATAGATGTATTATAGTGACTTAATGTTTTAAGAGTGTGCAGCAACCAAGTCATTATTTTTATGATCCTTTTTTTAAAAAATAGGGAAAGAGTCATCAAGGAACATATATAAAGGACACATGGACAAAGCCAAAGAAGGTAGGGTTGAGGGTGGGAGGTGGGGATGGGTGGGGTATGGGGTGTTGTGGGGGGAAAGGGAGATGACTGCACTTGAACAACAATAAAAAAGATAATATAATAAAAACAAGATTTTATTTTACTTTTTATTGTCAATTTGCAAGTACTAAGATCTTATATATAAAGACAAAAAATACATAATGTCTGAATGACATTTTTAAAGATTTTTTAATGTACTTTTAGAGACAAGAGAAGGGAGGGAGGAAGAGAGGAAGAGAAATATCAATATGTGAGGAATACATTGTTCATTTGCCTCTCACATGCCCCCAGCTGGGGACCTGGCCCACACCCAGGCCTGTGCTCTGACTGGGAATCAAACTGGAGACCCTTCAGTTCACAGGCTGGCAAACTGAATCCACTGAGTCACACCAGCCAGGGTTGATCATTCCACACTGGAATTTCAAAGACTAGAACCCAAAAGATACTACCCTATGGCATAGCAAAGTACAAATATAAAGCAGGTGGAGAATAGCACATTTTATGCATAAACAGCATGTATTGGTTCTAATAATGACTGCCGGGGAAAGTCATAAAATAGTCTAATAAAAGTTTCTCCATGGATCTCAGCTTATTCATTAATTTCTTATTATGTTGTTCAATGACATACCCAGAGTTGACCAAATTGTCTCACAGGTCTTGCCTGCAATCAGGACCTTGCTGCTAATGACATTTCTATCTTCCATATAAGCTTTAAGCTTCCATCACAATTCTCAGAAAAGTACATATTTATGTACAGATAGTTTCCAGTTTTTATTACTTTTCCTTCCCATTTATGCTACAGTAGTAAGAAGCCACTTGTTATATTAGCAATTATCCACTGGGAAGACTGAAAATGTTTTGTTTAACTCTGTGCTGAAATTGTGTTACACGTTAAGGCTGGGTTTTTGAGTTCTTCCCCTGAAAACTCATGTTCGCTTATACTCCATCAAAGCAGTAATCAAAATATTCACTTACCTGACATACGTATTTATTCAAAAAAGGTAAGAAATTGCACCAAGAATTATAGAGAACAGTCATGAAAAAGGTTTATTCTTGCTCTCAGGAAACATATAATGAAGCAGAGAAGAAAAATTATTATTGATAACCACAGCTATTTAGTATCATATGAAGAAGAGCTACAGCTTTCAACAGGCATTCAGAAATCAGAAAGGATTTCTGGTTGGAATAACTAGGGAAGACTTATCAATGCATCAACCATTAGCAGAGATGGCCATTTCAGACGGCGGAGCTGCCAGGGATGAACTGTAGAGATAATTAGGTGTTGGAAGAATGGCATTACTTATATTTACATGGGCCAGTTACATGGTCCCTTCATCAAAAGTTCAATCTTCACAGACAGGTAAAATAGTACTACCTAAAATTATTTTTATTTTTCTTAGAAGAGCAGGATATCTAAAACTAGGTAATAATAGCAATTATGTTAAGCTCTAAAGAGTTTAGATTCTGATGTGTTCACAATTATATTGTTAGGTTTAAGGCAGGACATTGTGACCTTGCCATCTGACACAAAAGCTGTTTTGACCCCGCTGTGCCTATTAGTCACCACAGTTCCGGACCTGCTGCTGGTCTTAAATTGCTTCAGAGATTCATATTCAAAATAAATTATTACTTTTAGAATGAACTGGCCTGCAGCAGAACTAATAACAGATAAACATGGATACAAAGTCCTGTCTTAAAGAAAAATTGACAGAGAATATACCAACTTTGAGATGAGAAAATGGGACTCAGTAAAAAATAACAGATGCAAGAGAAAATTCACGAATGAGATAATGCATCAGGTAATATGAACTAATGGAGCAAACCATTATCTCAAGATCTACAAAAAATAGTTTATCCAATAAAAATATTTGTCAGTAAAAAAAAGTCAAAATGAAAAAATATGTCAAAAAGTATGTTCAGAAATTAAATTGCCTTTATACAGTTCAGTTTAGAAAATAATTTTAAAATCTGTACTTGGTAAAATAGCAGAAGCAAAGGATCTACTGGGTCAAAATAACGTGGCCCAATTATTTGGAATCCATTATAGCTTTCTCCTTTGCTAAATGAGAGGCCCTTGCTTTTTTCATGTTTCTATTTTTAAAAATGTTCTAAAATATAATAAATAACAAACACATGTGAGTTGAATAACATGTTGCTGTAAAACTGAACCTTGTGTGTGATCATAAAATGGCCATGTTTACCAGAATCACCTAGTATGTACTGGGGCTAAAAAGGATATAAACTGGTCCTTGTTTTCAAGATGTTTTTGTATCTTCTTGCAATGACAGGAGGAGTGGAAAATATTTTACTTATTTATTGTTAGAGAGAGGAGAAGGGAGATCAAAGAGGGAGAAAAACAGTGATGTGAGAGAGGACATTGATTGGTGTTGTCTGCAATGTGAATTCATAAACCCAGGCATGTGCCCTGCTCAAGAAGCGCACCAGGACCTTTTGCTTTGAGGAATGGTGCCCTCCAATTGGGCCACACCAGTCAGGGCTAGAATATAGCTATTTTAAGAGCAATTTCTTAAGAATAGCTTCTCAAGAATTTTTTTTTAAATCAAAAGGAGAAAGGATATGATGAGAGGCAAAGCATTCCACATTTCACCTTTATGAAACACTATGAATAATATCTACCTCGTTGGGTGCTTGTGTGAAGCCCATGATGTCTGTGTTGATATTCTGTGCTGCAAGGATATGTTGTGAAATAGTCACACAGAACAGTTGAAAACATTAATAATCCTCAATATGCACTGTATTATTCCTCTCATTAGCTGTAACTTCCATTCAGTTTCCATCCCATCCTCTCTACTCAAGGCCCCATCATTCCATGTTGTTCTCTCGTGGGTCTTGAATGCTTCCAACAGCTTCAATTGTTCATCAATATATTACTTGCAGATTAATCATCCATAACCTTTCTTTTCCATTCATCATCTAATGCTTGAGTCATGGAGAAATTCTCTGACTTATGTCAAAGGACACAAAATAAGGACTATATTCAATGACCAAAAGACGGTATTATGTATATTTTAACAGATAGAAGATAGATAGTGTTCTGAATCCATACTGACACTGGGCTTAAACTAGAGAACACTACTCACTCACAATCTTTGGCATTTTTTTGATGGGAACAGTTCAGGACCAATGCTCTCTAGCCCTTGCCTCTCCATGATGCAGTGGCTGCACTTTCCATCATTGCCATCACTAAGTGCTCTACCAACACTTCAATGGACAAAGCTTTTATTTGTTTTGTTATCTGATAGCTTACATACATTTAGTCTAAATAAATGGGAAAAAAAGGATGTTTTACTCTTTCTCCTTTAGGATGCTACTATTTGCTGCAAGAGTTTATGCTTTTCTTAGCTCAGTGCTGTCTAGGGAAAAAGTGAGGAGCTTGATCCCTGGTGCTGTTACCAGGGACTAGAATCGAAAGATCTGCTAAATAAAAGAAAGCAAAATAACATAAAACAAAACACGCTAACTTCCTAAATTCCTAATGCCACTGCTGGCCTCAGAGTCCCGTCACCATGTCATTGTGGGGTGGAGTGCCGTCAGTATCTGCTTCCCTTGTACTGGTATCCTTTCCTGTCTCGGGGAGACACAGGTCTTGTTTCTGACAATGAAATGAAGGGGACTATTAAGTAGACAAGACTCTGAGACTCCAGAACTTTCTAATATGTACATAGTGTGGAGCTAAAAATAAAAACTAGATCCTCACCTAGTTGTTTGAAAAACACTGAATCACCCACAAATTTTTCTCTTTTTCCCCTTTACTTACCTGTACACCCACAATAAGTTAATAAGTTCAGGATGAACGGTTTACATTGGCTTCCTTTTAATTAGGGGTTTATTTCCATCTCTTTTAGGTCAAGGCCTTTATTCTACCATGGCAACTTCAGTCATACAATTCTGGAAAAACCCTTAGGTCGTCTTGCATGAATGACATAAAAAATGACAACTCTTATGACTGTTCATAATCTACGGGTAACCCCTGGCAGATTCAGACCTTAACTCTATTAGGCAAACTCATTAGTTCCTGATGGTTCAGGTCTGAAGGTCATTAGCCTCTTATCAAAAAGAAGTACAGAATCCTCAGAATGGCTACTTTTATACAAACTTAGTTATTGACCCAGAAGCAGAAGGACATATTCCCAAGTAATTTCTCTTAACCCATTCCCAAGCGCATACATCAAGAACTCCCTTGTAACTATCAGAGATGTGGTTTTTGTTTGTTTGTTTGTTTCTTTAGGACTTTATACTGTTTATGCTGAATGATACGCAATAATCTTGTCAGTTGTGTTTTCCCTCAGTGTGTACACACACACACAAACACATATGGGCAAGCACTCAAAAAAACACAAGCCACTGGCAACAATGACTCAAAAAAGGAGTTGTTGCCAGCTTTCTCTGTAAGTTTGGTTGTGTGTGCTGGGGTGAGGGGTGGGGGATGGGGTGATTCATTTTTTAACAATTTTTAAAGTTCTTTACAACATATTCAGAGCTTATACTTTCACAGGGAAAAATAGAGCTTATCCACCAAAGAAGCAATGTTATTGTGTTTGAATTTTCTCAATTTGTAGCTTGATATTGTAATTAATTAACAACAAAAATCAGCCATAGACCTAGATTTTATAAAACTATGAATCTATTCTCACTGAGAAAAATTCATTTTTCCCAGGATATTTAAAATTAATATACCCATTATTAATAGAACTGCTTCTATTTTCATGAACATATGAAACTGTATTTGCAACACTGTGATAGTAAACAAAGCGAAGAAACCATGTAAGAGCACTTGATGCTGTACTCGCAACAAATTGGTTAATGAAGATAGTACATGTAATGCCATTTTATGCTACATTGCAGCATTTAGACATTTAAAGTATCTATTTTTAAAATATACTAGTACATGGATGCCAGGTACCAGTAATAGCTGGAAAGGCCTGTATTTCCTACAGAGTTTATGTTCTCACTCATGTGTGTGCTCGTGCATGAATTTTAAACATTCTTTCTCTAATAGTTCTTTCCAGCTGACATTGTAAAGTTATTTTTTTGGCAAAATAGAACACTTGCAACCATACTCCAGTCCCCCCAATTAAAAGAAAAAAAATTGCTAGTCCATAAAACTGAAAAGTCTTGGAAGTGTTGCTGTAAAGAACCCTTCGATTCTGTGCATATAGCCCGAGTTTCTGCTCCTAAAACTCCTCTCCCCCTGCAGTCACCTCGCAGCCAACTAAAAGGGTGGCTGGACCAAAATGCATTTTATGTGGCATGGCCTCTTGGTAGAATAACTTGAAACATACTTTTTCTCCCTCTCTTGTTGTTTTTCTCTAGCATAGTTTCTGAATTTTAATCAAAACATAAAAACAAAGCAAAGATCAAAAAGAGTATCAGAAAAGCAAACTTGGAATAAAAACAAATGACAATCTTATAAGCCTCAGTATATTCTGAGAAATGAGATGAAAGCATTTTGCCATATAAATGACTTACAAATATTAATACAATTAATCTACCTGAAGCAGTTTCATTTGGGTAAAGTCTATTACAAAGGTAAATATAAGATTAAAAGTTAATGTTTTACACATTATGATAAGTAGCTCAAGAGGCAAAATGATTATCTCAAAAGAGGGAATTGGAAGCTTCTGAACTCTCCAGTAGGAGAAAATGCGTGTATTTATTACTCTAGGATTAAAGTGCTTGGGTGAGGAATTCAAAATAAATCCCCCAGTGTCTGCCTATGGAAAATGGTGAATACCTGGAGGGTCTGAGGAGATGCGATTAGTGGAGGGCATGACCGCTCTAAGCCAGCTGTCAGTTTTGTAATTTGAAGGGAAGGGTGTGTTTCTCAATGTAACACACACAGACACATACCCGCCCATAGACATAACTGCAATTAGGTTTGCACACATACATATTGCTATTAGGGGAATATGACCGAGAGGGGCAGGGGAACGTGGGAACGAGAGAAGGAAAGAGAAAACAGTGATACAGAGACAAGCAGATCAAGGGATGGGCAGGGGAGATGAATTTGCCAGTGAACACAAAGGAGAAGCAGTAAGTCATTTCAAGGGTCAGAGCAGGAACCCCTCACTCTCCTGGTCCTGTGACGGATGGTTTAACCAAGGTTATCTGCTTTGATTCTCCAATACTGTTATTGTGTGAAAGTATATTCAAGAAATCTACTTCCTTCAATATGAATTCATTTTGTGCGAGCTTAGTAAGGTTCCCCACCATGTTAAATGAGGAATATAACAAACCAAAACTGAGAGTGGAGGGTTAACGAAGTTGGAGTTCACAAAGAGGATTTTTTTTCTACCAGCCACAAGAACCATGGCCAGTACTTTCACCAAAAACCTATTGTAATTAGAAATAAAATTCTGAGATAGATGTCAGATGGACCGGAGAAACACTTTCCATTACAATCTGGTATGTTGAATGATTTTCCCATTCCAAGTAGACAATGTATCTTTCAATGCAATGTGATAATGCTACCCTCCACCTCCCACATGGATGCATTGCTGAAAATAATTACATTTTAATAGTTAAAACTGTAAATAGAGTTATTCAGCAAGCAATGAAATAAAAATAAAGTCTTTGTTATTACTTGTTCCTTGTACCTTACCTTGAAATCTTTTGCTCTGGAAAAGGTCTTTTGACAGGTGCAGTTCACAAATATACAGTTACCATTATTTTTAGAGATAGCACAATCACCATCCTGCCTGGTTCACATGTATTTTCTGACATTGTCAAGTTTTAAAGATATTTTGTAACATACCCAGTTTAGGTTGAATTTCATGAATAGGGTATATACAGATTTATTTTAGAAACCTGAATGATGAAATTATTAAAAAGTAAATGTCTATTTAAACATCATGCAATGTGTAATTAAAATTAATATTAAAATTCTCCAAAGTGAATTTTAAAATTTTAAATTTATTGTACTGTTAATAGACCTATATCTTCATGCACACACACACACACACACACACACACACACAATTAACACTGACTTTATATGGAAGTATTCCCTTGGTTATATTACAGAAATAGTTCAGTGTCATGGCTCAGTTTGTGAATTGAATTGCCCATGACCTCATGTTGGATGTAAAAGCTAAAGATAAGAATGGCAGACACATGCAACTAGTAGTTCACATACTCAGAAGTGATCAATTCTACAAAACTAACTCCCTCAATGTGAAATAAGTAGACATGGATACCAACAAAGTATGAGAAATGTAAGTTTTTCTATTACCTTCCTGTCTTATTTATGGTATAAATATCACAAATCAGTAATTCATTTCAAACTTACAGTGTCAATGCTAAAACAAAATAAGGTTGCTGATGGGATCACTAAACCTCTCACATATTCCTATAATTGTGTAAACATGCAGACTTTATTGCATACTGAAATGTCTCTTGGCATTCATCCTAATTATTTGCCAAAAATCAATTTAAATCTTGAAGCCTGTGTAAGTATAGCCACAAGCCCACTACTATAGTAAGTCATGAAATCAAAAAAGCTCTTTCATGAATAGTAAGAAAAAAGTATACTGTGGTTGTATGATGTTGGACATCATAAAAATATTGCTTTTCACTTTAATAATTTGACTCCAATTGTGTTTTTTAATTACTACAATTATTTTCTAATATTTTAACATGATTCTGATTAATTTCTAGCTAGAGGGTCTTCAAAAAATTGTTGTAAACCTAACTCTAAAATTGCTGCTTACTTTGTTTTAACAAGCATCTAGAAACTCACAAAACAAGTTTATACATGTCAAACTTTAGATTAAAAAGAGTTTGCTCCTTTTATGTGATAACAGAATTGAAGATGAAGTCACTTCAATCTTGTCATTGTCCCTGGGTTTTATTGTGCACTACCCATCTAGATAAATAATTACCTAGGCCTTCTAACTTGCAAGCAATTTACACACTTAAAAGTCTGCAATCTTCTACATTTCTGCCTGTGTGCTGGCAAAATTAAAGTTTATTGATAATAAGTATTATAAATTTCTATTTTTTTGCCATAGAAAACCTCAGTGCTATGCAAGTGATATACAGATCTTTCAAAATTATACAAATCTCCAACAATGTGTTATTATTTTTATTACTGTTGTTCAGTAACAGTTGTCCCACCTTTTCCCCATTGCTCTCCCCTGCCCCTCCCCCACCCCATTCCCACAGTCAATTCCCACACTCCTGTCCTTTCCCATAAGCCTTCTGTTCATGTTTCTTGATTTGTTCCTTCCTCTTCTTTCTTCCATTATCCCCCTACTCCCTCCCCTCTGGTCAGCGTCATTTTGTTCTTTATTTCCACGTCTCTAGTTCTATTTTGCTCATTTGTTTGTTTTGTTCACTAGGTTCCTCTTATAGGTGAGATCATATGGTAGTTTTCTTTCACTGCCTGGTTTATTTCACTTAGCATAGTATTCTTCAGTTTCATCCATGCTGTTACAAAGGGTAGGAGTTCCTTCTTTCTTTCTGCTGTGTAGTATTCCATTGTCTAAATGAACCACAGGGTTTTGTTTTTTTATTTAGTCATTTACTGATGGGCACTTAGGCTGTTTCCAGCACTTGGTTATTGTAAATAATGCTGCTATGAACATTGGGGTGCATAAATTCTTTTGAATTGGTGTTTTAGAATTTTTAGGGTATAATCCCAGCAGAGGGACCACTGGATCAAAAAGCAGTTCCATCTTTAGTTTTTTGAGGAAATTTCATACTGTTTTCCACAGTGGCTGCACCAGTCTGCATTCCCACCAACAGTGTACTAGGGTTCCCTTTTCTCGACAACCTTGTCAGCACTTGTTGTTTGTTGGTAAGATATTATTTAAATATTAAGAGATAATAATATTCATGACTATATTAACACTACCATGAAGTTAAATTCCTTAATAAATAATCAGTAAAATTCCTTTGGTATAAAAATTAATTATTTCTTAAATTTATTGTTTTTTAAATAAAAGGAAATAGATTTCAAAAAGAATTAGAGAAAATATTTATGGAATGTGAAAATTATTTTAATATCACCATTAACAACATTATACATATTTTTAAAACCTTATTGATATTAACTAGAGGCTAACAATGAATTATTTTTATAATTTTCCTATCATAAGTAACATATGCACTTATGGACACACACATACATACACACTCCTGTGTGTGTGTATACACCATATTCTACATTCTGAATATTGGGGAAATGTTATATATATTCAAAATAAACTTCTAGGAGGAAGTATCTTTAGAAATACAAAAAGATATTTATATCAAATTAAAACATTTATGGAACATTTAGATGTTTAACTTTATACTAGGTTCTGTAGAAGATATAATGGAATAGTATGCAGCAGAAAGAAAGAAGGATCTCCTACCCTTGGTGACAGCATGGATAAAACTGGGGAGCATTATGCTAATTGAAGTAAGACAGGCAGTGAAAGACAAATACCACATGATCTCACCTATAAGTGGAACCTAATCAACAAAACAAACAAGCAAGCAAAATAGAACCAAAGACATTGAAATAAAGAATAAACTCACAGTGATCAGAGGGGGGGGGGCAAGATAACAGGGGAAAGAAGGGGAAAGGCCATCAAGGAACCCATGGACAAAGCCAAAGGTGGGGAGAATTGAGGGTGGGAGGTGGCAGGTGGAGCAGGGGACAGTGGTAATGGGAAAATGGAGACAAATGTATTTGAACAACAATAAAAATGATAAAAAAGAAGATGTAAATGAATTCTCTGAGAACCTGTTTGATGAAGGATTCGTTTTACCTCATTGATAGTAAAACGATGTGTATCCATGTGATGTAATTAGGATCTGTTATTATCTCATTGAGGCCATAAATGGTCAAACAGACAAAGTGACTTCAGTTCTTAGAAGAAAGCTAAGTGGAGAGAAAAAGGGAGGTTTTTGGTATATTTAAGATTGACATAGTTATATGAAACAAAGAAATTTTATTATTCTAGAAAAAGCTGGGTCGAAGCTTGGAGACACAAGGAAAAAACAACTAAACTGAACTGTTACTTGTTATTTGTATCTCAGTCAGTATAAAACATAACCACCCAGTGAAATTTTAATTGAGCTTGCTGTTACTCAAATATTTAACAACAATGATGAAAAGAACAGGTGTGTCCCACCTGAAAACCTCATTCAAGATTCTGGTTACACAGCATGTAGAAAAATGATTAGATGTAGAAAGCATTCATTTCAGGATAGAACTTTTAATTTTTCCCTATTAACTTTAATATGTCCCCATTTATTTGATAAAATAATAAAACACTTTTTAAAAGTTTTACAGTAGCCTTATTGGTGCACTGGCCTTGAACCCTTTCCCTTACCTCTCATTCTCTTCCTGGCTGCTACTGCTGTGCCCTTGGTCCTCAGCTATAGCCTCTTGACCCTTGGCCCTTTGATCATCCTCCTGACAGTCATCTGGTCAGCCAAAAACTGCCCATGGACATCTTGGGGTTTACAAGGTCCTATATGGAACCCACTTCAAATACATGCATTTCTTCCTCCTGGGGCTCCTTTTGGTACTGCCCAGGAGCTCCCTCTCTGCCTGCAGCATACACTCCAAGCTACTGATGGGTTGCATCCTGGTCCAGAGGCTGGCAGTCTGGGAATTTTTTGCCCCACTTAAACCTGTGCAGCTAAATGACAGCAAGGTCTCAAAAGCTCCAGATGCAAAATATGGCAGCAAAACCTCCTCAAATGACACTTTGCAGGTCAACCCATGGTTCACAGGGCTGGAAGCCATCCAGTAGGTTGGAGGTGCAAGAGGCTCTCTGGCAGCTTTCCAAAGGTGTCTCCTCCAGTGAGTGTGTCCCATGTGCTTATGGGGATACAAGCTGGGCTCCCACTGGGCTGAATGCAAGGTTGTTGAATCCAGGGCCAAGTCACAGGTAGCTCACCAAGCTCAGGAGGGTCAGCCTGAGGCTGACGCTGTGCGGGGTCCCAGTGGACCAGCTCCCACAGGACTGGTGCTGAGAGCAGCAACACTGGGTCTGCACAGCCCTCTTCCTGGGCCACTGGTGGCTCCAGGGACAACTGAGCTCAACCCTGACAATGGCCCTGGGTATGCCTAATAAGGCCACCCTCTACCGCATGTCCAGCTTTGTTCCTGCTGCCCATGAGCCCATCGCAGGGATCCACAGTCCCTGAAACATTCAGGAGGGTCCCTCAGTGTCACATTAATTATCTTTTGAACTAAATAACTAGTAATTAAAGTAGTCTTTTGATTGCTTCAAAACCATGCTCAATGTAAGACATATGTAAATCACTAAATAAAGTTTAGATGTACTGATTTGATCTAATTTTTTTTTCCATTCAACTTCCTAAACCCTCATTTCCAAACACAAGCACATTTAGATGACAATATATTTTTCTTTAGGATTTTACGGGAGATAACATGAATAAGAAAATTCAAAAATATTTTCTGCATTATATTTATAATTCACGTGGGATTGTACTTTGGTAAGTTTGTTATGAAAAGTTTCAATTTCCAGGATTTTTTCATGTAATTTGTATAAAGCACGAGGTTTTTTTTGGCTCTGCAAGTAACCAGAATGGTATGAGGAACAGACGTGTTCAGTACATGTTTGTTAAAGAAAAAATAAGGTAAGCATTTCAGAAAGATATATATTATAAAATAGGTTTGAATTAAAGAAAAAAAATGAGAATCAAAGTAAACAGCTCGAAAACAAGTGCCATGCTTCCATATTTATACTTCAATAGTTAAACTGTAATAATGAATACAACAGACTTGTCTATCTAAGGAGAGCTAGGCAATGCTGGCCTCAGTACACACTTTATGGATACGGTCCAGTATCAGAAACCCAAGAAGTCAGGCCTGCAGGTTGCAAATGGCTTCACTGGAGCTCTGTGGTATTGTACTCCTGAAGAAGTATAAGCACACGCCTTCAGAGAGATTGGTAGAGGGGAACGTCAGAGCAAAGGCCCTTGGTAATGTGAACACTACTCTGACCAGAATTTGAAACTTAAAGACCAAAAACTATTTGCAGTCCTATCATCCAGGGTGAGCTATGTAAGTTAAGGAGCAAATGCCCAGACTTCTATCGACATTTAAGAAGTAAGCCAGCAACATGGCATTATTGGACTGTGGGACTAATATGTATACTGTTTTTAAAAAGCATCATCTAAGCCTGTGATCCTGTAAAAGTCCTCAATTACTGGATAATAAAACAAATATAAATTTAAAAATATATCAGTACATCCATGACAACAAATACACTGACTGAAATGTCCTATGATTTTTATTTTGCTTTTCAAATGTTCTGAAATTTTAATGTGATTTGAAGAATACAAGTAGTCTGAACAGTCACAAAATATGAAATGTTCAAAATGGCAATTTGGATTTTTTCAGGGACCTGTTAATTTTATCCCATGTGGGTAAAGAATGCAGTGTAGTTAATGTTATTATATTTGCTATTTACTATATTCTGTAAGAGTTTTCAGTCAGCATACAAAAAACAACAACCCTGGCAAAAAATTGGCAAAAGGGCCTGAAATTCAATTTTCTCCAGTAAAATCATCTTATAATGACTTGTAAGAATTGACTATTTCTGTAAATACACAGATCTGAATAGGGCAAAATTTTAAATTATATAAGCCCACTCATCATCCAGGACTTAACTGATTAAAGAAGGATAAAATTAACACAGAAAATGGTAAAATATCATTAAACATTAAAGTATAAGAACTTATAAAAGTGGCATGACACCAGACATGATAACTTCCAACATAGCTTTAAAAAGCACACGAAATGTCATTTATTATAAATATATATTCTTATAAAATGCTTTCTTTTTATTAAACTATTAGATTAAATCTTTGTGTAATAAATTCACCCCTATGCTTGTTATTCATAACAAATGTTCAGATGAGAAGTTTTCTAGCTTTCGCATGTGTGCCCATTCTATCCCATAATAATTAATTCCTATGACTGAGGAATTGAACAGCTTTGCTCTCAAAATCACTAGCATTCTTTTTCAAAGAAAAGTATCTCTTGCAATCATGGCATCTACTTGGGAATGAGACGATATACATACAACCCCTTAAAGTTATCAGACCTTACTATGACATACTTTTTTTTTTTCCAATAGGAAAGAGCCTGGTATGCTTGGAGGAGGGGGAAATGTACCTAATTATAGCACTGAGAGTTCATTGTAAAATGCAGTGGAAAGTTAAGCTAGAAAAGAAGATAAAGATAAATAAGTAGCTCTTAGTCTCACAAAAAAAGATCAGACTTGCACCAATAAGAATTAGAGAATTAGTGAAGCTTTGCTAACCTCTAACTATGCTTCTGTCTTTAGGTTTTGTGAACTCAAATCATTCTTGTGCCCCTAAGTGGACATTGCTAAACATGGTGGTTTCGGAGTTAGCCTACAAGGAGTTTCCTGTTTGGTACTCTGAAACGAAACTATCACAATGGAGATCAGCCATGTTGTATACGTTAAGTGTGAATGCATAATTCAAAATTGTCTGTGAAAACCAATAGTAGCATTCATAAGGGATCATTTTTATCTTTTTTAAAACTTACTCCATATGTCCTATACCTCAGCTATTGGGTTGTCCTTTGGTTAAAAAAGCTCTAATTTATTCTTTTTCATTAACTGTAGCTGTGGTTAGTGCTGGATAATCTAGGTTGAATATTGCAAAGTATATCAAATGTACGAGTTAATAAATACTTCTAAAATTACCAGTTAGTGTCATGGTCCTTCTCTTTCCACTATATCTGTCAAATTTTTCTGGCTCAATTTTTCACCAATTTCTGAAATAATGCCTCAAGCTTATCCCCTTCACCACATTTAAACTCCAAATTTCATCACCTCTCACAAAATCTATTGTAACAGCCTCCTATACTGAATTATTATCTGGACTTTTTTGTAAAATATAAAGAGCACTATGTTACTCCCTACATAAAAATGTGTGATGACTTACCATCGCCTCTAAGATAAAGTCTAAATATCACCAGCATAACATATAAGCCTTTTGTAATCTCATCTCAACAATTTTTCGTTTGATTTGTAATCATCCCAATACATAATATCTTTGATCCAATCACACAGAATGGCTTCAATTCTGCCAAGAACACACTATATTGTCATGAAACACAGTTTAGCACAGTGGTTAAGAGCATAAATATTGAAGCCAGATGCCCTAAGTCACACATACATAATCTTACAACAATAGCTGGCACAAGGTTACCTTTTATATAATAATATGAAAGCTACTCCTCTACAGATTCACTCTCTTCTCCCTGCATCTGCTTAACCTGCCTTCCTCCTGCTTTCAGACATGCCTTCTCATACCTGCAATATTTGGCTTAAATGTAACCTCATCTCACATGGTTTCTCCTACCTCCCCAGTTGTATCCTACAATAATTACTGCATTTTTATTATAACATCTTATCACCTAGGAGCATTTTGGCCTGTTTACAGTCTTTCTCTACCACTGCCAATTTGATTTATTATACTGAAGAGGCCAATTTGTTATTTTAGTAAGCCTAGTACTTAGCATATTGCCTGGCCCATAGGAGAATTTTCAATAAATGTTGTTTAGACTAAGGTAAAACAATGCAAAAATTAAATTGCATTACTTAAAATAACAACATTGGACAAAAAACTTAGTTCCAGCATGTGTTTAAGGAACATTTTCATTTTCATATTATGTTAGGGTATACTGGTTGCATTTTTCTCATAGAGTATTATTAATATATAAATTGTATTAATACATTTAGTATAGATCTTTCCTTCATAATGTGTGTGTGTATGTGTAATGTGGGGTGTGTGTGTGTGTATATATATATATATATATATATACACACACACACATACATATATATATCTTACAAAATACTTATTTGACTGACTTTTAAATGTCTGTGGTGACAAATGACTTATAGAGATGGATTTATTGTCCTCCTCTTTAGAAGTAATAAAATTTCTAACAGTATCTGTAATTTAGACTGAGTCATATTTAGTAAAAGTCCACTGTCTTCCATCATCCTCCTTGAAGTCTGATTTTTCTAGCATTCCTCTTGGTACCTATTATCTTGCTTTTCTTTTTCCCAACATTTTTCCTTTTCCTTCCTGCTATTTAATTTTATTTTTTTTTAGATTTATTTATGTATTCTTAGATAGAGGGGAAGGGAGGAGAAAGAGAGGGAGAGAAACGTTGATGGGTTGCCCCTTCCACTCTCCCTGACTAGGGCCTGCAACTCAGGCATGAGCCCTGTCTGGGAAATAAACCAGTGACCTTTTGGTGTTCAGGCCCATGCTCAATGCACTGAGCCACAGCAGACAGGGCCCAACAATAAGTGACTATCATGTTTCTGTCATGTAGCAGTCATGGTGCTAATTCCTGACATAAATGTACTTAAGACCTGAACTAACTTTTAAAAATTCAGTTTAATATGGTAATATAATACTTAATATCACATCCAAATTTGATTAGTGCTATATCCAATGTTGCATAATATTTTAATAGCATTTTCAGTAAGTAAATGACTTCTCCTGAAGAAGCTGTGGAAAGGCAGTCTACCAAGGAGCATGAAATCTGGAAAAAGAAAAACACTGAACAGGGAGGTAGAATGTGTCACTTCAAAATTCGTTAACCTGTTCAAAGATATTTGCATTAACTTCTATCCCCTGGGACCAACTTTGCTGGTAGTTAATCACATAATTTGATCTGTGCCAATAGATTAACTGATTAAGCACTACTTTACCATATGCCCTTTAAAAGGCTTTTTTCAAGAACAGTATCTTGACAGCAAGGAAAAACTTTAATAATAGGTCATTCAAACTGTATGTGGGCAAATCTCAGAGCACAGAGCCATATATATTTATATTAATATACATATAAATTAATATAATACATCTATATGAAATGGTATTTCCAAGCAGTAAGTATGATAGTAAAGAATACTAAACACCAAAGAGTACTAAAGACTAATAAATTACTAACATAATTATAATTATATTACTAATTATCCATACTAAATACTTATAATACTAAGCCTAGTAAACATAGATCCATAACACCGTATGTCATCATTGTAATATTGTACAAGTGGATGGGGAGAGAAAGAGAAAGGAGACATCCACAGGTGGAGGGAGGTACTAAGAGATTCAGAGGACCTTGGAGCAGGACAGAAAATAAAAACAGCAAATTAAATGAGCACACATTTTAATAATTTGTCTTGTAAAGTCAGACATACATTTTAATAATTGCCATTAATGACTATTCATGAATAATTATTAATTCTCTAGACTAAAAATACCATTGCATACTTGCTAAGAAACTTTCTTTCAAATGAAAATATATGTATGAAAGGGCTTAAACCCTTTACATCATTACTTTTGTAAAATCTTAGTGTTTAATCTTGTTACAATTAATATTTGGTTTGTTAGAACATTTCCATATCACAAATCATAACATTCAGTTTCATACGTGGACATAATGTACACAGAAAAATATTGTCAATGAAGTATTTTGCAGTAAGGTTGTAATAAACTTTTATGTGTACTAATATATGACTTTACATGGAAGTTTCAGCAAATGTCAGCTAAAAAAAAAAGGCTTTTCAGCTTCTCTCGAGAATATTGTTTGAAAATCTAGGCTTTGTTAAGATGTCCTGAGTTTGGAGTGTAAAAATCTCCCCAGTCTGTAGAGAAAATACATTCTCAAATGATCAGAAAAACACTATTTCATTTTCTGTTACTACTGAGTAAGAAGTAAATTCAGTCATGCTAGAACATGTATGTATTAATCAGCAAGTCAACATACTTAAAGTCTAATATGTAATGTAATTGCCATCAAAAAAATCAAAATGATTACCAAACCCAGTTACAAATAATTGCTATGTATTTATTTTCTATAGTTTTGCCATTATAAATGTACTTTTCTTGTTAGTGATACATTTTTTAAAAACTTTGTATGTTGATTCACTAAACTTTATTGATTTTCCTGAGGAATTTCTTATGCAAAGGAAAATTAGACTTACAAGGTGGAAAATATTTCTTGATTAGTTAACGAAAAGAAGTATACGATTTTCTAAATGATGCACTCAAATATACTAACCCATTTATGGTTGTGCTATAAAAAGCAACTGTCACAAGGTGAGATCTTAATTGACCTCCTAATGATATTCCTTTAAGGTGATGGCCTACTGAAAATGATTCCTTACAGAAGTAGAAATGACAGAACAAATTCTTGTGATTGTAGTTGGAATCCCACGGGGAAGCTAGGCCTTTCTTTTTCAGTATAACAGCTTTTAGATCCCTCTTCCACTCTCCAGGATCACGGACTCTGACAAGTAGAAGTCCCCATTGCTGAGACATCAGTAACCTCAAAAACACATTAGACATGTGGTCACCTACTTTCTAAGAGCTTGTGGTGAGGTCACTATCCACTTGCAGTTTCAGGTGATTCTTTTATAACCCTTTATATTATACCGATTGAGGTGCCAACACAAACTCCTCTGTAATTTCTCTTCATCATAGAAAAAATGTAAAAAGGTAGAATAAGAAAGATTTCTAAAAATGCATTCCTAACAGATTTCTACTATTTCGCTATCAGCCTCTAATTCCTTTTTGTTGAGCCAATAAGAACTCTATAAAAATAAATAAGATAAAAATATGACTAAATCATTAAGGTCCAGTTTTATTTTTTAGTTTTGTCTTCAATTTATTCTTTTTCTACCCCATCTATTCTTGGCCAACATTTATACTTCTTACTTCCAGAGTTTTGGTAATTTTTAAATTAAGATATAATTTTTGCTTATGTAGTTGCTTAAAACTAGGTATTTAAATAATGGATTTTAAATGACTAGGTGAGGGTGGTACTTACTGCTGTGAACTAGGTATAATTTAGGATTTGACCATGCATTATCTCTGTATTTCTGCTCCACCTCACACTGTATCTGCATGATCCCTTTCATGGCAAGCACTCTTCTCCATACCAGAGTGAGGCTTTAGAGTTGTATATAACTCTTTTCTGTATAAGAGAAATTTTGACTTTCACTACCAGGCAAGTCCATGGCCTGCCGTGTATGGGCACTGAGAATCCTTTTTAATAGGTTAATAGGGTTAACCATCCTCCATCCAACCAACCATCTATAGATGACACATTGGCTTTTTGCTTAAAATCAAAGTTCAGCTTTTCCCTTGTGGTCTCAGAATAATATAATGTATAAGATATGAAAATATAGGTCACTCACTTCACTGAAAAAGTAGTTTAACCCCCAAATATGTCAAATTGCCTAAATATTGTTTTGCACAAAGAGTTTTCAAAGACCACATAATGTTCATTATTTTTCCTATGAAAAGTGAATATCCATTCTTTAAACAATGGCATGCATCAAGTGTAATATACAAATGAAAAATAAATAAAATGTATTCAATGTAAGGAGTATGCAGGTCACATCTCTTCCAAAGCAGACATATCTGCATTTCTTTGGTTGTTGGTTATTAATATTTCATTAATTTTCCAGCTATTCAAATTACCCTTGAGATATCATTAAAAAAATACCATCCAAATCAGCAAGATTATAGTCAAAGTAGCCAAACTACAGAATCCATTTAATTACGCAGAAATGTTAAGAGTGCTGAGCTCTTGTTTTAATTTAAAGACCTGAATAATCCTGTGCTTTTATGATTACAAAGGGCTTTGGCTTTCTCTGTTTTGTTGGTAATATTACTTATTTCTCATACCTTTCTCACTTCAATGGATTCCTTTAGTTGCCCTTTTAAAATAATAATGAGTAAATTTTAAGGAAAATAAATGAACACACATACTTCTGAAAAAAACAAAAACAAAAACAAGAATCCTTTTTATTTGAGAATTTTACCGGAATATATATTGCACTAAAATTATTTCCAGTTAATAGATATTTTTCTCCCCAACATGTTGTTGTTTGGATGAATTTCATAGTTGGTGTGCTCAATGAAAGAAACCAGTCATAAAACTGGTATTGCATTTATATGAAGTTCAAGAACAGTCAGTATGTTTCCAGGTTGACAGAAATTAAATAGTGGGTGCTACAAGGGCAGGAATCAGCTGAAAAGAGGATGAGGGAAACTTCTGGAGGTAATGGAAATACTTTGCACCTACATATATAAGATTTATCTACACATGTAAAAATATTCTCTTACACCTAAGATATTGCTGCACTTTTCTCTATAAAGGTTCTAACTCAGCTTTTAAAATGTTTTTCCCCCTATGGTGCCAACAATAAATATTGAAGTTTAAGTGTAAACAAATTCAGTAAACTTTATATCCATTTCCAACTTTCTGCTTTTACTATTCCACTTCAAAACCTGTTTATTTTACATCTTACCATTGAAAAACCTACGGAGGCAAAGGTTCATAGCTGTTCTCCCTTAACTATGAAAGCTGCTATTTTTATATTTAACCTCTGTTTAGCTAAAGGTAAGACCTTTTTGTTTATATAAAATTCAAATATCTTTTAAATATTAAGATTTTAAAGACAATTTTCATTAGTGACTATAACAAAACTTCCCACTCTCATTCTAACCATTTCTCACTGCTCTGGGACTTTAACATATTTAAAAAAAGAAAAAGGAAATCATGATATAAAAATTGAAAAATAAATAATTATTTCAGTTGTAGATGATATAGAAAATATTGTGTTAATTAATAAAACTAATAAATATATTTGATTTCAGCATAGTGGTAGAATTCACAAAATATGCAGAAATCAAAAGTTCATGTATTATATCAAAAATCCAATTTTTAAAAAATATTAATGCTATGTGGAGATTTAAAGGTTTTAGGTAAAATAGCAAATTATTGAGGAACTAATGAATAATCTAATAAATGGAACCAAGAAAATTAGTTATTCACTTTAGGAAAAAGCCCATATATTGTGGCATCACACAAACTAACACAAGATAAATTCAAAATTTGAAATATTAAAAAAATAGTATTAGAAGAAGATCTAGGGCAATTCTACAATTTTTGAACAAAGAAAGCCTTTTAATGTATGCAAATAATAACAAGAGAATAAACTAATATTCGTTGAGTGCTTAATTATTACAGGCATCCTTTCAAGTGCTTTGACATCTGCTGAGTGTGAGCCCTAACTGTCTGTGAGAAAGGAACTGCTCCATGGAGGCAGAGACCTTGGCACAGAGAGATTAAGTCATGGCCAATGCTGGGGCTGACACCTTCGCCCCAAGCCATGTGGTGCAAGAATCTGCACTCATACACATTTATCAACTTCAGAAAGCCACACATGAAATGAGTGGCAAAAATGACTACTTAAAATCACAAATATGTGTATGGAAAAGAGGCAGAATAGAAAGTTAAATTCCATCAAGAAAGAAATATGTGCAACATTTATGATAAAATATCAACCTTAAGGAATTCTTATAATTCAATAAAGATGATGAAAAATACTCTCCATAACAGGCAAAACATAAAAAAGCAGTTTTCAGTAAAATCAATATAAATAAACAACCAATAAAATCATGTTTAACTTGATAATCAAGTGCTCCCAAGATTAAGCAGCATATTAAGATATGCAAGACCAATGGAACAGAATAGAGAGCCCAGAAATAAACCCAAGTCTCTATGGTCAATTAGTATTCAACCAAGGGGGCAGCAACAAAAAATGGAGTAAAAACAGCCTCTTCAACAAATGGTGTTAGGAGAGCTGGACAGCTACATGCAAAAAAATGAAACTTGAGCAACAATTTACACCATACACAAAAATAAATTCAAGGTGGGTAAAAGATTTAAATATAAGTTATGACATCATTAAAGTCCTAGAGGAGAACATAGGCAAGGGAAATCTCAGATATTCCATGCAGCAGATTTTCATTGACATGTCCCCTAGAGCAAGGGACATGAAAGAATAAACAAATGGGATCTCATCCAGACAAAAATCTTCTGCACAGCTAAAAAACAGTATTAAAATAAAAAGAGAACCAACTGTATGGGAAAACATATTTGCCAATGATACCTCAGACAAGGGTTTAATCTCCAAAATATATAAAGAACTTACACGACTCCACTCTAAGAAGACAAGCAACCCAATTAAAAAATGGGCAAAGGATTTGAACAGGCACTTCTTCAAGGAGGACATACAGAGGACCCAGAGACACATGAAAATATGCTCAGTATCACTAGCTATCAGAGAGATGCAAATTAAAACCACAATGAGATACCACTTCACACTGGTCAGAATGGCCATCATAAACAAAGCAACAAACAAGTATTGGAGAGGTTGTGGAGAAAAGGGAACCCTACTGCACTGTTGGTGGGATTGCAGACTGGTACAACCACTATGGAAAATAGTATGGAATTTTCTCAGAAAACTAAAAATGGATCTGCCTTTTGACCCAGCAATTTCACTGCTAGGATTATATCCTAAGAACCCTGAAACAGCAATCCAAAAGAACCTATGCACCCCAATGTTCATAGCAGCACAATTTACAATAGCCAAGTGCTGGAAGCAACCTAGGTGCTCATCAGTAAATGAATGGATCAAAAAAACTATGGTACATTTACACAATGGAATTCTATGCAGCAGAAAGAAAGAAGGAGCTCCTACCCTTTGTGACAACATGGATGGACTGGAGAGCATTATGCTAAGTGAAATAAGCCAGGAGGTGAAAGACAGATACTATATGATCTCACCTTTAACAGGCACCTGATCAACAAAACAAACAAACAAGCAAAATATAACCAGAGACATTAAAATTAAGAGCAAACTGACAGTAACCAGAGTGGAGAGGAGAGGGAATTCCAGGGGAAAAGGGGGAAGGGTTTGCAGGAACAAGTATAAAGGACACATGGACAACAATGGGGGGGTGGAAATGGGAGGGAGGTGGGGGGGCTGGGGGAGTGGGGTGGGCTGGGGGTAAAAGGCAGAAAACTATACTTGTACAACAATTAAAATTAAAAAAAGATATGCAAATTTTCATCTATTATACAGATGAGTGTTCTAATGATTGTTACTGTTGTTTGGCCAGGATGTGCCAACACAGGCACTCCCTCATGCTCTGTTAGAAGGGCTGCTTTATAAAAAGTTTTGAAAGGCAATATAAGATATGCAGCCATGGTTAAATTGTGCATTAACCTGTATGTGGTAAGACTGTATTTTTAATAATTTAGCCTAATTAAATGAATAGAAAATGTAGTTGATAACTGAACCTCACAGTAGTCATGTTTGTAAAAGTGAAAAATTAGAAACTATTTTACAGTCTATTTCCACATTCAAATGACATTCAATAATATAAAGGGGGAACATATAAACATATAATCCTAATATGTAAAGATGTCTGTCCATGGCAAATTAATAAATACAATTTTTTGTTACACAGTGCAATGGATTGAAACAATCTATATATGTTAGCATGCAAGTTTTATGTGTACTTTATAAAGTCAGGAATATATCACAAAAAAATTGTATCACTGATTGGCTCAGAATGGGGTGGGATGGTCGGGGATGGGATGAGAGTGGGAAAAAAGATCAGAGAGAAGAGTTACATTTCTGCTTACTTATGAGTATATAATTTTATATTAACATACTTACACACATTACAAAAGACAGTAAAGATATTTTCATTGTGGAAAAAATGGAAACCTTTGCATTCCATGATCCTCTTTCTGCCATCTCCCTGCCATTCGTTGCACCCAGCAGCTAAGTCCAATGCTTAGGAAGGCCGTCACCAGAACTCTATTATTTCTGGATCACGACTTAATTCTATACCCAAGACAATGCTTGTTTTCTTCTCTTCCTAGAATGCCCATTCCTGTTTACAAATCTCCCTGTCAATATTCTTTAATGGTAGGTTTTTTCAACGCTACTTACATCTTGGAACTTTCTGTACTACACTTTCTCTTCTGTTTTTCCATTAAACAACAACAACAAATTAGGGAACTTACCACAATATGGTATTATTATAGTGTACAATCTGTATACACCTGTCTTATCTAGGAAACTGCAGGCTGCTTGGAGCCAGTATATTCAAGGCTTGTTTTCGATCCTTTTACCATGCCCAGCCCTCAAGAATGTACACAATAGATGCCCCAAAATGTTCACTGAGTTGCTTAAATACTTACATATTTAATTAAATATATATACCTTTAAAAGTGTGTTGGGGGTAGGAGGACAGTACAGGGGACTAAGTGGGAATGGAAAAATACAATGAAGATTAAATAAAAGATAAAATAAAATTAAAAAAATGGTAATGAATGTGACTGTTTTGTTAATTACTGAAATTTCATTTATCTAAAGGGAGGTTTGCTCTCATTTCATTGAGAAATGGATATTAAAATTACTCCCATAAAAACAGGAGGTACAGCAATGCTCTTAATATTTAAAGAGTTTTAAGATAGGTGATGGCCTAGAGAAACATGTTCAGTGTTAATGCAGTGGCATCATTATCATTATTAAAGTTGTATTGTTAGAATTCTTGCCATGCTAAGAAGGTAGGGAAATTGAACTTCTTAAAATGTAGCCACCTGACTCCAGGTAAGTGCTTATAATTGCTACACTAAGGTATCAGTTCTAACAACTGAAAAAACTGGAAGAAAACTGAGAATCAACATTAAGCCTATTGTTATGCAATTTATCTTCATTTCACTTAAACCACATCTGTTACCCACTACTTTCTCTCTGCATTCATTTCTAATACCCACTGATCGCCCCTTTCTTCGCCCTACCTGCAAAAAATACTTTCTTTAAAACCTGGGATTTTTTGAGGTATGATTGCCTTGTACCTTCTATATGCTATGGAAAATATCAATATGTTGCCATCACTTAACAAATGATAATTCAGCCAATTTAGATAATTCTGTGGGTGGAGGATTTATTCTCTAGTAAAGTCTGTAATTCAAATTTTCTATAGCATTAAATAGAGGAAATTCATTTGAAATTAAAACTAAAATATGTCTCCATATAGTTTCTACCTACTGACCCTAAATTCTGCCTCTGGAAGGGCAAAAGGTAAACATATCTGCTTTTCAATATCAGACATAATTCTATTTCAAGTTTCTCAATTTCCTCTCACTCTATCTTTATATTAAGCACTTGTACCCAATAACTGCAACTCTAGATATCTGATCCCTGCCACCTTCCTATTCATCTCTTATGCCCTCATATTCATCCTGTTTTAGCTTATGTCTAAGATCCTAAGATAGTGCTATTACCCCTACTTCTCAATTCCCTTTATTTTCTGTCTAGTGTCAATATTGTAAGAGCTACCCTGCACTCTGAAACTTGGCACATTTTATCTTCAAAATCTAGTACTCCCATATACCTTTCCTGAAAACCTGTGAAAGTATGCCCTGAGAATCTATGTCCTGCTTTTACTCTGTCATCCTACATAACATTTCCTAATTTTTGCTCTCTTGTCCAACCTGTTTCTGATCCCTAAATCTAGATTGTAAACACATAACTTTCTTCTGAAAGGTCATCTTGCTCCTGGGGAATTCCTAGATATTAGTAATGTTGATCTAACCAAAATTTTCTAAGTTTGTCAATTGTCAATGTACATAATATTTGCAGGATTTTGCTATTCTGCCTGTCACACCTGTTTGTCCATAGCATGGAGTTTAATCATGCCAAATCCATAATTCATTGAGATAAGAGTCCCCATTCTTGATTGAATTTCACCAACCCAGTCTTGCAACCAACAGTTGCAATGATATCTACAGGTCTTATAGTGAAGACTGTAATTTTCCAATTGGGTTAAACTGAAAAAATCATAGCACTATATCTCACCTTTTTCTGCTCTATTAGACAGACTCTGAGAAAAAATACACAAAATCATAACAAAATTAGAAAAACAATGATAATGTTGGTTTATTAGTTGTTTTATTCTGGAAAATAAAAAAAGATAATAGTGCTACCCTATTTATCTGTTTATTCTGAGGCATAAAATATTTTATCTCTATAAATAAATAAGGAAAATATTAATTCTACTTAAAATATATCAATTCAGATAATGGGTTGAATATGTATATTAAAATGTATCTACTTCTGTTTAATCAGTCTTTTAAAAGTGATGGCTGTATGTATAGCTTTTTTATCCAAGAGATATTTAAAATAAAAATGCTTTCAAAGGTAATGAGGCCTTAAACATGTCTTCAATTTCAATCTGGCTGAAACCTTCCAAGGAAGCTCTATTACAAATTATAATTTGTTACGACAAATAAAAGAAAAATTAAACGCATGTATTATACCAGAAAGAGGCCAAAAGGTTAACATTTTCTCTCCCGGGCCTGAAAGAAAATTGATGAATGGTTCTCTGAAGTTTTTGCCAGTGAAGCTTAATCTTTAGTAATTGTGATGAAAATCTATTGTGAAATTGTACCTATTAGAGAAAACAGATGGGACAAACAATAGCAAAAGAAAATAAAGAAACAACCGCCATTTTTTTAACATCCATGTGAGTTTCATCATCTTCAGCCAGCATCACACAGGATACAACATTAGTTCAAAACGGCTCTTGATGAAATATATCTTTAAGGTTCAGGGTGGTATTGTAGTATTGAAAATAAAATATCTTTCAGTATATTAGAGAAAGATAAGTTAGAGAACAAATAAAGTGCCAGTTATAAGAATCAAATTATGGAAAAATTAAATCCACTTAACAAAATTTATGTAAATTGAATTTTTTTTCAAGTTCAAATTGTATAAAGCATAGAAGATGAATAGGTCAAAACATGCTTTTAGTTTTATTGCAAAGGGCAACAAATTCTCCATTCCCTCAGCCTAGAACCTATTCACAGGTATCTGTTATACCCACCCTTTCCTGCTTCAGGTGTTAATTCAAATGCACCCTTTTAATCACACTTGCCTTGTCTATCCCATCTGAAGTTGCAACCCCCACCCAACCAGTTCCTATCCTTTCCTTGACACTTTCTTAGCTATGATATCTACCTTCCCCCTAAAATACTCTACAAGGGCAGGGTTATTTTTTTACTTTTATTTACTATTATGTTCTCAGCAATAGGAATAATGTATAGCCCATAGAAGGCCCCCAATAAGCATTTGTTGAAATAAAAAGGAATAAGAAAGAAAACCTAGAAAATATTCATATGGTAAGCCTATAATTTTAACTCGAAATTCAAAAAAGTTCAGAAAAAATAAACAGACACTCATTGATTTTGTTTAAAGAGGCTACAAGAAATGTGGAAGCCCCCAAAAAACCTAAGTCATACAAATAGAAAAAAATAAGAAGAATCTAATAAGTTTAGCTTGTTATCTTGTGGAAGGCTGTGTTGTAATTAAATTTTATCAGAAGTCCAAATTTAACCCATATTCTTTTCTTTGACCCATATCAGCAACTCAGTCAAACCATTTCCTTACTTATATGGGCTCGACATGCTGCCAGCACCTATGCTTAAGTCTGCCCCCTCTCTGCACATTGAGGGCCATGAAACTGCCACTCATTACAACAGATGTATTCGAAAAGGAGATTCAGCATGGGTGTTCAGACACAGTGGCTGAAGACTTTTGTTTGTTCCATACCATATCCAATTTCATTACCATCATTGGGCACCTTTAAACTCTGACTTCTTGGCTTTAATTCTTTAACTTATTCTTTGGATGTAGATTTTAGTATTGAAACATCAGTATTCCTTAATAGTCTCTGATATAATGTACAATATAATATAATCTGCAATTCGCATCATTTTCTTCCTCCTTGTAATAGGACCACTGCCCTAAGTCAAGATCCATGTACCAGTTAGAACTCTACTGCAGTGACAATCAAGAGATGATGTACAGCATCCTGGTTTAGGGTTAGTGAGCATATAACTGGCAGATGGAAACCCACACACCAATTGCTTGCTTCTGACCCACACACCAATGGAAAACAATGGGACAGAAGCAAGTAGTTTTACCGAAGGAGTCCATTTAACCACAGATAACCACACTGATTAGCTATATTACACATGTGTTGGAATCAAGATTTCATGGTCTTAACCTACTCCATGCTTCTCAGAACTTATATTGCTCAAATTCCATACTTATTGTTTCACTTATCTAATAAAAAATGTAGTAGAGCCCTGGCTGGTATGGCTCTATTGGTTGGAGCATTATCCCATAAATAGATAGATCATGGCACATACCCAGGTTGGGCGTTCAGTCCCCAGTCTCTGAATGTCTGCAAGAGGCAACCAAATGATGTTTCTTGCTCACATCAAAGTTTCTTCCCCTTCTCCCTGTCTCTCCTTCCCCTCTCTCTAGAATCAATGAGCATGTCCTTAGGAGAGAATAATAAGAAGTAGCAGGATTCTAATTGCCTCAAAAAAGAAAAATAGCATATCATTCATAATCCTCTTTAATATTATTCTAATTCACCTTTTTAATATTTTTCCTAATATTACTATGTAAACAATCTGCCTAATCATGTCTCTTCAAATGCCTACAACTTTTGCCCCAAGTTGTTCACAATCTGATACTTAATGACTTCATAATATACCTCCAATGTTGTTTTTCTATGTAAGAGTCTATTAATTATTACACAAATTTGTTGATCCAGCAAAGCTAGGTCTATTTTGTTCACTGATATGTACCAAACACTTGGAATATTGCTCTATGAAAGATTTTCAAATATTCAATAGTTATTCTTCCAAAATGACCCTCCATGTGTTTGCTTTAGATTAGGCTCCTGCTAACACTTTCCAGGAACAGTATGTCTTCTACATAAATCTATTCTGAATATTCCCCAGGCCAATGAATCTTCTTCTCAGAAATGTCTTCTAAAACATGAATTTGATCACATAAGTTTTCCTCTTAGAAATACAGTCATTTCTAAAAAAAAGCCTTTGTTTTATAATCTTACATAAGTCTACTTATTCAATTTCTTCTATTGCTACTCCACATCCAGAGTGCTTTTCTTTGGGCTACTCTACTGAAGAGATTTTTTTTAATATTTATTGGCACCAAACACAGAATAATGAGTTTTTTATATTTTTTTAAGATTTATATATTTTTTTAAGATTTTATTTATTTATTTTTAGAGAGGGAAGGGAGGGGGAGAGAGAGAGAGAGAGAAACATCAATGTGCTGTTGCTGGGAGACATGGCCTGCAGCCTAGGCATGTGCCCTGACTGGGAATCGAACCTGCGATGCCTGGTTCGCAGCCCGCGCTCAATCCACTGAGCTACACCAGCCAGGGCAGAATAATGAGTTTTTATAAGAAATAATGGAAGTTCAAGATTAGTGAAAGCATGGTAAAAAAATACACAAAGCCCTCTCAAATAATAACTTTCCAACTTTTTTTACATACCATCATTGTGGAAAATGTTACATTGCCTCCCAAGTTTATAGATACATAAACATGCACATATATATACAATGATATATATTTCATAAGAAATTCTTTTGTATATATAAATTTATAAGTGTATTCACAAGTTCAGTGGGATATTTGTTATTACTAAGCATAATCTGTAATATTTGTATTCAATTATGTTCTGTTTATGCAGGTACAATTCACAAAATTAATTTCACAAACCATGATGGAGCTGTGATGCACAATTTGGAGAAAAACAAATCTGCTAAAGGAGTCCGCATCTTTTTGCATGGCTGAATTATAGCCCAAGTTACAGATAGCATTATTCAGTGAGACTGAGCTGCTCTTGGAGATCTGCAAGTCATAGCAGATTGGATTGGTCTGTAATACTGAGTGGGTAAATGCTACCTCAATTTTCAAAAAAGAATAGGGAAGAGTCACATTTGATAAACTATGCCACTGATAACAGTCTAAGGTGGATAATTTAAGGAGGCATCTGTGAACACAGAGAAAAATAATTTGTAATTGCTAGTGCCCCACATAATTTCTGAAAAAAATTAATCAGACTAAACTCAGCTGCCTAGTTGCTAAGCTAGTATATTAAAGATGGGCAGTTTAATTTTCAAAGGCATGATGTAACAAAGGGTCCTTTTATTCCTATGACAGAGATAACATGATGTGATCACTATCCTTGTTTCCTTCTACTGGATGTATAATTAGACTCTATTTCCTAGTCTCCCTGGAGGTTAGTTGGGACCATGTGACCAAGTTCTGGCCTACTGAATGTGAGGTGGAAATGCTATTCACTGCTCGCAGATGGACTCCTCTTCTGTTCAGTCCAGTCCCTCTTTTAAACCCTCTTACCAATTTATGACGACACTTTACTGTCTTGTTCCCCTCACACCTACTAGTCATTCCTTTGGTTTTCTTTAATGTTCCTACCTCACCTCTTCACTGTTGTTGGCATGCCCAAGGAAATCATTGCATTCTTTCTTTCTCTACCTAAACTCACTCACTTGATGATGTCCTCATCAAGTTTCATGTCTTTAAATAGCAATTACACACAGATGACTGACCAAGTACATGTCTAGTCCCAACTTTTCAGTTGAGCATTAGACCTATACATCCAATTGTTTCCTGAGTAATTTTGTCAAATAAGAATTTCAGATTTAACAAGCCCCAAACAAACTGACTCTCCTCTCCACACCCAAATCTCCATTTGGTAATTGATAAATCCATTCTTCCCAATACAAGCAAAAAACACTTAGAATCATTTAGGAGTACTGATTTCCACATTCCACATGTAGCCCATCAATAAAGCCTTTCCCTTTGAAATGTATCCCAAACCCTACACTATTCATTACTATTTCCACTGCTATCATCCTTATCCAAGTTGTCCTCATCTCTCGTTATTATTTAGTAAGTTTCTGACTGGTTTCCTTAGTTATAACTTTTTTTAACCTAAAGTCTGTCATCCACACAGAAGCCTGGATGATCTATTTAAAAATCTATAATCTTAATAAAATTGGTAAAATAAAAATATCCAGAATTATCCTTGTACAATTGACAATTAGATCATATCACTTTTCTGAACTTCAAATATATGCCACTTGATCAAGCTTTTTTTTCACAATTTAACACACTATGCTATATTAAGTCAAAAGAAATATGGAGTTACTTTTCTGAATAATTTTGAAAAGCCATTTTCAACATAAAGCAACATGCCAGTTGCATGAATTCTTTAAATTTATAATTCCATCACAATTTCCAATCCTACTTTTATGGACTTGTTAACAAAATATATAGAATTAATCTGCTTAGCCAAATCTACCAACCTGCTAAAACACTACTTTGGGAATTTAGCATTCATTTGAATAGTTATCATTCTTCAGCAATATGTATCACATGTCCTGAGATTATGTTCTATTAATAGTCTATAAATTATAATATATACATACAAAATATACTTGATGTTATACTAACATTATCTAAGTTTGAAGCTTTTGGCTATTATGCTAAATACAAGTAAGATTGAATTAATAAAGTAAAATAAAATTCTAAAGGAAAAAATGAAATAAGTGCACACACTAAATAGTATGCCTCATTTTACTGTAGCTTTGCATGCATACATATAACCGTTATACTCAAATATGGACATAATTTTAGGAAAGCATGTGCATATTTATCTCACGTTAAAAAGCTCAAAAATGAATTATTCCCAGCTGCTTCTAGAGCTTTATAGATATTTAGCTAAGTAGGAATATAAATAAAGTAATAGTATTTTAACTTTATAATGATGCATAGGAAGGTCTATTTCCATGTGGTATAATATCACAAAACATAGTTTGTTTTAAATCTAAAATTAAAATACTCCTCAAACATTGAAATATCAAGAATATGGAATCAGATCTTTACAATTTGGCTCACACATACATTTCTTCCCAGTGCTAGCTCTTCTGAATTAGACTCAGAAACACTTGGCTCCTTGCCTCTGCCCCAGTCTGGAGATAATTGATGCTAAAGATCCTTTTATACTTGTCTGACCCAACCCTGTTTCTTAAACATACCTGTACCTATAAGTTTTCTTTCTAATGTGAATAGTACACTTTAAAATGGAGAGGTCATAGTAATACCTTTTAATTTATAGTAGCTTTCAAAAGGGTAAAAATGGTACTGTAAATTTTATTTCTTTTAAATTAAATAATTTCTTTATATTTTCAATATAAAGATGCCAGGCTGCATCTATTCCAAATCTTCTGGATGAAATTTTTTTTATCTACAGTCATTTAATCATTTTGATAAAAAACACTATATAAAGAGGATGCCTAATGACTGGATTAAACATGTTATTTCATTGGCATCTCTTTTAGACTTAATTTGTGCCTTTAGCACAGAAGAATTAGGAAATTACCTGGAGTTCACTGCCACAAATGATATTACAGAGGCTTAATACATTTTCTTCAAGTGCCTGTATATTATAATGTACATTGTAAATGTATCTCACAAAAGTGATTTGTAAAAGAGTATTTCTAAAAAAAAATATCTTGTATCTGTTCAAAAAGCATTTTCTGCACTTAAATTAGAATGAGTATAAAAATTTGTTAACCTTTTAGGACACCATGACTTCAAAAATCCATTAAATGTTTTTGTGTGTGTGTTTTTTTAAGTGTACTACTTGACTCCTTTGTAATTCTAAGAGCAAACAG
Organism: Tonatia bakeri; assembly: GCA_004024845.1. Taxonomy (NCBI): domain Eukaryota; kingdom Metazoa; phylum Chordata; class Mammalia; order Chiroptera; family Phyllostomidae; genus Tonatia; species Tonatia bakeri. Next base: position 81,784 of record PVIA01000068.1, read on the forward strand.
CTATCTAACATTTTCAGGGTCATTAAAAATGATAAGGAAAGAAAATCATTAACTAATTTGTATTTCTCTTCTAATGGGAATAGAATTTGTAATTACTTTGCTATGATACATCCTGTAGTTAGTCACTTGTGTCTAAATCACATGCCTATCATTCAAGGTATGGGACCTACTGACCTTCAGTTGCAAAAGCTTACAGCTGTCCTTATGGACCAGTACTAACACAAGGAAACAGCATCTTCAAGCTTATTCACCTAATCTATTACTCTCAAATTTCATTTTCCTACAATGCATAATGCTTTTACTTTTTTTTTTTTTACTTTTCATAGACTTTGATCATGCTTGGCTAGTACCTTACATATTGTAACATTCAATAAATATTTACTAAATCAATGTTGAATTAATTGGGCATTTAAAAAAAGATGAGAATCAAGGCAAATGATTGTGTATTCAAGACATTCATTCAAATATCCTAAGATTCCTGGAAGTTAAAATAATCTGCCATTACAATTTGAAGTTTTACTTACTCCATAGGGCAGCTTATAAGTAACAATGCATTCATTCCTTTTGCATTTCATCTGATCTCCTTGCTAAAATGATTATAGAATGTATGGTTTGAAATTATTGAAGCTACCTTAATTTTATCCACCTTTTCCTTTGATGGCACTAGTGAACTAATGGTCATATTTTTTACTTCAGTTCTAAAATCATATTTTAAATTGAGACAGTGCATCCATCAGTAACATTTTATATGACATTTATTATATGCTTTCAAATAAAAATTTAAGCAAAGAACAAGTTAATAGACTGTCACTCTTAAGCAAACCTATGAAACATACCACAAAGCAGGGAACAGAATTTTTTTAAATGGTATACCCTTGCCTACAATACTTGTTTTACAGTATTTAAGTTTCATTTAAAAGTGGTATCTACACTGATGTGAGTTCTAATTTAAATGTGTTAGAATACATTTTTAATAGGATCTTAAAACAAAGCCCTGCTTAACCTATAGTATTCCTTTAGTGGAAAAAAAGCCATATTTCTAGTAACTTGAGTTTACCACAAACTATCACTCATTTTTCTTAATTATAGATTGCTATACCTCTAAGGATAATAATATATTAAAATGAAAGTGATTGTTATCAAGTCTAATATCTTTGTCTTAATCAATCAAAAGTTACATTATTGGTTAAAAAATTACCCTCTAGAATTAGGCAAAGAGAAATGTGAAATTAATGAAATTTATGAACATATAACATGCCTCAAGTAGGTTTCACGGATCCTCCTGTTTCAAACACAATTTTAACACCTCTCTTTCCATCGCAGACAAGGTGTCCTACGCCTACTCTTACAGAAGAGGCTGCCCTGCACACACTAACCCGAAGACTCAGATTTCCAACCCAGGCAGCATTCCAAATACATATACCCAGAAACTTCCTGAACTATAAACTGATCCCTAAACACAAAGCATATTTAAGAAGGAGAACTTCAAAAAAAGTTAGTGGCTCTTGCATGCTCTATTAGAAATTCTCCTCATACTAACTGGGATTTCAAGTACATCAACACAGAGAAAGCAGTTGTTCCCACATCTTAAAATAGCACAGATTGAACATTTAACCTTTCTGCTGCCCAGTCAGGGTCTAATTACTATTTTATGTTTAAACACACATACACAATTTCCATTTGCATTTCTCAAAATGGAATAGAACATATGGAAGTAAATCTCATTGATTTTTCAAAGTTGGAAACTAGAAAAAAAAGGTATTTGCAAGAATTTAAAAAAATGATGCCAAACTCAGTTATTTTATTAAAACATTGGTCCTTCAAAGTAATGCTATTTTAAGTAATTGCCCTTTAAGCAAAGGATTTGGTGACTCCTTAGATTATTCATAATGAGGGTAATTATATTTTCTAATCCAGGTGCTATATTTAGCAACTTACTAAGGCTTTATAGAGGGCATGAACTCAGGGCACTTAGAAGAACTGTGTCTGCCCAAAATTTGTCACATGTTCACTGTTTATAAGTAACCTGGTTTATTTACTAGATACTGTCAGTGTCTCCACCTAGCAACATAAATGTCCACTGCTGAAGTTTAATCAGCGGGACTGCCCAAAATGTAGTGGCACTTTCTATTGTATTTTACTAAGGAATATTTATAGACCTATTGCCTTCTCCATTTCAAAATTACATATTAAGAATCAAAAATATCTCCCAATCCAACATTTCAAATCTGCATTGGAATGGTTAAACAATAAATATTCAAGTTTTTATGTTTAATGTGATCATATTTAACCTTTTCACTGTAAATGACATCACAAAACCACTGAGTATCAAAAATCAATTAAATGGCTATTTGGCTTTACAGATATACACAATAAAATATTTTTTATTTTTAAATACTTATGGATTCCTTTCTTATTTCTTCTTTCATTAGGTCAAGCAAATGGGTGGTGATGTGGACCATCGAATAGCTAGCTGCCCCAACAGAGCAGAAGGATCATTGTCTTCATGACAAAACCCAGAGTATGTGCCTTAGCTCGTCTGTTTCCCGCCCCGTGACCTTGGGAAAGTCACTCAGCTACTCTGAAACTCATTTTCTTCACCTCTGATGGTTTTTGCTCTCTTTTAATAGAGATTAAGATAGCAAATGGGAATTTTTCTGTGGCAGAGAAAAGACTCTCTGGTAATAGACACATCAGATCCCTCCTGGGAGTGTGACAGGTACATGGTGTTACGCTGTGTGCAGGCGCTGATCCTGGCAGGGACAGTGAGTGACCCGATGTCGGAGCCCACAGTGGCAATCAGGAGGAGTGCTCCAAATGTCCTTCTGAAAGCATTACCCACTGCGGGCAATTTCTCACGCATTGGCTGCTGGGGGATAGCTCGGTCGTAGCTGTGCTCTTCGCTGTGGCTTCCTCCCCACTTGCACAGTGCCTATGCCATTTGAAGATGCCATCTGTGGTGTTTTCCAACATCATCATCCCAGAGGCTGAAGGCCTCAAACATAACTGGAATAATTATTACTATGAGCACATCTGGCATTTTTGGAAGTGTTCAAGAAAACTGACAGATCCCCTAGTCAAACAACACTTTTTCTGCATTTTTTTGTCGTTGTTATTAACACTCTCGGTTGATGTTGGTACTTGTGAAGTTGGATAAAGGATGCTGTGTCTACAAGTATAATTTGAAAGGCAAAGAGAATGGAAAAGTTTGCTTTTATGTAATCATGATAGTAAGAGTAATTTGAAATGCTTTCTCTCTTTAAGAAATACAACCCTTCAGACACGGGTGTACAGAAACTGAGTATTGTGCAGCTCTGTGAGAGATCATGTCCCACTTTTTCTGATTTTTTTAACACGGCCTTTGTCAGATTTTTAGATTTGTAAAATGGACTTTTTTAGTTATAAAGCTTCACAACCTTCCCAGTTCATATACACAGACTCCCTCATTCCTCTCCAGATTTTTTTACTCATGTGAATGATTGATTTAAATCTGTGGTCTCTTTATGGGATGATACCAGCTTCTGTGAGGGTAAAGATTATTTTTCATTCATCTACAGGCCCCTGCAGTGATTTTTCCCGTGTCTTACAAAAAGTAGTCGATGAGATTTTTATTAAATTATAACTAAGTAGAAATTGCTCGTAATGAAGAATTCTAATGCCACTTTAAGAAATATTTTCTAACACTAAACACTTAAACAAATAAAACAACACATAGTTCTACTATATGTAACATAAAATGGAGGAAGATTTTTTGTTCCATTTCACACCAGATAACATAGCACAGAGTATATATTGACATCTAAGAGCTGATATATAATAAAGTAACTAGAAAAATAATTTAACTATAGTCCTATTTTAAACTAAAACATCTAGTCTATATATACATACCTGAGATACAAAAGTTATTCAAGCAAATTTAATTTCCAGAAAGAATTTTTTTCTTTTCCTCTTTGTTTCAGCAAATAGTTTTTGAATACCTCTTACAAATCAAGTGTGACAAAGCAGATTGGTTGAACTAGTAAAGTCTCATTGAGTAATTTTCCTCCTATGTATTAATAAACAATTATGGACTATTGAAATCATAGATTACTGAATTAGATATTTTAACCAATGGTTTTATAATGACTAAAAAAAGAGCAACAAAGAGAAAACTCTAAAACTAATTCAAAAAGTTTAATTGATTTTAAACTTTGTTTAAAACTAATTATTTGTATTATTTAAAGTATACCTTAAGTTATTTATTTATTTATTTATTTATTTATTTATTTATTTATAGAGAAAGGGGAAGGGAAGAAGAGAGGGAGAAAAACATCAATGTGTGGTTGCCTCTTGCATGCCCCCTACTGGCATGCCCCTTGTAACCCAGGCATGTGCCCTGACTAGGAGTGCAACCTACAACCCTTTGTTTCACAGGTTCCCACTCAATCCACCGAGCTACACCAGCCAGGGTTAAGCACTGTTTTTTAAAGCACTGTTAGAGACTAAGAGACTCCATTCAGTGACACTATCTCTATAACCTCAACCTGTATATCATATTTCATTGAAATGTATTAAAAATTAATTCTGTTGAGCTTCCTTCCAGAATGTCTCATATATAACCTTGATATTACATTTTCCTTTTCTCTTGTTTCACTGCTTATTGCAATAACTTACAAGTCTGTTTTCCTCCAAATCCCCCACAATTTCCCTTTCCTTTATTCTAATCAGTTAGATCTTGAGAACAATATAAATGTTATTACCCACAGTTCAAAAATATTTCTTGAATATGCTCTCAATAATTAATAATTATGTAAATAGTTTAAAATAAGCTGTGTATTTGCAACTTATTTTACAGTAGTTAAATAAATAAAGTACACCTTAATGTCTCATAATGGTAAACCAAATATAATTAACTTAATCCCTGAAAGGGAATCTTGAAGGTAATCTCTCTCTCTCTCTCTCTCTCTCTATATATATATATATATATATATATATATATGTTATAGCTTACACATCTCTACACATCTCATATATATATGGAATCTAAACATAATGTAAAATCCAAATAAACAATTATAATATAGACCTTACTTTGTGAGAAAGACCAATTAATTAGAGTGTGATACATGAAATTTAAAATTCTATATCTTCCATTTATGTGTAGAAGTATGGTTGATTTTCTAAATATCTTTCATATACTTCAATAAGCAATTCACATTTTATACATGGTTTCTATTGAAATGGGTAACTGATACATATATAGGTAACTATTTTTTTCACCAGAAAATTTCAGTAAGAAACCATAATATTTAATTCCTTTGTTTAATTTTTCTCCTAGAAAATATGCTGATCAGGAAAAAACAATTCATGTGAAATGTTTATCTTTTGCTCTGCAGCATTAATTGCACAAAACAAAACAAAAAATGAAAGAAAATGCCACTTATACTTAAAACTCATCTTCTGGGTTGTAAAATGAATGACAGAGTTTAACAAAAGAAATACAACTGCTAATATATGCTAGAGAGCTGTTCTTACATTTTTTCATTATATCAAACAGATTTTAAATTGCTAAAACTCAAAACTAGTTGAAGAAGAAAATGACAACACATCAAATTATAAACTAAATATAGTACCATAGAAAGAATATTCTGAAGAGAATATTGGCAGTTTAAAGATAAAGGAACATTAGGGTCAGCCACTAATGCCAAAGGCAAGCAAATACCGTTCCAAGTATCCCAGATAATACGCACTAATAGTAGGTTTTAGCTGGATTCAAGCTGCTGCAGGTGCATGATTAGCAGCTGCGGAGGCAGCACACACATATGCGTGCGCACACACAGAGACGTTCACACATAGACACGCACGCAGGGCACGATATAAACTAGCTCTTTTGAAATGTAGAGCAAGAAAAACTGTAAACAGAGAAACCTCAAAAAGTAATGAGCTCATATAAATGTGTAAACACTAGCTCTCCATCTCCCTGGGATTGTTTAACTCATAACAGTCCAAGATTTTAAAGCATACAATGGACATATAGTTGGGATAAAATTCTAGCAGAAAATTCTTTCTCTTAATTATTTACTTGCTTGTGGACTCAGAGCAATTTAATTTTTCTTTACCTCAGTTTTTTGCATTCTATAAAATACCTCATCAGTTGAATTTATAACAAAGTCTCATTACTAGCATTACATTTAGGCATAATATTTGCACAAAGTAGTACAGTGCCTGGTTTATAGTCATAAGTAAAATTTAATTATTAAATTATTGTTATACTACAGTCAATTTATAGTTTGGGTGAAGTAAAAAGCAAAATTATAATCTATTTTATTATCAGACTATCTTGAATTCATAAAAGTCTACTTTCTGACTAATTTTACATTATTCAATATATGTGTTTTTACTAGAGTTTTAAATAATACTAAATAGAGTGGTTATTAGTTAGTAAAAGAAAAGTAGCTCTCAATTTCACTTTGTGCTAGACTGAAAATGACTTGGTACTCACTGACAAACTGAAAACCATCACACTCCTTCACAAATACACCATTAGCATTTATGGAAACGTACTATTACAGGTTCAACAGGAAGAAAGGAAGCACATATTTTGGTTTCCTGTTTGTTTTTTTTTACTTTATTATCAGAAGTAAACAAGTATATTCCCATAAATGTTGTAATAATCACCAACTTAAGCAAATACCTTGTTTCAATTGAGGGAATTTTCAAATTACATTAAACTTTAGAATGAGTATGTTGCAGTTTGTATTAGTTTCAGATTGCTGCTGTAATAATTTACTACAAGCTCAATTGTTTAAAATAACACATATTTGTTATATTACATTTTTGGAGGTCACGAGTCTGCAATAGATCTTCCTGGGCTAAAATCAAGAAGTCAGCAGGATTATATTTCTTCTCAAAGTTCTAGAGAAGACTCTGTTTGCCTGTTTTAGCTTCTTGAGGTCGTCTGCGTTCCTCAGTTCATGGCCCATTCGTACATCTCTGAAGCCAGCACAATGGGCTGAGTGCTTCTCATCCTGTCATTTCTCTTCCTCTGTGTCCCCCTTCCACTTTTAATAATCCAGGATAATCTTACTATTTTAAGGAAAGATGGTTCCAGAAATTCAGACCCGCACATCATTGAGGGGCCATTATTCTGACTCTGACCTACTTCTCTTCTGATGATTTTGGAGCAATTACTATTTTCAGTGTACTTTAACATTCAAATGTGTCTTAAGTACTTTATGAAAGTAGTTATTACCAGAGGGAAAGAAGGATTGGAGAGGTAGAAGAAGATAAAGAGCTGGGCATTAAATAGTGATGGAAGGAGACTGGACTTGAGATGGTGAACACACAATACAGTATACAGATGATGTATTATAGAATTGTACTCTTGAAATCTATATAATTACACTAGGCAATGTCATCCCAATAAATTCCGTAAAAGTGAAAAGTGTAATAAAGCACAAAGTAAGAGAAAATGACTCTCTCACACAAACACGCACATACATGAATTTACTACTGTATATTCAATGGTCAGGATCAACCTGATCTGAAAGGCCTCTTTGAAAAAGAGGCATTTGAACAACAATTTATAAGATGTAAAACATTAAAACTAGATTGGTAGAAAATTTCCATGCAAAGAGATCAAGGAGTTTAAAGGTTCTGAAGAGGAAAGATGTTTGGCGTGTTGGAAGAACAGCTAGGAGGCAGGATGATCTAACAGGAATAGAGGGGGAGAGGGGCAGTTTCAGTCATGAGGGGGACAAGAGGTAGCAACATATAGAACTGGTTCTTATTAAATAGAAGGTATACTTGAGCAGAAGAGCCTCCCAACTGGAAAACAGCATTAGGTTGCTGTGTGCACAGACTGTTGCAAGTCAAGGTTGAAAGCAGGAAGACCTGTTGGGAGGTTTTTCTAATAATCCAGGTGAGACCTAACAGTATCTTGGACCAAGGTGTAGGAAGAGGAGGTGAAGAAACATGTAGTATTTGAATTTTTTAGAATGAAGGGGTGACAAAATTTAGTGGTAAACAGAAGGTGAAGTCAGAAAAAGAAGGAAAAGGATCCTGTACAACACCAAGATTTCAATCCTGAGCCACTGGAAGAATATGCGTGCAGCTGATTTACAGAATTGGGACAAACTATAGGGGAAGTGTGTTTAGAAATAAAAATCAAGAGCTTCATTTTGGACACATTAAGCTTATAGATACCAATGGGATGCTATCAGATGCTAATAGTAATCCATCAATACTCATTCTTGCCTCACTAATAACAGATCTCTTGAGTTGTAGCTGTGCACATTCTTAGTCTCTCTTAAAGCTTGATATGGCTTTGTGACTTTACAGCCATTGGAATACAATGTGTTCCAGCTCTGGATTGTGCCCTTAAAGTATTCTATGTGTATTTATTTCCCTGACCTTTCTCCATTCTTGCTACTAAATGTTGGAAATTCAATGAATTGCCCTACCAACCTGACTGATCATCTACATGACAGAGATGAACCGATGCATGATTAGGTCAATATATTTTGGGGTCTATTTTACACCATCTTAGTGGGTGCTTAATTGGATATAACATCTAAGCAAATATATTAACTAGGCCGCTGAGTTCTGCACTATATGACTCTATGTTCATGGAATAATTCAAGGACAGAGAAATGCACGTGGGCATCTTTTGTCTCAAGGCAGTACTTAAAGTCTGGTGACTGGATGAACTGCCTACGTCAGATTTTAAAACTTTAGACAAAAGTCAGTTTTCTCTACATCCATGGGACCACCCTACTATGGCTTTTGCCTTGATTTTTCCCTTTGATTTCCACTCCACAGACTCATACTATTTATTAGCCATGGTACTGAAAGACATATGTCTATCAAGCCTAGAGTAGAAAAGTGACATGTTGCTTCGGAAGAAGAGCACTTCTTATTCATTATTTTACTATACAGACAACAGACTTTTTTTAGTTTCTACTTGGATATTTAATATCATGCACTTGGCAATACATAAGATGGGTTTCTCCTTATCTGAGGTCATATACTGAGGAATCCAGAGGGCATAGATGTTCTGTTCCATCAAGCAACATGCACTTTTAAATATGAAATCTAAGTGACTTAGGTGAAGTTTCATCTTTCTAAAACCCACCAAAATGCACAACTGTCCAAAGTGTTTCTCATCATTCTGACTCACACATGAATGCAACCAAATTGCCACTGGTAGGAATGTAAGTTTAGGAGTTTAAGTTAAAAAAAAATCTTTCTTCTTGAAGAATGGAACGCTTATGCAAAAGTAATGCAACATGTTTTATCTCCCACATTTGTTAACTTTGTACACATCTGCCACTTTAACTTCACAGTAAAACATTACAGCCTAAATCCATACGTGTCTTCTTCTGTCTAATAACAATTTTACTGAAACACTGGAAAAGCATATTCAGAAATCTCCTTCATAAATGTGAGATATTATTTTATAAGACAGCACAAGACAGGGAAGAGATTGGAGTTTCATCAGACTGGGAGTCAGGACTTAAGCTCTGAAAGTCTCAATGGACCATGAAGGATGAAGGACAGTTTGGGTGTTGATGAGCATAGACAGAAACATTTCAGAATATCACAGTTACAGCAACACTTTTGTCTTCAAATTTCTGTTACACAATTAGCTAAATTTTTCTCATGAATGTATCTCTCAAAAACTTTACTGTAAGTTGGAACTGCAGAGAAGAGATAACATTGGTTCCTTTTTCTCTTATAGTAAAGACCCAGAAAATAAGAACCATTAAATACGCTTTCTTATTATGATACTTGTGATTTCAAATCTATTGAGAAATTTTGGCTCAGATAATCGTACTTAATAAAGTCCTTTAATAATCCACTATGGGAAAAATCTATATAACTAAATAAAATCACAGACATAACTGATTATATATCAATGTGTATACAATGACTATATATGAATACATTTAATTGGGCCATGAATCTGAACACCAACTGAATCAGGTTGTTCCCAGATTCAGCCAGCATTTTATGAAACCTATTATTCTTATCTGACATTACTACAGTATAACAGACCCCAGTGACATTTGATTATACTCCGTTTTATTATTGCTTTGTAACAAATTGTTCTTACCAATAAGTGATAAAAATACAGAGGCAATTGTAGTACACCATGAGGACATGCATTACTCTTTCGGCATAGTGTGTCCAAAAGTACATGAACAGCAGGAGCCAGACCTCTTTATTTATCCCATCTTGAAGTAATTGTATCACCCGTAGAGAATTCATGATTTTAAAAGCTAGATAAAAGCACATTTCTAAATTAATACAAAGAAAAGAATACATAGTTCTTAACTATGTTATCTGTAGCTCGAAAATGACCAAATGTAAAATAGTAATTTCAAATATAACTTTATATCCATGTAACTTATTAGAATATTGTAAGAAAATAAACAATTTATGCCCTGGCTGGCGTAGCTCAGTGGATTGAGCGCAGGCTGTGAACCAAAGTATCTCAGGTTCGATTCCCAGTCAGGGCACATGCCTGGGTTGCAGGCCATGGCCCCCAGCAGCCACACATTGATGTTTCTCTCTCTCTTTCTCCCTGCCTTCCCTCTCTAAACATAAATAAATAAATAAATATTTAAAAAAAAAGAAAATAAACAATTTATTCTGAATGCTTATATTCCTTATGTGTATTTGTTACAATAGCATTCAATGTATTTATAGTGGAGGGATATTTTCTGCAACAAATATCTGCTAGCTATTTGAAAACCATGCATTTTTCCACTACTCTTTTTGACAAATATCTCCTGGCAGTGAGGAAGTGCAACAGTGTAGATTTGATTTATGTGTTCAATTCCTTTAATATCTTTATATTTTTCCATGATTGTCAGGTTATATTATCTACATCCATATATGTCTGTGTGTGTCTGTGTGTCTGTCTCTCCATGTGCTTTAGTTTTTCATTAAATGCCAGATGTGAAGGCAAGCTAACCAATATAAACTAACAAGAAAGTCTTAATTAAGCTTAGTTTACTTTCTGAGGTCTGAACAATGTTTTTTTATATAAATTAGCTTTAATAAATGTAAATGGTCATATCTTATGGATGATTGGCTTATAGTTTTATTCTGATTTTCATATAGTTATTACAGTTTTACCCCTTCATCATGTCACAATGCATCATATTAATTTTTATTACTCCATTTAAACTCATTTCCCATTGTCCAGGTTACCATTTCCCATTGGACAATGGAAAATGAGCTTAAACAGAATAATAAAAATCAATATTATACACTGGACCTGCACAACTAAAATGTGTGTATGATTATTTTAGAAGGGAACAATAGGTCTATGCTATCACATCTCTTATATTTCTAAAAGAAAACTTTTTTACCAAGCATTAAATGACTATGTTGTTTTATGCACACTTGACAAAAGCAAGTAGCACCACCCGAACTTAACCATTTCTTAGTAATAAACACAATCTGTGTTTGGGAACCTCAGGACCCACAGCAGCGGTGTTTATGAGAGCAAAACACATTTATATTGTTACAGATTTCCAGCTCTCCAGCCATTTCCACTAGAAAACGACTCTGTAATTTAAATAAGTAAGGAATATTTGCAGATTGCTCTCTGTATTTGAGAAATATTCTAAAATGTACACAAGCTGAAGATAAACATCAATTTGAAGAACCCTGTAGACATTTTCCCCTTGTGCCACCTAAATATAAGACCAGAAACAACAAATTACATAGAAGAAAGCATAGGTGCTAAACTTATGGACCTTGGTCTTAGAATTTTATGAATTTGACCCAAAGACAAGGGAAGTAAAAGCAAAAAAATAAATGAATGAGACAATATCAAACTAAAAATCTTCTGTCCAACAAAAGAAACCATCAACAAAACAAAAACGCAACCAAGCAAATGGGAGATGTTTGCAGATCACAACTCTACCAGGGTTAACATGCCAAATGCATAAAGAACTCACATAATTCAATGACAACAAAAAAACGCTCAACAACCTATAGACTTTTTTAAAGATAATTTAATTACTTAAAAAAATTTTTTTTAAGATTTTATTCATTTATTTTTAGAGAGGGAAGGGAGGGAGAAAGAGTGAGAGAGAGAGAAACATCAATGTGCGGTTGCTAGGTGCCATGGCCTGCAACCCAGGCATGTGCCCTGACTGGGAATCGAAACTGCGATGCTTTGGTTCGCAGCTTGCGCTCAATCCACTGAGCTATGCCAGCAAGGGCAAGATAATTTAATTTCTTTGATAAAAGGATGGATATCATTTGGCCACTATTCACAATTTAGGGTGTCAGTATTTTATTAAACCATTTTAATGTCAATACCCACTGAAATGAATTGCAGAAGTCTATGTAGAATCAATACTGAGTGATAATTACATGTAAGACAATGTGATACCTATATATTTCATACATAGATTCACAAATAAATTTATATTTATTTTAAGTTTAAAAAAGAAGTAAAGTGGAAAAAACTGGACCTAAATAATTAATATAAAAACAAAAAAGGAAGAAACAGAAAGTCACTTTTTTGGCATTGTTTCATCATCCTCTGGCTCCTATTCTCATGTTTGTAGTGTGGAACCCTATTAGGAGCCACTCGCCACCAACTCACCCAGCTTTTGGTATAGTGTATACCACAGAAGGACATTTTTCTTATTTGTAAAGTGAGGACATTGAATGCGGTGATATCTAAATCTCTGTAAGTGTACAAATTAGAACATAGACCAAGTCACAAATTTTCTTTGAAATGAGATGAAGCATATACATTTACAACATATCCACACAAGAAAAGAATAGTTTGAACAGAGCAATAAAATAATTTAACCCAATAAAACATCATAAAGGAAAATTAAAATTAAATAATAAATGGAGAAAGTAAGAACAGTAGTGAAATCCTCAGGGCAAGAGATATAATGTGGTAGAAGACTGATTTAAAAAAAGCCTTGTTATAAAAACAGAAAAAAAACACATTATATCAGTGAGGCCTGTACAGCCAAGTTGAAAAACTGATAATAACAACACATATTCAAAAAATAAATAAAACAGAAATAACACATTCAAGAGTGAGCCAAGCTAGAGAAACAAGGAAAGTGTAAAGTTCATGTTGGGAGGGGCTCTTCACTTAACATGACGTAAGTTTTCCACATGTCAGTAGAAGGCTACAGAGAGAAATCAAAACCAAGTCAGGGAAATGGATATTTATGTCATTAGATGGCATTGTAGTCATGTAAAGAAAAAATAAATATAATAAGGAATAGGTGAAAAAACTAGCATAGTAAACTATATAAACATGCAGTGTTCACATTCAGTCTCATAAGATCTCATGATGTCTATGCTTTGGAGATCTCAAAAGTGGAACAGTTTAAAATATTCACTGACCACTGGAAGGATTAGTAATTTTTACTGTGTTTAATTCACCACATTTAATGTTCAGATTTTAGTAGGCATCACATACAACTGATTAGTGTCCTAGTCTTCAGAAATGAGAAGTTGTTTAAGGTTCTACTTCCACGCATGGTCTGTGAGAAACAGACCCTGGAGAACTGCTGAAATAGTGCCAGGGCAGGCGATGCAGTATGCAGACATACTTTCATATACTGCAAAGACAAATTCCATGAACTCTGCCAAACCCATTGATCAAAACGCTGGAAGATAGTATCTATTCTGCAAAATCATCTTACAAAATACATACTATTGTGAATGGCCACTAGTCTTTGTGCATTGTGCAGAGAACTATTCCATTTTACTTAAGGACTTCTGCGTGTGTCTGTGTGTGTAATAAATCATAAGTGTCTTAAGCTTGGTTTTAAATTAATCCACTGTGGTTAAAAGACACAAATCTGGCAAAAATTATTATGGTTTTCAAAATGAAATTGATGTAAGCACTGACATAAGAATGTCATTTGATTTAATTTACAGGCAATTGTAAAATGAAAGAGTGTGGTCAAATATGCCCGGTTCCAAAAGAGCCCTTTAAGGTTCTTGCATATCAGAAAGTATATCGAATTTGTTCCTAAACTCTTACATTATATTGGAACTTTTACCTTTAATAGTTATATGAGTTAAGCTTATCTTTATTGAATATTTTTACTTTCCTTCCTAAAATTGACCCAATGTGTATCATCCTTCTTCCTACACCATATGATAGATCTCACAGGTATTAACAAAAATATCTCTTCATACCTACACTATATGATAGACCTCACAGGTATTAACAAGAATATCTGTTCATGCACCAAAATGCTGAAAGGCAGTGCATTTCACTCTGAGCTGCCTGTTATGCCAATATACAGGCAATTATTTACTGTAATCAAAGAATTTGAAAACTTCTAACTCCAGAATGAATGCTTTAGCATGGCACATTTCAATCTTGAACAGAACGCTGCACAACGATGTTGTTAATATACCTCGCAAAACCCTCACCTGTACATGGTAAGTGCTTTTAAATCACTTGGAAAAAAAGCCAGTAGCTGCTATTAGGAAGCTGTTGATATTTCTTGGGGAGCCATAACTTTCTTTACAGTGTTCTGACTATAATTTTGAAGTGTCTCAGTCTATAAGTTTTTACATGCCTACAAAATTGTATTTTCCTTCCTTCTTGCAGGTTAATAAGTAATTGAGAGTCTAGTTTATCAACTCTTTTACATATTCCATTAAGCAACAGAGTATAATACAGTACAGGGTATAGAGTTACTGTAAACACAGTATTTTAACTTGTTTCTTAATAATGAAATGTTTTTACATGACACATTACATTCAACCCAGATGTATATTTTAAGCACAAATGAATAAGACATTGACATATAAATGTGCTTTAAGATAACCAATATTTTTACCTATAAGATATATAGATATCTATCTATATCTATATCTATATCATCTATATCTATATCTATATGCAAACTTTGTGTCAAACTTGTTAAATCATCTTGCTGCATCTTTTCTCATATTCCATTTCCTGATAAATATAATCATTTGTCATACACCTTATGAAAACTGGTTCTTTTCTTTCTATCATTACAAGAAATCTTTAGGTTGAGCTTCAGTTGCATCACAACTTCTTTTTACTCAGAGATTTATTTTCCTCTCCCTCCCTTGTCATTAATCCATATAATGCATCTGAGAAAATAACCTCTCTTCCTGGCTAGTATGATCTCCTCATTCCATGACCATAATAGCTTAGAGAGCTAGACCTGTGCTGGATAAGGTATATGAAGTATATGAACTGAGTATGTAGATAGCATAATATTATACTAATTTTTCAGATAAAAAATAAAAAGCATTAAAACAAAAACAAAAGCAAACAGACTCCCTTACTGATGTGTGATTCTAAAAATCAAGTTAGAAAACCCCTCATATCTCTATCAATTCAACAAAGATGTAAACATCAGTGAATGAGAGAGAAAAGATTCCTGTTCACTTCAAAGAAAAGTTCTGGAAGGGACAAAGAATAAAGAAGTTACAAAATAAATATTAATCTTTAATTTAAAAATAAATAAATTGATAAAGAAACATATAAGAAGGCATCAGGTAAACACGAGGGCAATGAAGAAAACCAATCAAATAACTTTATAGAGTGACTGGTATAGGGCAGGGAAGGGAGGCTGTGTAACATTGGATAAAATTGTCAGAGAAAGCACCTCTGGGGTTATAACTTTTGAACTGAAAATTGAATGAGAAGGAGACAGCTGTGGAAAGAGTTGGAGGAAGAAAGAACAGTCACTGATTATCTGCTACCTTACTTCATCTGTTCTAACATGCACGTTTTTTCATATATTAAGATCTGTGAAATTGAGGTACATGTTATTATCACTATTAGCCAGATGGCAGTTATGACTTTGCAGTAACTCTCTGCACGTGTGAACTTTTTGTTTTTTTCTGGTGACACTTGGGCACAACTTCAATGCCTTGATGTTTAAGCTAACAAACAATGGAAGCACCAAATAGGAGTTAATAGGAATGTTTTGTATATAAAATAAAATAACCTGCACAATTCCACTTGGTAAAATCAAGAAATCACCAGCACTAATCTTTAGATGGACTGTCGACAGTGTGGAAGAATATCCCAGAAACAAGACTGGAACATTCAATCACCAAGGCTTTTGATGGTACAAACAATGAAAACAAATAGTTGAAAAGTGGATATGAATTAGACTACCAATGGAAATAAGTTTTAGGACTACCTAACCCATTTATTTGCTCTTTTTTTTTCATATTTTTATGTATGCACAAGAGTAACATGCTAAAAATTTCTAAGAACTCTAATATTAAAGAATTCTTTGAATGAGTAACAAAAGTCCTAAGTGATACAGAATAATTTACTATAGTTATATTATCAACATTTTTTCTATTTGGTGTTACATAAACTAACAGTTCATCTTAAAATTAACCATGTCTTAAATATTAACATAATTCTTCTTTCAAAAGTTCTGCTGTGAACTGGTGAAAAAGGCAAACATAATCCCAATAATTACAGGGTTTTCACCCTAGTGAGGAATATAAATAATGTAACTGAGAAAATTAAATAAATTGTTCATTACAAGCCATGATAATTACTATAAAGACAGCAATAAAAATAATTGTGCACACTGCACGTAAGTATACATATGGAGAATGGGGTGGGTTGGTGAATCTATTTTAGATTACAGGGAAGTATAGATTGTCAGACAAAGCTTGTCAAAAATATAATTACTGCACTTAGACTTCAAGAAAGAGTGAGTCATGTGAAAGGTAGTAGGAAAATATCAATGAAAGGAAAATGCGTCTGCCAAGTAAAGCGTTTGGTGTATTCCAGGAATGGAAAGGTCTGGGAGACTGTGACTAGTGATGGAATGAAAGGAGAAATGGCATGAAGGGTTTGGGACCTGAATGGATTGCCTAGAGACAGATTATACAAGGCTTATAAAGAGCACCAAGGAATTGGTATTTTACTCAAATACAAATGGGAGGTATTGAGGAGTTTTGACTGAGGGAGTGACACCATTACATTTATGTTTTAAAAAGATCACTCTGGATGCCCCGAAGAGACTAGACTGGAGGTGGGTAATGGAAATTGCAGTGAGAACACTACTGCACTAGTACAGGTGAGAGCCAATGATGGTTTAGACCAGGACAGTGACAGTGGAGATGAAGAAAAATGAATGGATTATAGATACATTCAAACGGCCATAGGGCTTCTGGTTGGCTTCAGTGGAGGTTGAGGGGAAATAAAGATGATTTTGAAGTTTTTAATCTGAGCAATAAAATGTCTAACAATACTAATTCCTAAAACGGTAAGACCAATAAATGAACTGTTTGAGAGGTGAGAAATTAGTTTCAAAAATTTAGCTTTGGAGATGTTAAGCTAAAATATATCTTAATTATCCTGAGTAAATTTGATATGTACATTTGTTTTTAGGAATCTGGAGTTCAGGTGAAAACTTTAAGATAATGCTAGGGATTTTTGCAGACACATCAGTTTTAGCAAGCCTAGTAAAGGAGGAGGAGCTTGTAAAGGGCACTGAAAACAGACATCCTGAGAGAGTATCTGTCCCACAAAGGGTGGGTATCTTGTTGACAAGCAGTGAGATATGACATTATCCACTGGACTTGACCATGTGGAATCCACTGGCATTCTTGAAAGAAAACAAAAAGTTTGGTTAAAGGGTGTGAAGTGAAATTTGAGTAGAATATGAGAAAATGGTAACAGAATGTACAGATAACTCTTCAGAAGTTTAGCTGTAAAAGAGTGGATAGCCACAGTGATTTTCATAAAAAGGAGGTATAAACTATAAACACTAGGCAAGACTTAAAACAATAGACCTTAATGAGTTGGGAGGAGAGAGTATGCCTTCAGTCGCTCAGCTGAGCAGCAGAAAATGAAAGCGTTTAAGGGAAGTTAGGAGTTGTGTCAGAAATATACCCTCTTCTGACTTTCCATGAGTAGGTCTAGCTTTTCAGAGGTTGCTCATTACCAAAATTTTAACAAAATATTGTTTCAATTATGAATGATTGCATGAAGCGTGGTATCCTCATGGAAATTTGACACCAGGTTCCTGTGTCTGGCCTATTAAAAGATTTTGTAAAGACTTGCTCATATTTTCTAGTCAAGTGGGAACTTGAAGCTGCTGATAGGGAGCGATAATACACACCAGACCTAGGAGGGTAATATTTTGTAACCAGATAGTTTTTCAGGGGCTCGTGTGATAATAAGAAATGCCATTAATGTTTACCTAGAAAGGTTATAGTATATTTATGTCCTACCAATAAAATTTATATATAAACAAAAGGGCAGATAAAACATAAAATAAAGTTATTACTTGAACATTCTATAAAATAATTGTTTAGTAAGAGTGCTAGATACTATTAAATCAATAACTGAGTAGAAGGATTGACTACAGCTTATGTATGGAGAGGGGAAACCAAGATAACACACCTCATTATATACAGAGAGAATTAGAAAAAAAAACATTGTGGACAATAGTGAGAGACTCAACAGGAATAAGTTGGTAGTATCTCTTTGATCATCATCACATAGAGAAGAGTGGCATAATTGTAGTAATTAAAATGACATAACTGATATCTAACTTTTTAAATATAAAGATAGTGAAACAAAAGTGATCTTCACAAAGGCAGAAAAAGAGTCAGGATTAGGACTCAGCTTTGTCCCCATTTCATACCTTTTTTTTTTCTTTTTCTTTCATAGTCTTTCGAGTGTGGAACATAATAAGTTTATTTTTAATTGGAGGAACTGAACTTGTAATGTTCTGCATTTAACCTTAAACTCAACTCCTTCCCTCGATTAGGTAGAACTAGATAAAACTGAAATGTAGCACTGAGGAATTTCAAGGTTCACAGCCAGCTGAAAGGCAAAGGCCAAAGAAAACTGATCTATTGTGAATGGAAGGACAAAGAATTGCTACAGGGAGGTGGTTAAGTCAGTCAGCTATGACAAGGAATGTCTCAAGGCCACATACATGCCTGCCTTGTCAAGATCAATATCGTGGCTGCATAGTCAGCAGGACATGCAAACGTGCACAAACATATAGAAACATATATACTCTCACACATTTTTTTACCACATTATATATCAGATATATTTTCCCTTCCTCATAAACTTCTACCATTATCTTCTGGACATTACTTAAAAGCAGTGTATCAGCTATAATTGACTAAGTACCTATATAGCACATAAATATTTAGAGAGAAAGATACTATAATTGGAATTTCAAATCACTGGAATATAGACTAGGAAACAATTTTTGCTTCCCTGAATACCACATTGCTTTGTATATAGTAAGATTTTATTTATACCATACAATAATCTTAAATAACCCTAATATTTCAAATATGCATCACTAAATTAATGTTTTTAAACTACAATAGGACACCACCTCACAGCTGTCAGAATGACTATCATCTTTAAATAAACAGACAACAAGTGCTGGTGAGGATGTGAAGAAATGGGACCCCTCATGCACTGTTGGTGGAAATGCAGATCAATACAGCCACTAAGGAAAACAGTATGGAGGTTCCTTAAAAAATTAAAGTAAGAATGGTCTTATGACCTAGCAATTCCACTTCTGGATATATATCCAAAAAATACAAAACACTAATTCAAAAGAATATATGTACCTATATATGTTCATTGCAGCATTATTTACAATAGTTAAGATTTGGAAGCAACACAAGTACCCATCAATAGATAAGTGGATAAAAAAAGCGGTGGTACATATATACAATGGAATATTACTTGGCCATAAAAAATAATAAATTTTACCATTTGTGATAGTATGGATGGACCTGGAAGTTATTTTGCTAAGTGAAATAAGTCAGTCAGAGAAAGACAAATATCAGATGATTTCACTTATATATGAAATCTAAAGAACAAAATAAATGAACAAACAAAATAAATGAACAAACAAAATTGAAACAGACTCATAGATACAGAAAATAGATGGTTGCCAGAGGGCAGGTGGGTTGAGGAACTGGGTGGAAACAGTGAGGGGAGTAAGAAGTACTAGCTGGTAGTTACAAAATATTCACAGGGATATAAAATATAGCACAGAAAATATAGTCAATAATATTTGTATGGTGCCAGGTATATTGGAAATATCTGGGGTAATATTTTGTAAAGTATATAATTATCTAAACACTATGATGCACACCTGAGACTAATAGAAAATAACACGGGATATAAACTATAATCAAAAATAAAATTAAAACAATGTTTTTAATTTAATACATTGATTAGCAATTTCTGTCACTGCTATTGTTTTTTCTTCAAAAGTAAGTCCTTGGAGTATGTTTTGGATGAAACTGTTCCTTATAAAAAATAAAATGAATTTAAAAAGTTATGCAGAGTTGTAGTAGGTGACCGAGAACACGTCTGTTTGGTTACCAGAGCTAATGAAATATGCATGACTGGAACCACTTCTGGTTTATAGTTATTTTCCCAAGTATGGAAGCTTTGGAAACTTCAAAAGTATTAGGGAAATATGCAGGCTTAGTGAAATAGTAGGCATCTCAAAGTACCTAGTTTTGTCTCCTGCATATGTTCTCTTAAGGGAGAGCAATGGGAAAAACTGGAACAACTGTAATAGAACAACAATTAAAAAAATGAAACTCCAAAAAAAAGGAAGAAAGAAAATTATTTTGTCCTAAATGAAGAATCTGTAGCAATGAATTAGGCTCTTTTCTACATGACAAAGGATCAATGGGCAGCTGGCCAAATTATCTAACTCTTTTTGGCAACAATTTCAACAAACATTTAATGGGAATTTTTTAATCCAAAGGGATCTTCCAAATGGCTCAGCATATCTGTGGCAGAGTGGAGAGAACAAACAAGCTGTGGTTTAAAGATCCCACTTATGGGACATTAATGTTAGTTATGCAATACTAGGTCTTGGGCCTTGGAAGCAGAAAGGCTGGAATTCTAATTTCGATTATGCTGAGAGCAAACTAAGTAACTAAGTAAACTCTTTTAATGCTAAACCACAACTACCTAATCTATACATGCAGTTATTGTGAAAAAGCAAGCTCTAAAATCTGGCAACACTAAAATTTAGAACTGACATGGAAGTTGAGTCATGATTGTTTAACTACATATTATATTCCTATTTTATGTTTTAAAATGATAATACTGGCAGTGTTCAATTGAACATGCTTTTGAGTGCAATTTCCCAGTAGTGGTGATAAAGCTACACTCACACTCTTTTACCAAGCTCCACAGAGAAACAAATGACATAAATGTAGAACATTATTAGTTATGCAATTCATTGCAATAGATTATGCACTTTAGGTATTGTACCTACTAGTCATTATTTACTTTGTAATAGAACTTAAAGAATACATCAAATGTGAAAAATATAATCTATGTAATTGGCATACCTAATGCATTTGATGCCTTGTGTCAATACCTTCTCTACATGAGAATATTATTTTCATTAGTGATCATGTGCTAATCATTATTTTCTTGATTTGTTCTTTGATTTAAAATAATAGATAAAAATAAATCTAATTTGAAGAACACATGGACAAAACCAAAGTGGGGTAGGATCGAAGGTGGGAGGTGGGGATGGGTGAGGTAGAGGGAGTAGTGTGTGTAAATTGGAAAAACTGTACTTGAACAACAATTAAATATAATAATAAATAAATAATAAATTTAACTTGTAATATATTATTCAAAATCAATAAAATATTTTATATGTGAATTGAAATCTGCTAGATACCTAACAAAATATTACATCTTGTAGTCTGCAGTCTATTTCATCATTTTATAAATTTAAACACAAAAGGTCCCAAGTTATCACAGAGAAGAATATAATTTGAAATAACAAGTTCTCTTGCTTCATCTTTATAATCATGCACCATTGTTATTATTGGTAATTTTGAAGCTATAGGTACATGTAATACCACATATGTTCAGGGATTAAAAACAGGGATCTGTAATTCCATGCAGCAATATTTTCACTGGTATGTCCCCTGGAGTAAGGGGCATAAAGGGAAGAATAAACAAATGGGATTTCATCAAATTAAAAAGCTTCTGCACATCTAAAGAAAACATCAGCAAAATAAAAAGGGAACCAACCATATGGGAAAATATATTTGCCAAGGGTACCTCAGACAAGGGCTTGATCGCCAAAATATATAAAGAACTCAAACAACTCCACACCAGGAAGACAAACAATCCAATAAAAAATTGGGAAAGAATCTGAACAGACACTTCTCCAAGGAAGACATAGGGCGCAGAGACACATGAAAGGATGCTCAACATCACTAGCCATTAGAAAGATGCATATTAAAACCACAATGAGATACCACTCATCAGTGGTCAGAGTGGCCATTATAAACAAATGAAGATACAAGTGCTGGCGAGGCTGTGAAGAAAAGGAAACCCTAGTACACTGTTGGTGGGAATGCAGACTGGTGCAGCCATTGTGGAAAACAGTATGGAATTTCCTCAGAAGACTAAAAATGGAACTGCCTTTTTGACCCAGCAATTCCACTGCTGGGATTATACTCTAAGAATTCTGAATCATCAATCCAAAAGAACCTATGCATCCCGATGTTCATAGCAACACTATTTATAATAGCCAAGCGCTGGAAGCAACCTAAGTGCCCATCAGTAGATGAATGGATCAAAAAACTATGGTACATTTACACAATGGAATGCTATGCAGCAGAAAGAAAGAAGGAGCTTCTGCCTTCTGAGGCAGCATAGATGGAACTGGAGAACATTGTGCTAAATGAAATAAGCATATTTCACTTAGGTGATGAAAGACAAATACCATATGATCTCAACTGTAAGTGGAACTTAATCAACAAAACAAACAAACAAACAAAAAAAGAACCAGAGATGTGGAAATAAAGAACAAACTGACAGTAATGGAAGGGGAGGGGAGAGGGGATAATGTGGGGAGGAAAAAGAGAGGAAAGAAGGGAAAGGGCCATCAAGGAACATGTATAAGGAACCCATGGACAAGGAACAGGGGTGGGGAGGATTGAATATTGGAGGTGGGGGTGGGTAGGGTCGGCGAGAATAATGGGAGGGAATAGGGACAACTATAATTGAACAACAATAAAAAATAAAAGAAACAGGCATATTTAATAACACATGGGTTGGTTACATGAAATGCTCCCAGAATAATTTTAACAAAATCATTTTGAACAAAATTACTCTCCAAGCTAAAGTGTGTAACTAAGTCTATGTGTGAAAGGGTTAATTATAGAATTAGGAGTTTTCCAAATTAACTTTTATGTAAAGCAATGTTTATTAAAGGATAAATCATTAATGTGTGCTAATTTAAAACTTGCACATATATTTTCAACACTCAACAATATCTGTAGCATTTTTTAAAGATTTAGGTCCATAAAACTGTTTTTCACTAAAGTGCACGTTACAATTCACATGGCTTAAAATTTATGGTCTAAGATGATAATTTAAATGACTGGCTTTTACTGTGGGTTTCCAGTCTCAGCAATGAACCCTTTATGCTTGCACCCAAGGTGATTCATTCTCACAAGCCCACCTGTGCTACATCACTGCTCCAGTGTCAGTAGTTTTATTAAGTAAGGTATTTTCTTTCTTAGCCAGAGAATTGGCAATAGCTTCTGTCATAAGAAGACACACAATGGATAAATGACCCAGACATAGAGAGAGTTAGAAATGTCTTGCTCATGGAAATCTAAAAAATACTTACATACCCTTTATGTGTAAGGAGTATATAAGAAATATTTCAGATAGGTAGGCAAGAACTTTTGATAGCAGGGAGGGAGGGGCCTCTACTCCACAGAGTCACCAGGGATCCAGGCTGACCTTCACTCTGTGGCATTGTATCTGTAATTTTCAAGGAGTGATTTTTGTAGAGGCGAAAGGGGGGGCATATTTGAAAATCTCTTAAGACTACACTTAAAAGAAGCACATGACATTTCCACTCATATTAGGCTTACTTAAACTTCCTTACAAACCTACACTTAACTGTCAAGGAAAATGGGAAATTTGTTCTAACTGTATCCTCATAAAGAAAACAAATTTGTTGAGCAACTGGTTGCCTCTATCACACTTACTTTAAATACTTTCTATATGACTTGACAAAAGCTGGTCCCAGTCTGTAATATTTCCTTTTTAAAGAAAACATTACATTTATTATAAAAATGGAATAAAAAGGTAAACTAGTCAAATACCTTCTCTTCCATTTTATATTGGTGATTTAATCAAATAAATTACTTTTTGTGATATTTATTGCATAAAAAGCACATCTAGAAAGAGAAATTTCATTCTGTTTTTATCATCTGAAACATGCCAGGCTTTGATATTTCTTTATCTCAACACATCCACTGTCCTTCACTGTAGTGCCCTTCTGTAACCCCAGGCCACTCGCATAAATTAAAATATGTCACAATCGAAAGGAAGTAAGATGTTGAATGCCAGATACCATGAATATAGATATTAACTGCTTTCATTTTAGCAACTAATTTAATGCAATATTCTTTCATAAGAACGCTTTGCCTGATGATCCATACAGACTGCCTAAAGATGGCCACACAGCTGCTATTGCCAGCCTGTCACCTACCTTAACTCACCCAACCCCTAAAACTAAGGACTTGAAACAAAATGATTTTGTGTTTATACCATCCTATCTATACTTTTTTTATTTGGAACATTCTCTTCAAATTCAACTCAAATTCATGCCCAGCTAACTTATGACCTTATTTTGCTCCATGGGGTTCTTTATCTCATCATCCAACTTACACAAGCATACTAAATATTTTCTAACCTACTCCCTCAGTCACTGTTCGTTCATTCCATGCACCCTCCCTTAGGAGCTGTTCAGTTCTAGGTCATGTTGGATCAATGTGATGCTAATCTATGGTATTGTGTACTAATATATGAGACCTGCCAAATATTGGATATTACTGTAATGTAATGAGAAAAATTTAATAAGCTACACATGAGAAAACCAAACTACTTTCTTCATCAGAACAGGGACTTTAAGCTAAATGGAGTACAAAACTAATAGAGGGTATTTTTGGTTTTATTATGTGATTGTAAATGACTACAAGTAAGACTTGACAAAGTATTTCTCTTAACATAATTGATAGTTTTAGATTCTAGAAGATAATAGTGGAGGATAGGGTAAAGATAGTGATTCACTGGTTAAAGCATGTTGTGCTCAGTTTTGAAAGTAAATTTCTGGTCATAAATATTATATTTTTAATAAGTTAAAGGAAGTGATTTGCTAATACAAAAATTTAAATACAATGTGAATAAATTCTGTCTGTTTTTCTGCAGTAATATAACACAATATAAAATTTCATTAATTATAAGAAATAGGTGCTACACTTTTTTAGAGCATACAGCTATAATACCACCACTGAAGCAATGGAAAGCGCATTTGTTTTTACTTCTGGCATCTGAAATAATGAGAGTGATTCATCTACTGTCCTATTTACATAAATAATGAGATCCTCAAGTACATAGAGATAACTATCAGGCTCCACATCAACAAAATGCTTCAAGCAAAACAGCATGATGACCATCTAGGCTTTCGATTCTGGGAAACACCAACGTAGGATGAAGAAAACAAAACCACTACACAAAGTTCAAGAAAATTGGGTGCAACACACGATTCTAGCTAGCTCAGTGGTTTCTGAAAAGTTATTTTTCCTCCAGAGATCTCATTGTATTGGTTTTTTGTTTGGTTGCTTACTTGTAAATTAAGGGATTTGGTCCCTTATATCTCTAGAATATTATATTTACAAGGAGTTAAACGCTATTTAATCAACATAACCGTTGGCAAAATACAATAGTATTTTATTATGCAT
Organism: Tonatia bakeri; assembly: GCA_004024845.1. Taxonomy (NCBI): domain Eukaryota; kingdom Metazoa; phylum Chordata; class Mammalia; order Chiroptera; family Phyllostomidae; genus Tonatia; species Tonatia bakeri. Next base: position 107,584 of record PVIA01000068.1, read on the forward strand.
TCATAAGTATTTACATAGTAATATGTATTCTCTAACAATATTTACTATTTTTTGCATTTACTATGTAATAGTTTGTATTAAAGTAGTTCAATCTTCTTTTACAATGCATATGGTAGTGAATCTGTGACAATTATTTAGTATATAATTCTAAGGCCTTCAGAAAGAGAAGAAAAAATGTAATCATGCTCTCTCCTCCTGAAATGCAGGAATAGGACTGTTGAGAAACAACACCATTTAACATGGGTCACACACCTAGATATTCACACAATCCCAGTAGCAACAAGAACTATTCGCTAAGGACAGAGGCAGGACCCTGATGATTTGTTAAATTTCATCGAGACCTTGGTGAAAGTGAAAAAGCCTTGTCAAATTTCACGTCCTGAATTTCATCTGTATGTAGAATAACGCTTTCGAATCTTCCCTAAGAACAATAATTGCAATCTTGTATCAACAGTGGGTTTGTTTTCAACAGAGCCTACCCCTCCACCATTCGCCCCAGGAACAACACTGCCATTGTCGTGTGGGGAAGCCAGCAATGTGAACACTAGAGGACTGCACCTGTTTGTTCGCTGCTATCAAATGCCAGCCTGGGAGGGCTACTCCTGCTGGGAGAGCTCTAACTTCTAAACCACTGAGCAACATAAACTCACGTGAAAAAATCCTGTGTGTGCAAACAGAGGTTTAACACCGTGCCTTCCTTCTGGGAGAATAAAGACCTTAGTCTGGAAGAAGCCTGGTTTCATTACTTAGGTTAACGTTCAATAAAGAAAACTGCTCTGAATTGTCCCCTTTAGTGGGAAAAAAGTGTAAATCTAATAGTTTTAAGTAAGCAAATATACAAAGCAATAAGCAAACAGGAAGAAAACTTCGGTACCTGTAATAGTTATTCCTTTCAGTGCTTTCTTCAATTCTGCCCTCAGTCAGAATAGTTTGTGATCTCAAATTCTGAGTATGTGATTTCAAGCAATCCTGACTGTTGACTATGATGGCTATCTCTGTAGATACCTGTACAGAAGTGGAATGTTTATGTCAGGAATGAGTGTGTGTGAGTGTGTGTGTGTGTGTGTGTGTGTGTGTAAGAATGAGAAAGAGAGACACAGAGAGAAAGAGAATATGAGCACATAGTTCATTTGTAACTTACTCTTTTACTCTTTGTCTTGGCAGGATATTTCAAAAGAAAGCCATGCATTTTAAAACATAAAAAAAGAAAAAAAAAGGAAACTAAGAAGGTTCTTGTAAGACAGACCCTAGAGCAGTCTGACAACATCAAATAAAACCCCTCCAGCATGTTCTCCCTATGTGATGCCTTTGTACATTCATTTCAGCCCATAGGCACGTTCCCCTGACACTCCAGATATTTCAGTGCCACGTGGGTAGATACAAACACACGTGGATCACTCATTTCCTATTCTGTCTATGGAGTTCTATACTGCATTCTATAACATAATTTTATATGAAAGTGAATACTTGAAAAATACATATTTAACATGTCTTTAGGAAAGTAGGATTATAACTAGTTGGTTATGTTGCTCCTCAGATATGTGTCGATGACAAACAATGTCTATGATTATGCATCATACTTAGAAACTATACACACATTAATATGCGCATGTACCTGTATAGATATACATATATGCGTATTACATTTCCATGAAGACTGTGGAGGGATGCAATATGTAGATATAGATACACACACAGCCTCTTTCTCTATTATCTATGTATGAGCCTGTTTTTTTCTCTGTCTCACTTTGGTCTTCTAATTTGTCTTTTGCTTAATTCCAGGTATTTGTCTGCAATTTTTAAAACCTTGCAATATACATGAGCTGTTCACCTGTATGAATATCTTATAATTACTTATAAAACTGTTTCAATAATTTATCATAAAAGTAATGTTTCATTTACTACAGCTATTCTCTTTGAGTCACAGAATTTAAAAGTTGAAGTAAAGACATAAAAATAGTTGTTACGCTTTTAGGCATACAAACAAAAACATTGTGGTAATTATTTGCTTACATTAGAAAAGCCTTGGTCTTGTATATAAAAATTAAAAATAAAACAATATATTGGAGCTCTACTATGGTTCTACACAATCAGAGGTCTAAGCTGTTGATTACCTTCCTTATCAGGTAAAATAATACATGGAAACCTATGAAGTAGGTCTACCAACATGTGAGAAATGCCTTTAAAAAGCTTTCCCTAAGTCGTTATCTTTAGAGTGAAGATGCTAATTTTAGAACGCAACCCCCAAGCTTCACGTGGTTACTGAGTCTGGCAACCAAGCTGACTCTCTCCAGGTGTCTCACGTCGCCACTGTTTTGACAGCACACAGTTCACTTCTTTTTCACACACTGACAGAGAGCCCAGTGCGCTATAGCAATTGAACAACCAAACACACTAGCAGCACTACCCTAACCTTTTTTTTGAAGTTTAAGTTCTCAAGCAAATACAACGGGTTTGAATTATTCCTACAAGCCTCAGAAATATCTTTTAAAATAGATTTAGCTATTTAAAGTAAGTCATCAAAATACCCTTATTGCGAGTTCAGCAAGTGGGAAGGGGTGAAAAACATGCTTTGTATTATTTCTGCTTATTTAGAATAAAGTAAGATATATCTAGGCATTTAAATCCCATTCTTGCTTGTGTAGTGGGGATTTAAAAGGAAGCAATGATTAATGAGTTTCTGATACTGTATAAAGTAATCTCTGGGGAAACAAATTCTTAGTTGAACTGGTGGTAGTTTCACCCAGCAGGGACATTTGAATACTTTGAGAGGAACTAAGAAATTAAGAAATGAACAACAATGAATAGGATTTGCTTGGCACCACTGGAAATCTTTGGCTTAAACTCAGTATTTAAAGCCAACTAAATTGGTTTTGTTGCTCAGCTCATGTTCTTCTTTGTTTTCTGCCTAAAAGTCATCCAAAGGTAATTTTTACCCTGCTGAGGTTTCAAAGTCTTACCAGGAAAGTACAACAATTTACTAAAACAATAATGGATCTACATTTAACAACACATAGCTAAATGAGCATGTATGTGGATACTATTATCGTAGGCCATGGTTATCCCTATGTTAGGAAACAAATACACACTGAATATTGAAACCCCAATAGAGGTTTCTACCCACATAGAGGTGCATTTTTAATTAGAGACTTGAACTTTGGTTCCCAAGTACTCAGAAAGCAAAAATTTGAGTACCATTCTCTGCTGATTTGAAAGGGTTGATGGCATTCCCTTACTTGTCTAGAGGAAGTTACACCCTAAGAAAACGTGACTTACACTTTGCGTTAGATTTTTCCCATGAAGATAGGCAGCAGGCAGGTATGATCGACTGACAAAGAGGAGGAAAACAAAAAGACTGAGGATATTCTTTCATGCTGGAATTGAAAAATCAGCACGAGAGGTTTCAGGTGATTTCTATAATGTGCAAGTGAAATGAGAATATGATTCTCTGATTGCTAGAACAGTTAGGCTTTGCTGAAACCAACTACATTTGTCAATAAACAACCAATAAAAACATGCCTATGTGACAGGGATTAAGTAAGAAATTAATACTCTTAAATATTAATTCTCCATCAAGAACTACATAAAAAGGGAAGACAGAAAAAGAACTAGCATCTATCTTGTGCTCATCACTATGCTTGGCAGTTTACATACAACTTTTTGCATTTCTTTCTCATTTTCAGATGAGGAAACTGATGCACAGCATTTACATGGGTTTGACATTTCCCATGTAAGTTACCGTGCTAGAATGATATTTCAGATTTGTCACGTTTCAAAACTCAAGTTCTTTCTCCTGTTTCATGCTGCCGAGACTAGAAGAGAGTATGTTGGAAATACTGCTTTCATAATATAGAAACATACTTTTTCATCTAGAACACATAGCTGAGATTTGAACTGAGGATCATAAATTGACATTGTAGGGCAAAAGTTATACTTCTATATCAAGAATCTTTCAATGATTGTAACTTTACACTCTATTTTGATCGCTTCCTCATCCCCAAACTATTCCTGACTTTATGCCCAAATCCAAGTATGCCTTTCATACAACAAAAGCTATTTAATTCTCTGTGATTGCTTTACCTTTTCTCATGAATGAAGTAATAATCAGAGAAATATAAATATCAACAATCAGAGTCGGCTCACTCATCTGCACAAAGGTTACAGGTGTGTGTGGATTTTCAGCTGTTTCTCCTTTGTACCTCACTGATTTTATTGCATTTTTTTTCCAAAGGACGTTTTTACTTACAAACTACTTGGCCTAAATAGTCATTTGCAGTTATAACCAGAAATGTTTTCAGGAAAGAATCCATATTGTGTCCTATCATTATGTTTATTTAGAGCTTTATTTTCCATTAATTTGAATATTACATACTGTTATTTATTTCTTCTTTAAAAATGTAAGATTTTGTGATTCAGGATGAAAATATTCAGTCTTCTCTAATACTGAATAAGTTATATTTCAATAGATTAAAAGGCAAATGAACTAAAAATTACATTAAACCTCTCCCTGATTTAAATATACATCAGGCACAATATTGACAGGAAATGGTACAATAAATACTATTTGGTTTTAAATATTTTCACATATTTTATATTTAGTAATCAACCAAATATAAAATAAAAATTAACTGCTGATAGGTATATAATTAAATATGAAAAATAATATATAGCTAGTTAAATTATGCATATAATTTTCAATTAGCCACAAAGGAGTTGATAATCTATATTGTGACCTCTGATGTATTTATTTTACACAAAAGAAAGGATTTTCCAAATTTTTAAGAGGAACTTAAGCCAACTTCTTGATTCACCTCTTTCCCCCAAGCTTGAGAGGCCCACATTTGAAGCATGATATGATTTTAATTGCAAAGATTTATCATTATGACATGTAATTTCTAACTACATGCAATGACAATGTAATGCATAGGTGTGAGATTCAGCCACACATTCACTATGTGAAAAATGACAGCAATGGCATGACATGGGCAGCTTCCCTGCTTCATCTCACTTTTCCACTGTGCTATAGAAAAGATATGTTCCTATGTATCCCAAGTACTGCCTTCATTGTCTTCTGCATCTTCTCTTGCAAAACACACTGAACAGTATTCATTGAACAACACTATAAAGCTCATGTAAACTTTCAGTGTTCTGCAGACAAATGATGCATTTGGATTATAATGGGTCATGCATAAACTCTAGAATTTATTTTGTTTAATTTTATTCCCATTAGTAAATTAAAATGCATATCTAAGCACATAAAGATTGGCATGCTTTTTAAAATGTTTTAAATTGTTACTTCCGTCTCTCAAGTACCTTGAATAAAATCATAGTTTTGATAACAATAGAAAGAACCTTAGACTAAGACAAGGGTGAAAAGCCTTATCTTGATAGAACACATAACTTCTAGAGTTAAATAAAATGACCCTGGCTGGTGTAGCTTGGTGGATTGAGCACCAACCTACAAACCAAAGGATCACTGATCTGATTCCCAGTCAGGGTACATGCCTGGGTTGTGGACCAGGCCCCAGTCGGGGGCGCGCGAGAGGCAACTACACACTGATGTTTCTTTCCCTCTTTCCATCTCTCTAAAAATAAATAAATAACATCTTCAAAAAGATTTTTAAAAAATCACCTACTGCACAAATACCTAGAACTCATTTTGTGGATATATTTATGCTTCTTTTTTCCTTTTTATTATTATTTGTATTGTTCTATTACAGTTGTCCCAACTTTTCCCTCTTTGCTCTCCTCCATTAAGCCCACGCACACCCCAACTCCCATAGTCAATCCCCACACCATTGTTCATGTCCATGGGTCATTCATACATATTCTTTGACTAATCTCTTCCTCTTTTTTCCACCTTTATGTCCCTCCCCTTCCCCTCTGGCCACTGTCAGTCTATTTCATGCTTATATGTCTCTGTTTCTATTTTGCTCATTAGTTTATTTTGTTCATTAGATTCCTCTATAAATAAGACCATATGGTATTTTTCTTTCATTGACTGGCTTGTTTTACTTAGCATAATAATCTTCAGTTCCTGGAGTTCCTGGAGAATGTTGTCGCAAAAGATAAGAGTTCCTTCTTTCTTCCTGCTGTGTAGTGTTCCATTGTGCAAATGCACCACAGTTTTTGATCCACTCGTAATAGGCTCTTAGACTGTTTCCAGCACTTGACTATTATAAGTAGTGCTGCTATAATAAGATTCTTGATGGGACATCACCAGATGCATAATTACATGTAATATAAAGCCATCCTGTTAAATTAAGGCAGAAATTTAAAGAATTTGGGGAGTCATTAAAATTAACATATACTCTTTTTTTTGGTTAATAGTTATCAGATTACACTCATTAAATATGCCATTAAAAACCTTTAATTAAAGTTTAAGCCCCTTTATTTTATATTAGAGCAAAAATAAAAATGACCTTTCTGATATTAGCTTTATTGAATATTATTGATGCTGTAAAATCTAACCTCTGATTTGCATCACAGAACAAATGAAATTAAGTAAATTGAATAATCATGTAAGAAAAGGTTATGGATCACCATGATTCTTCACTTTTCCATATAAATATTTCTCAAAATTGTTATTATTATCATGACTCAATAAGCAAAACAACTTGATTTAGCCGACACTATAATTACAGCTAGCAGGTATAAAATACATCACACAGAATAGATTATAAAATGTAAAGGGTGGGGGAAGGGAAATATTATGAGAGCTAGAGAAAACCATTGCACTGAATTTCTAGGTACACTGACATAAGTCTGGTAAAGAAGATACAAGAGAAAAGATCCTTTTTCTTCTCTGATACCCTATCATGCATTCTAATCGCTAAAAGGGCAAAGTTTAAGGAAAATTGCTGGAATAAGTAATGTTTCCCCTTTAAACTCCAGTTTCATCTCTTTTATCAGTAGAGTCAATAAATCAGCTAAGTCTCAGGGGGAAAAAAACAATAATTTAAATTTCCTGGTTAGTAACATTTATTACATCAAAAGGTGTTGAGCCATGCAAATTCCCATTTATCTACTCCCTGATAGATTTAGATAAATGGAAACTTCCATTCATCATTTATGAAATATTGGCCACTTCTAATGCAACTTGTTTTATATACTTCAGCAGTGAATGGTTTCACCATTATAATAGCACTTATCTTGCTATAATTCTAGGAAAGTAATAAGAGGTTTGCTGTTTCTCTATTCTCTTTATATATTAATATAACTTATTAATTCTTAATTGCAAATGTTTTTATGGCTATCTCTAAAATCTTGATTCACTGTACAATTTTAACATTTATGTTGTGCTTTCATATCACATTTTAGTGTGGTCTATAAATGGCAGCAAAGATGTTTCTTACAATTGATGGTGACTTAGACTTAATAAATGTGGTAGATCTCTATTTCAGAAGATATTTTATAAAGGAATATTTTTAAATATTTTATATATATATATTTTTAGAGAGAGGGGAAGGGAGGGAGAAAGAGAGGAGGAGAAGCATCAATGTGTGGTTGCTTCTTGCACGCTGCCTACTGGGAACCTGGCCTGCATTCCAGGCATGTACCCTGACTGGGAATTGAACTGGCGACCCTTTGGTTCTCAGGTCGGAACTCATTTACTGAGCCACACCAGCCAGGGCTAGAGTTTCTTTTGTGCTTTATTTGTTGTTAAATAAGTGTTATATTATGAAAAGACACTTTGAACATGGACTGGGGAGTCCTAAAAATATGGGCAATGACTATGCCAGACATTGTTCTCAACAGACTTTTCCATATATCTTCTCTGCGGTGAAAATAGTCATAATGTCCTAGTCCTTACTACCCTCAAATAAGTAATTAAGAAATAGAATTTGGGAACTATTTGTGATTATATATTTGTATTGGGGAAACTGAAGGTGAGAATAAAAAACTTACTTTTAAAAAGTCACATTTCTGACAAACAAGGAAACCCGTCATAACTAGTGGCTTGAAGCACGTTAGGACCAATACATGCCATCCAGGCCTGGCTGACACAGATACAAAATATGGTTAAGTCTTAAATTGTAAATGACCAATTTCATACTTTATAATGCAATTATGTAAGCTTAACATATTCTCAATGATTATAAAAGTAGACAGTCTCCCTTATTTTATACCATCAACATAGTGTTCAAATAATGAACAATGTTTATTGCAGGAACTACCTTTAATTATACATATGAAATTTATAATTTCACTTTTACAACCATCTCCAAACTGAGGATTCTCATTATACTCCTTTGAGGATGAGAAAACGGAGGCTTAGGAAGTTGAATATCTTGCCTCCGAACAGAATTTGATCTGAAGGAGTCTGGTCCCAGAACCTGTGATCAGATTCCCGCGGCCAGTCGGTCTCCTTATGAAGATCCTCGCCAACCGCCCTGGGATCAGTGGAACCCGCGGTCCATCCAGTGCTGCGCTGTCCAATGTGATCGCCACTAGCACAGGCGATTCAGTAAATTTAACTGAATTAACATTAGATAAAATCAAAAATTTAATTTCCTCCATCTTAATAGCCACATTTCAGGTTTTAAGCAGTTACATTTGGCTAGTGACTCTTCAGCTGGGCAGCTAGGTCGTCTCCATTGTTGCAGAAAGTCCTACTGGACAGTGGCACACTTGGTTACAGTAATAATAATAATAATAATAATAATAAATAGTACTTTCCAAATGTTTTCACATAGTGCCTGGTGAGTAAATATTTGTCAGAAACTTAATATTTACTGAGAGAAGGCAGGTATGCTGAGATAATTTGGAAGAGCTTGTACCTCAGCGAGCCTTGAATAGACAAGTGGAACAAAACAAAGCTAACAAATATTTGAACTGTCAGCACATTCCAAAGAATCCTAAACGTTTTCCAATAAAAGTCAGACTGTTAATAAATATTTGTGTTATGGCTGAGAGTTCAGTAATCTTGATTTTTGAAAAGCCATTGTTGAATTGACGTGGTTATAAAATTAGTCAATCAGTTTGATACTTTTATATTTTTTATTTTTAAATAACATTTATTGAAAGCTCACCACTGCACACAGTTCTTTCTCTTTGTTAGGTCATTTTCCTCTCACAATGGCGTTATGGGATTGTGCTTTAAAGGGAAAAGACATTACCTTAACAAAGCAATTAATTGATTGTAAAGTTTCATTTAGTTTTTTAACATTTCATCTGTTTATTTTTTAGAGACAGAGGAAGGCAGGGAGAAAGAGAGCAGAGAAACATCGAGGTGATTGATGTGCAAGAGAAACATGACATTGATCACGTCCATCAGTTGCCTCTCACATACCCCCACACTGGGAGCTGGTCTGCAACCCAGGCATGTGCTCTGACTGGGAATCGAACCAGCAACCTTTTGGTTCACAGGCCAGTGCTCAATTCACTGAGTCACACCAGCCAGGACAAAATTGGATGTTTTTAAATTAAATCTAGTATTTACAATATTATCATTGTATTTATATGCATATTTTATCAACTATCATTTTCCATATATACACACCCATGATGTGTTCAAGTATTATACAACAATTAAAATCAAAATTCTTTCTAAAATATAACAAGATTTTCTGCTTAATTCTGAATTGTTTATGTATACAGTCAATTTATTATTTTTGCTGCTTGTGATCTTACCTGGAGAAATTTTTCTAAACATTTCTTAGGAATGGCACAATATGAAGAGATGGGAAATAGGTCTAGATTCCAGACAAGTCACCTTGATTAGCTACTAGACTTTAGGCCTGGTGTCCTTATATGCAAAAGAATAATCAAAATGCTTCCCCAGTCAGCATTATTGGGCTCTGTGTGGATAAAATTTAAAAAGGAACTTGGAAGCATTTTATAAAATGTATAAATCCATAACAATATAGGCATTATAATGACCATGCCTTTGATAAATATTGGAAGAGAGCAACATGAAGCCTCATTTCTTATCTAAGACTGAGTTTTATGGTCTGCCAAGTTTAGAGATGCCTTTCTGACTAACGTAGGTGATATATTTGCATAGTTTTTAAAATTGCAATTGAGGCTCCTCCAAGATTGCATACATTCTTTCTTCCTTGCAAAATACAAATTCATGTTACCCCCAAACATGCCTCCCACTGCTTACAGGGCTCTGATGGTTCAGAGGTTCAGAATGGGCAATGACCTCTGACTCCGGCTCCAGCACAGAGTGGTGACTGGGAATGGACACAGAGAGACTACCAGCTCTTTACAGTTGGGTGTCCGCAGGCCCAACAATGCAATCAGCCATGAGGGTGAGGAGGCAGATATTCTGATGTCTTTACTGCTGTCCTTAGAAGGAAACCATATTCTCATGATAATATCTAATCAGTTTCTGTGATTGCATTTGGGTCCTTGAGGGAAAAAGACTCTTGCATTTTCTGAATGTTATAAGCAAATAAGCAAGCTTTCTCAAGAAATGAGCTTTCTTCATAAAGGAGATTTTTGACCTTACATGTTTTCCTTCCTTAGAATAAATATACCTTATTTCGTAGGGAAGTAAGGGAACATACATATCTTAGTGTATCTTAGGGATAACAAAGTATAATCACAGCATGTCAAAATAGGGAATTTTTCTGAGGAACTCTCATAATGCTAGACTTGCCCCCAATTTTTTTTTAGGGATGCTGTCAGGATTAAGAAAAATGTAGTACAAAGAATGGGGTCCCTTCAGGATTCTTGAATAGGAGATAAATCAAGGGGGCTGCTTTTTATCACCTGGGCAGATTATGTTATTACTCATGACATAAAACATGTTAGCTGGAAGAGAAGGTAATGGTTCTATTCCCTATAAATCCACCATCCTATATCTTATTTCTGCAGTAACATGGCTTATTTCTCCTCTCTGATCTTTGGTATAAGAAGAAGAAATTCCCATTTTACATTCATTCAGTTTTATAAATTCATTAATCAGTTCTCTATAGCTGAAAACACATCTTAGAAATTTGCTCAAATGGCCATTCTATCTGATCCCATATCTATAACATTTCCTTTCAAACATATTTTTGTTTTGCCTAAACACATAAATACATTGCTTATGGTTTTTATGGTTTCCATTTTTTTGTTAACATACATCATCTGGCATGATGAGCAAATAATGTTCTTTACAAACTTTTATTAGAGTATCATTTTTGAGAAACTGTGGACCTAATCTTGAAATTGACACCTCCATAAAAATGTACCACACTTCGTGGATTCCACCTGACTCAAATGATTTTCAGTATAGGTTAGTTTTGACCAAATCATTTTTCAAGCCATTTATTCTGAAGCTAAGAGTATTCTTGGAATCACTTTCTTCTGCAGCTATCACCATATGCTGAGTGGCTCTTCTAACATAAATATTAGTAATACCATTGTCAAACATTGTATTTAACACCCATCTGAACTAGGCTAGTTGAACCCACTCAAATATCACTAAGACCTTTCACAGAGCAACTGAAGAATGCTTAGTAACTCTAATGTCAGAAAAAAAACTCAGAATGAGCATATCTCTTATTTAGGTCAAGACAAATGTCAGGGCCAATGAAGGATGAAACGTGATGAGAGAGATTTGAAGTGAAGGGCTGGGGCAACAGGTGCTTGGCCTGGGCCGCTGAAAGACGGAGCAGTACTGCGGAGTATGAAAGGCAGCGATCGTACTGAGAGGAGACAAAGACGAGCCTCAGGCTTTTCACCGCCAGAGAAACGGATCTTGTACACGAAGCCGTTTCAAAGTGGTATCATTAGAGAGGATGAAATTTGGAGCACCTTTTTGTCTACACAAGTCACGTTTCAAAGTCTCCATGAAGCAACAGGAACCATTTGAATGCTCAGAAGCATGTGCAATTGTTTTGTCAGTGTGTCAACACGAAGGAAAGCTAAAACCAAACAATGCAGAGAAAGAAAACTGAGGTTCCCTAAACATCCTCGGTGTGAAAGGTGCTGTGGTTGGCAAGTTCTCTGCCTTATTTCATGAATGATATAACAACACTGTGAGGTGGAATTTATAATTTTGAAGAAGAAAAGAAAAACAGACTGTAAGTAGTGATCTTCCAGCTGAACAGAGAATTTTCTCATTCCAAATTTATACCTTTTGAAATACACTGAGTCAATTTATAAATGCCCTGTCCTTTTAATATGAGGTCATTTATTTGACCACTACTGAATAAAGTTGAAGGGGCTTTGGGAAACTTAAACTTTAAAAGGTACTGTGTAGATGTGTACGTAGGTTATCATCAGTATAAGTGAGATACGAATAGTAGAATAGATATGAACTTTGGTATTTCTCAAAAATTGCTTTCTGTCTATAATATAACACGTAGATAAAATCGTATAATGTTATCCATCATTACCAATACATGAGGTAATTTTTAAATCATAGACATCAGAAAATAATAGTGAGTTTTGTGCCCCATATAATGAAACAACCTTTACATTTTGGCCAGACAGGTGACTAAATAAGCAGAAGCTCCTAGGCTTAAGGTTTAAAGTATTAAATGTTGGTGTGGACTTTGAATAAGAATGTTTAATTAAGAAGGAGCTTATTTAAAAAAATTAGCAAAACATCATCACTGGGAGTGATTAATAAGAATCACAGCCACTTGCAAGTGACCTTAATAGAGGAAGTAATGGATTTCCATTCAGCTCTGAACTCCTCTAAAGCAGGGGTCTCACTTCTAATGACCTAAGGAGGATTATATGCCTGAGCAGACACTCTGATGGAAAATGGACTCTCTCCTCGACCAGAATAGAATGACCTGCTGTAGCAGGGCCCATAGAAATTGCCAAGAAGAGTTCCTCACTCCCTTTTAGCTTATCCTGAGTCTAGAGACCTGTCTCCTCTGCACTCTACCTAGCTTAACCAAAATGGACCAGGAAAATATGAATGACAGTGGGCAAATAAGTCTTTCTGTTAAGCTAGAAAAAAGTGTTTAAGTGTGTTTCTGATCTTTGGATACAATCACAGGGGAAATATGTAAGAACTATAATAACATATATAGTCCAAGGAATAGCTTTGGGTGAGCATCAAGCTAATTAATAAACAGATATAAAGTGGAAGTTAATTTATATGTGTCAGTGGCACCCAACCCATAACTCTCATATATGAAAGTCCTCATGTTAACCAAACATACATTTTACACAAACACAGAGTTTGCAGGTGACAAATACACTGTGATAAAGCCATACTATTCTAAGGTCAACACAGCAAAAAAAGATTTTAGGGGAAACAAATTATTTCTTATAAGGCAATTTGCATTCCCATGACTTGTATTAGTTTTTCTCATTGAATACATTTAACAATAAAACTTTGCTTAAAAAGAAAATTCATCAGGAATTATTAGTCTGTGTAATGGTTTATCATTATGAGAAGTTGTTATTAGGCAAAATGATGATACAAAAGGAAGTTTATTCCCAACGACCTCTTTATCTCTGAGCCCTCCTACACCCATCCACATGTTTCCATACTTTCCCTTCTCTCCAGAAGCTAAGTGAATGAAAACTACTTGGGTCAAGTGAAGAAATTGAGGCCCAAGAATTTCCATTTCTAACAAGTGCCTAGGAGATGCTTATACTCCTGGTCCTTTAAGAACTGAGTTAAAAATGTAATTCACTAGGACAGTATTTAGTGTGGTATTCGGACACTCAGCAAGCTTTCTATTTTTTTTTTTTATATTACACAAGGTAAATCTAGAATCAGGAAAAGTCCTGTGGCCCTATATTAATATAAGATTTATTTAAAAAAATGCCATAGCTCATGTTGTATAACACATAAACAAACAACATAAACCAAATATATTTCCAAAACACAAACACAATGTGATCTGAATTAAATCACCATATTTGTTTGTTACTTTAACCAGGTGATCTACAACATGAAGCTCTTTACGGTATTGCTGTAGAGTAAATCCAATCCCCAATTCCAGCTTATGTGAGCAGGTAGGTTTCTCTTGCCCTTCCTCATGTATTCCTACACACTAACACAAATCATGCCTCCTGTATAACTTTTGATTCTCAAAATTGAACTTACACTAGATCCTATCACCTAAAGAGCAGTCAATGATTCCAGACTATCCCACAGAATGATGTTGTCCTGTCATTGTCAACCACCTAATAAATATATTCAAGTATCTGGAGATTTTCCAAATTGTCTAAATTTTCTGCCATTCATTTTATTACATTTTAATTTATATACAAAAAAGAAATCATAACTCTTGAACAAATACACATTTTTTCCCTAAACAACTCATTCTTCTAGTTATTTACTAATTGCCCATTTCTACTACTGTGCAAGAATATATTGTAAGGTTTTCTGGAAGAGTAGGAAATACTTTTTTAAGGTGACATATTTTGGTATTACATAACTTAACTCACAGTCATAAGTAACACATGGTTTAAGCTTAGTAGATACAATATATTTAAATGAACCATAATTTTGATTAACTAACTCTTAATATTTTAGTAGCATAATGTTAAATGTGGAAATAAATAGGAAGTCTTAAAGACTAATGTTCTGTATAGAAACAGTCTACAATTATAACATATTATAAAATAATATTATAATTCAAGTATTATAAAATTTCAAAAAAAATTCATTGCTTCTTTGCTGTAATCATACAAAAATTAGGAAGAAAGCCCAATAATTTCTATTCAGTTTTAACTGGATCATATTATTTTTAGATTCCTAATTTCAGTCATTCAATTTTTCTCTACCTACTCCATTTACAAGTTCTTTCTCTTAGTATTTTCATCAAGTAGTAATTTAGTCAAAGCCCTGCTCTTTAGTAAGATATAAAAATATTGGTGAAGGAATCTATAAATTCAGAACAATTCATATTTACTATTATGCCATCAATTCTGTAGTAATCATGTCCAAAATAAGTAAGATAATCAATATTCCTTTCTTCATCCAAAATATCCCTATTTCACTTCTCAGGTCTGGCTAACTATGAAGCTACTTCTAACTTAAAATGATATATATTTTACATTCAGTGTAAATGAAAGAAACAAATGGTTTAAATAGCCTGATGATGATGACGATGATGATAATAATTTTTCATTACTTAATATGTTAAGGTAATATCTCCAAAGTATTTCATTTTTAATATCAACAAATATTACCAGTAAGTGAACACAAATACACATATTGTTGATGTGAAATATATAGATATTTATTTAGAATAAGTAAGACTTTAAACTCCTTACATTTTGATATCAGGCACACATGGCACAATTCAAGATTAGAAACTTTGTAACAGAAAGCCTTCCACCACAGTCATTACAAACTATGAACTGTATGAACCAATAAAGTGTTGGTGGGATTGCAAGGACCAGTTTACAAAACAAATTTCTACACAGTATTTTTGTAGCAAGATGATAATACTAAGTTGTTAGCAATTAGCTATCTCCAGTCTTAGGGGGGAAAACATCATCAATGGCATTACAAATTCTGAGAAAGAATTACAAGTGGCATTTAGTGAGTTACTAAATAAGAGCAATCAAAACTGACTTAATAAATTAGGCATGTTTTTGTGAAAATAAAGAATTGTGCAAAATACTAGCTATGATGACTTGTGTATTTACTGAGCTTTACCGAGAGTAAGAGTAGCAGAACTACAGAGATTCGATGATATGGTCCGCCGTCCACCCGAGACCACTGAACATGACATTCTTAAACCTGCTTCCTATCTCAGTTTCCAGTCGCTGAGCATTTCCCGCACAGTGTACTTCTGTTCGGCTGAGATAACAGCGTTAAGGTACCCCTCAGCCTGCACTCACACTCTCTGTAAGTGAAACAAGGAAATCAGAGGGCATAATTTCCCTAAGATGAATAAAGAGTAGCTATTTAAATACAGTATTCCTCAACATAACACATACCACAGTAACCACACACACACGTGTGTGTGTCTATAATGCTGTATTGATAGCGACAGTAAAGTTGTTATTTCATGTATTTTCCTTACCTGTCAAGTTCTTCAGTCCAAGTTCTTGAAGTCCAAAGTTGCCATCTTTTCTGTAGTTTAAAAATATTGCCAGAGCATATCGGTCCTCGTAAAGTTTTGTCCCACGAATAATGCGTAAATTCTCCAGAGGCAGGTAACGAAACTGATTCAGAGCCACTAGCACGTAGCCTGTGACTTCTCGAATAGACTGAAAAGATACAAACAAATGCCTCTGTTAAAATATTAAAGATTATTTGTCAGTAAATTCATGTAATCATTCAATTATATTTTTAATAATATACCCATTTCTAGATTATATTATAAATAATGGCCTTGATAATACAAGATCACAAAGAGTTAAAATCTCATTTGAAATATGAGCTTTATATTTTTAAAGTCATGAATGTGCCTATGATAAAATAATGGATTGTGTTTTATGAAGCATTCTTCACACCTAAGATTTGAATATAATTCAAGGCATAAAGATATCATTTTTTGACAGACTAAAATGAGTAAGAACACATAACCATCAATCAAACATTATATAAAAATGCAAATTAGTACGCTTATCACGAATAAAACAAAGCTGTATCTGTTTGTAAATTGTGGGACAGATTTCAAACTGCTAATTTGAAATCTGTCCCATAATCTATCACTACAGCTATCTGAGAAGAGTGGCCTTGTATGGCACTAGGGAACACATAAAAATGTGCATTATACACACTGTGGCCACTAATTTGATTATGAGCACATTTTTAGTTTTACTGTCTATTTTAATGTAGTCATCTATGAGTTAATTAACTGAAGGTTTGTGAGACATTTTAAAGCAAAAAAAAAATCACCATTAAAAAGGTTTAGGTTTCATTAAAAGGTGTAGTTGTTCAGAAAAAAAGAACATGATCATAATGACAGTTATGAGCGTGTGTTACATTTTTTAAAAACAGTAAGTAAACTGAAAAATTACTAAAATATTTTACATATTTCAATTTCATGTTACTTTAGACCTTTTAACCTCAGATGCTCCAGGGCTCTGTCCCTGGTACTCTCGTCTCTCTCCACTTTTACTCCCTTGGTGATCTTACCCAGTTTCAAGGATGAGAATCTTCAAACTGTTACCTCCACACTCTCCCTGAAACTCCAGACTCACGGCCAACTTTCTTTCTTCCATCTCCCTTTAAATGCCTAATTCACTTCTTAGACACAACTATTCCAAAACGACCACACATCTTTCTTCCACTATCCCTCCAGCAGTCTCTCTTATCTTGGTTGTTTGTCCAACATCTTGAGATCATTCTTGATTCTCCTCTCACACACACAATGCAATCCTTCCTGTTTTTTCCATATTTAAAATGATCAGGATTTCCACCATTCCTTATGTCAGCCATTGCTATGGTCCCCTGAGCCACCAACACTCCACATTAAGATTACTGCAGTAAATCTATCTGTTTACACTTTTATTTGGAGGGGATTATTAAAAATGGGTAAATTTATTTTTTTGCATTTTTTTTTTACTATTCAAGTACAGTTGTCTCCATTTCCCCCCTCCACCCCAGCCATCCCCACCTCCCACTCCCGATCCCACCCCAGTTTGGTTTTGTCCATGTGTCCTTCATACATGTTCCTGAAAACCCTCCCCCTTTCCCCGCCTTTATCCTCTCCCACCTTCCCTCTGCTTACTCTGTCAGTTACTCTGTCAGTTTGTTCTTAATGTCAATGTCTCTGTTTCTATTTTGCTTGCTTATTTGTTTTGTTGATTAGATTCCACTTATAGGTGAGATCCCTTACAGTGTTTTTGCTGTTAACGCTACCCCTGATCTTTAAAACATAAATTAAATCATGACACTTAAATTCTTAAAACCCTGAAACATTTCCCAAGTCACTCAGAGTAACACAAAGGTCTTCAATGACAAGTCAAAATCCCTATCTGGTTTGCCCCATGAGCAGGCACTAGCCAAGTTTGCCCATTAAGCACTTGAAGTGTAGCTAGTACAGATTGTGAGACGTGTTGCGAGTATAAAATGCACTCTTGATTTCAAAGATTAAATATTGAAATTACACTTTGGATAAATCGAGTTGCATAAAATGTATTATTAAAGTCAACTTAACTCATTTCTTTTTATCTTTTTGTTGTGGCTACACAAAAATTAAAATGACACTTTTTGTGGCTATCATCATATTTCCATTGGATAGTGCAGCACGGTGTCATCTGGCCATCAGTTTGGTTTTTCCTGACTTCTTTTAACCTCTTCACCTTGCTCATTCTATGCCAGTTTTGTTGGTCTCTTTGTTCTACTTCCAACATGACAACTGCTGTCCTGTCCCAAGGTACTGACTATACTCTTAAAGGCTTAAGTTTCTCTTGCTGTCATTATCTTCTTGGCTAATTTCCTCAGAGCCTTCAAGTTTTTGACGAATCTCAACTTCTCAGTTGAGGTCAACAGTCCCACCTTTCACCTGCTCTAACTTTTACTGTTTCTACAATACTTCTCACATGCTGATGCATGATACTGTTTGTGTATTTACTACATTTAGTATTTACAGTCTATCTGTCCCAAGATATAAGCTCTACAAGCTCTACATTGATTTGTTTAATCATGTGCCCCATGTGACCAGAGCAGCACCGGCACACACATAAGAAACCAGCAAACATTTGCTCAGCACTCTGGCTGTTCTGGCCACACCTTCACCACGAGGCAAACTCTGTGGAGTCAAGAGAAGTGCCCATCTGGAGTCAGCACTCATTTTTCCAGACCATGCTCTGAACCCCTGTGATCCTAGAGCTCCATTTCCAAATAGCCCTGAGCCCTCATCCTGGGCCAGTGGTATCATCTCTCCCTGTTCTGTCCCGCAGACAGTAGGCATTGCCCCTAATGTCCACGCACCTAGGAAGGATGAATGGTCCAGAGGCCCATGTTTGAGAGGTGAGCGCATGGGGTTTGGGTCTGTGGGCTAGAGTGTGCATTCAGTTGTGTTGCACAGGCTCCCACAGTGCAACACAGAATTGGTTAGAAGATGGCCTAAGGGTCGGAGTCCATCTCTCTGTACGACACAATATTCTTGGGAAGTCCAAAAAAAGCTAACACTTTACCTGCTATCCAGTTGATATAAAAATGTATCTGCCAAAGTGGAAGATAAAATATTTTATGTAATACTGCTTGGTTTATAATAAGTAATAAGACATAAATATGGAGGCCCCCATTTATACATTTCCACAAGTCTTAAGAGTGAGCATTCTACCACTAAACACCTGGAAAAATAGAATCCCGATGGAGCAAAGGTGGAGACAAAGAGGAAAGGAACATACGAAACTACGTGTCTGGCACCAGGCTGGGGACTTTGAGTCACTAGGAGCAAGCTCAGGTGCTGTGCATTTTGGATTGAAGAGAGGAGTGCTAGGGGAATTTAAAAGAGGGGTTAAAAGTCACAGTGACACACACTGTTTGTTTACCGCAGTTTGTCTGAAATCACACCTGCCTGGAATAATCCAGCCTTAGAGCCCTCTAAGTCCTTTAAATGGTTGAATTGTTATCCCTTTGAATTCTTAGAACTGTTATGCCTTTAAATTCTTAGTAGAGAGACAAAATACTTTGTAACATCATTTGGTCTAAAGACTAAAATCATTTCATTCATTGTGGAAATAGTTTACCCTTCAACTTATATACAACAATTATCAAGTGCTTTAGGTTGCATTGATGGCACTAAATAACTGTTGGGGATGGAGGATGTATTATCAATCGAACCATTGTCTAAAATATGTCTTAATATCTATCATAATTTCAAATAGTCTCACCATTAGCTCTAATTCCACTTATGAAGTTATTCTTCTTATCAAAAATGACACAAATTTATTTCCTTATCACGTGATGAAGGAATACACAAATGGGGTTGTCAGAAAAAAACACAGGTGAAGCACACTCAGGTGAGAAAAATAAAGAGGCTTATGAGCAAAGAAGCAAAGTCTATAGCAATTTTACAGTTTTTTAGGGGGATGAATTCTTTCTAACTTTGAACAGATAAATGTGTGCCACCCAGCATGGATTTTGGACCACACACGAGGAGAAGCTACAAATAGCCAACAAATAATCAGGGCTCTAGTATAAGAAGCATTATAGGGATGGACCATGAATGACGCTGAACATATAGAGAAGGGTCAACTCAATTCAACATTGAAGAGGAAATTCCAAGCACCTTTATTTATAAGAGAAAGTAATCCATAAATAAGAACATCTTTGCATTCATACATTATTTAATGTATTTATATTTAAACTATATTGTAAAATGTACATATTTCTAATTTACAGTATTCATTAAATTTTTCTTAGAAAAAATTGTGTTGGTCTTATAAAAAGTTCAGGTTAAAGCAAAAATTACTTATTTGTTGAAATTCAGGGACAGGAGGAATTGTTTATTATAACTGAGATTTTGGTATTTAAAATGAGTCTCTTTTATCATACATTCTGCTTATTATTCTCAGGTCTTACAAAATAGTGTATGCAATTTAAACATTAGCTTAACAATGATCCTTTTGCTATGTGAACTCTGGACATCATTATATGTTAATTCTGAGGATGCATATGTTTAATCCACTTTGAACAAAGCCACCAGTTAGTAGGCAATACGTAATTCACCCATAGTGAATTATTTGATGACAATCACGGTGAAGACCCTATTCACTTTATTCCATATATCCTTTTCTCCTACCCAGACAAATAATATAAATAACAGGGGGGGAAGATAATAGCAAATCTCTCAACCCAAGATTAATTGCTCTAATATTTCATGTTGGAGGGCTCACAGGACCAAAAGATTTTTAAAGAAGTATAGAGGAGAAATATAAAATTTGTGTATTTAAAAGCAACAAATTATGCCTTGATTTCCATCTCCCAAGTTTTCTGTTTTTCTGGTATTCATAATCACAGCCTTCTGGGTACTCTTAATGCCACTCTGTGAACGAATACCTTGAAATATCTCAACAAGAAACCCCTCTGCTGATAACATGAGCTACAATGCATACTGATTGTACATAAAATCACAGGAAACAGTAATGGTTGGATTACTTCCAGTTTAATGCTGCAAAGATGTAATAGTTTGATCATGACTCTGATAAATGTATCTTTTAAAAAATGTGCTGTGTAAAGTTAGTCTACTCTGAAGCCATCAGTGTGAAGTTGGAATTCTTCAGAGTGATGCCAGGCTCCATTTGAAATTCATTTACAACCTGTTTGGGTGCAGAAGCCATTGTCTTTAGAAACCTTGGTGTAGGTAAAGTGACAGTTACTGTGTTGTAACCTAGAGTTCACCATTAAAAGTTTATTTGGTTATTAATGATTGTTGGCACATTCTAGGCAATGTATCTAAATTGAATCATGGTACCAGGTAAAATTATAGCAGGGAAAGAAGCCTGTGTAGCATCTATTATCATGAGTACTCAATAAACGATTTCATGCCCTCTTAAAAACAAGTCAGTGACATGGTTATATGTTAATATTGGCAGCCCACTAAGCAATCCTGGTAAAAGTCAAGAGATATCTAAAAGTGGCAATTAACTTTTATAGCACCTGTTAAGATCACACAATCATGTCAGTTACCCGTTGTTCCTTTCCTTTCAGGCATCGTAATCTTAGCAGCACAATCCTTTTAAGTATCTCAGAACTTTTATGAACATAAAAGCAACTCTGAAAAGAATAGGACTTCTCTAAAGAAAATATAGCAGTAAGCAATGTAGGCTCAAATGCCAGGCAGAGCTGAGCTCAAAACCTAGGCTTCACTCTTCCTCTTCCTAGTTTCATAGTCATCAAGTCATTTACTCTTACTAAGCCTCAGTGTCTTCATCTGTAAAAAATAACAAAGAGCGATACCTCCATTATACAGGTTTCATAAGGATTAGAAGAGATACTAAAAGTGCCTGTCAAACAGTGAGTGTTCAATATATGCTAGCTATTGGGAATATTATCTCTGATAATAGCCAAGATGAACTCTCTGTGGAGAGTCAGATGTACAAACAAAACTAATTATAATATCATTACATAAGAACTGTTGCTTTTAATTTCTTTGTTATGTAACTTTGGTATGTGTATATCTTGCCTCTTCATGTTGCAATTTAAACCTAAATTAAAGAACTGGTTCCTTATACATTTTCTGTGTATGTTACAGCCCTTCCTACTGGCTCCAGCACTGAAAAAACATTCAATAATGGCTGCTGAATGGGATGGAATTGAAAAGTAAAAGCTATGCTCAAGGTCTTTTGAGATATTATTTTCCAGGAAAGGTTTCATAAACATTCTGCTAACAAGAATGCTGTTTGAACAATGCAATCCTGCTGTATGTTCAAGAACAACAGTGGTTAGTAGACACCACCAGACTGCCTCAGCGCAGAGAAAACCCTGACTCAGGTTCTGTTCAGCAAGTTTTAGTCCAGAAAACTGCCTATTTTGTCCACCGAAGTGTGAATACTCACCTAAAGATATCTCTCTCCCTGTGCTGTAAGCTTTCCCTGACTATGACTGACAGATGTCCACACTCAACGCACACTTTTACATCATCTTTGTTCGAAGAGTGAATACAACTGAAGATCATTAAGACCTTAAATGCTCCAAAACTTTTTGAACCCAAGGGGCAATTGGTTTTGCTCATGGTATTTGATGATGGAAATCAAAAGAAATGGCAAAAGTAGATAGATTTCACCAACTTTCCACACCATATTACCAATCGACCTAAGAAAAACACACAGTCATTCTAAAAGTCATTTATAAGCATTACTCTCATATATTTTAAGAAAAAGTGTAGCGTCTGTCATTATAAACTTCCTAGGATTTCCAATGGGTGCTACTCAATCAAAGATTGGAAAGAATGCCTTGCTTCAGTGAGCTTTCCATTTACTTCCAGATCATTCCAGAAAAACAAAATCACTATTATTTTTAAATCTCTATTTCATTTCACTACTGATAACTTTTTTGTATTTGACGCAGTTCCTTTATTCTTTTATTTTAGTTGCTTTCTATAATTTTGTCCTTAGTGTTAACAGTAAGTAGCTCCTTATATGTCCCTTTCTGTGCCTTGACATTTAACTGATTCCAGTACCTCGCAATTCCTCAACATTTAATCAGTGTTTAGGAACAATTTTATGTACACTAAAAGCAATTGTCTAAGTGAACAAAACTCTGGTTTCTAGATTTTCTCCTATTCAGATTATGCATCAAATATATGTTTTTTGGATATTTTTTATTTAATATCAGCATTACTTGAAAATGTACCTCTTTATGTTTGTTAAGACCTTAGGCAGCAAGTAAAAATAGTTCTGAATTCTTAAATTCTACACCAGTGTTTTATGTACTCATACTCAATTATATATCATCTACAAATAATAATAATATACTGCATCAGTCAAGACATCCACAAATATAATAGTGATTACTATGAGCCATCAACTTGAAATTAAATAATCTGCCATAACGCAGACAAGAGTAAGAAGCAGGGAAGTGTGGGGGTGGGGTGGCAGGGGAGGAAAGCCCCTCTTGCTGGTAATGACTGCAGAATTTCTGTGTCCTCCGACAGTGACAAATGTTGTTGCAAATTTTAACCTCTCTATCAGTAAGGCTTTCCATTAAGTTTCCCTAGGCAATTAATTTTCTCTCTGCCCCTTACAGCAAGTCTGGGAATTTCTACAGAAGAAAACATTCATAACTATGGCATGATATTAAGAAATTGATGAGAAAAATTAGTAAACATTTAGCAATCATTACATATTCCTGCTGCATGTATAGAGAGAAAGTGACTGACTATATACCTCATTCACGTGTAAAACCTCCAAATGTGATGGTTTGGAATTTCACTTTCGGTCTTCTCATTTTCCTTAAAACTCCCATGATTATGCTACTCTAGCAAGCAGAGACTCAAAGTCTGTTCTAATGAGGTTTTGAAAAATAGAGTCATGTGAAATGTCATGTACCCGACTGTGGCAGCGTTAAATCCATGCTTCTTTCCTCCAGCATGTGTACTGTATGGTACACAATAAGGCTGTATCGGCAGAGATATCTATCCAGTACTTTCTAGCCAAACCGCTAACCCTCAGCCACTGCAAGCCAGAATCTGGGCTGCTACTGCTGCTGCAGTCCTTACTTTCTCAGAATGCGCAGGCCGTTCCTTCATCACTGGCACTCAGCCAGCTCCGAACCCGTGACTTCCGGCAGGATATACCTTACTTCTAAGGAAAAGAGGACTCCTTAACTCACCTCTCTCAAAGTGATCATCTTTGCCTTTGTCCTCTATATCTTTCTTAGTTGGCCAGAAAGATCTTTAATAGTCACCCTTCAGGTCTACATTCCCAAATGGGCTTTCATCTCCTGACCTTATCTCAGGTCAGCATGTCCCTGTATCATAGACATATTAACTAGACTTAGGTTACACGAATTACACTAAGAACTTCTATGGACTGATTTATGTAATCATATACAAACCTTGATTACATGTGTCTATGTTACAAAAATCTACTGCAAAACTCTATCATCTCTATTAAATATATGTGTTTATATATACACATGCATAAATACACACACACACATATATATTTCCATGTGTTTATACAGGTAATATTACATTTTTAAACCTAATTTGTAAATGGATATTTTAATACTTTTTATAACAATTTAAAATATGACACTGAATTTATTTTTCCCAGGAATTGTACACATTAAGCACCAATAATTTGGAGAATTAAATTTAATTGAAATGAAATACACTATATGGCAAAATACTCAGAATACTTGGAAATTTTTTATTTATATTTTGATTAGCTGTAGATAGGGCTTAAAAATGATTAGCTGTCAGCACTTTCACACAGGTCAAGGCTGAGCATGAACCAAAGCACTGTAGTTTTATTTACATTGTACAGCTGATAAGTGTATTTCTTCAAAGAGAAACTGGCTTGGGCAACGCAGCCCAGGGATCAGATTTGAATGCTGCACTCTGACAGGTCTTAGTTTGACTCTTGCCTCCACTAATTCCTGACCTGCCACACGTTGTTTAGCTTAAATTTCTCTTCTGACAAATAGGACACATTCCTGCTAAATGCTTAAGAGTAGAAGATCATTAAAGAATGAATAATTTCATCATATTGCTAGTACAATTACACAAATATTTGCAAATAGTTTATGGAATTTAGGAACAATAAATTACATGCAAACAAATATACATATACTATTAAAATTATTTAATTAAAAAATTGATGGTACACAGTGCATGAATGTGTGGACTCCAGTCGATCTGCCTATTATGGCCTGAATTGTGACCCCCTCAGAATTCACATGTTGAAGTCATAATGCCCAGTATCTTAAAATGTAACTATTTTTGGAGAAGGGTATTTAAAAAGTTGATTAAATTAAAATGAGGTCTTTAGCATGTCCATCATCCAATATGACTGATGTCCTTAAAAGACAAAGAAATTAGGACACAGGCACACATGTAGAGAAGATGATATGAAGTGACTTAAGGAGAAGACAGTCACCTCTGAGCCACTGAGAAAGGCTTCAGAAGAAACCAACCCTGCTGACACTTTGAGTGCAAACTTCTAGTCTCCAGAATTGAGAGAAAATAAACTTCTGTTTAAGCCACTCAGTCTGTGGTACTTAGTTATGGCAATCCTAGCAAACAGATACTGGGTCTGACTCCACATTCTAGCATTTAGCAACACTATATCAGGAAAATCATTGATCTTTCTGTGCCTGCATTTCATCATCTATGAAACGGAGATACTAAGGGTCCCAAATCCGGGGGCTGTTTTGAGAAGTATTGGTTGTTCTTGTTTCTGTGAATCCTGAATCTTTACATGATGCCTCTGTTCCACAGCACATACAAAACCGCATCTCCGTCTTTCTAAGTGAATTACTGTATGTCACCAAGTGAAGGTGACAGAGCTGCTTGATGCCACTTTAATTTACGATAGAGAGTGACAGTTTCAAGTCTGAGATATTTTATAAATGTCTTTTCCCCTCTTAAAATTTAAAGAAGGAAAAGGGTCCTCCATGAAATGATGTATGACAACAGCTGCCTCTTTTGGAAAGCATACGGGATATGACCTTTGAGGATTCAGAAGTTAGAGGTGACTGCTTTTGTGACTAATCTGTTGTTATTTTTAAATGAAAAGGGTGAGTAATGTCAGAAAGAGCAGAGTCAAAGTATTGGGATTGGATTTGACAGGACTGCCAAAATACATTGTAATATCAGTGTAAATATTCAGTTGTAGGAACAGAAAACAAAAGACTTAATTAATTTATAAAGAAAAAATACTTGTTTGAGTCATTTCCTCCAGTGATGAGGTCTTATGTCACTTATGATGTTCTTAATATTCAAGTCGAATAAACATAGCATATATTCTATAGCTCTCTGTGGATATAGCCAGTGATATAGATATAACTTAAATTGAGATCAGGGTTATGGAGACTAGGTATTAAAATGCTTTTCATATTTAAGTATCTTTATGCAAGTCATAAATTTCCATATCTATTTATAATTCTTAATAATTATATGAACTTATAGTTTTCTGTATCAAAAATTTTTGTATGCCATATAACTTTCTAGACACATTATCTCTTTGATTTTAGTATCATTTTCTTTATTTAATAGGTGAAATGACTAAAATGAAATAATCTGATCAAAGTCACATAGAGAAAAAAGTGAAGGAAGATATATTAAAAAACAAAGATCTGTCTTATTCCAGAGTTCAAAACCATTTTAGACATTTACTTCAAAAATTGGTAAGAATTCCTCCCTGCTGAAAGTAATACGCATTGATCTAGAGTCTAAAATTGTGACTTGAGAATAATGTATTCTAAGTTTTCTTTATGATGAAAATATTTAATTCAGAGTATTTGTCAAAAGTAGCATGATTCTGATATCTCTAAATTCTAACTATGTTAAAATGTTTATTAAAACATAAACCTAAAAGTTTAAAATTGCATTCTTTGATGTGCTATATTATATTGGAGGTCTGCTCAGATGGATAGGCAGAATGAATCACATGAGATTCTGTACGTGAATGTACGATGTAAAGATGAAAAAAAAACAATCTAAATGTAAAAGGGGGGAGTACTACTTCCAGGACCATTAAGAATGTGGGTAGAAAAAACATATTATTTCAGTTTGTACAACTACTTCTTAACTGTTTGACCTATGTCAGTACTTGGCTGAACCTGTGATCTTTTTTTTATTATTATTAGTTTCACTTTATAAAAGATCCCCTCCATATTTCCAGTACCCACCACACATAGTGAATTTGTACTTTCTTAATCAAATTTTTTTAATAAGAAAATGAAAGACAGGTTTTTTTTTAATCTAGAAACTATACAAATCAATACCTAAAAGTT
This sequence comes from Tonatia bakeri, assembly GCA_004024845.1. NCBI lineage: Eukaryota > Metazoa > Chordata > Mammalia > Chiroptera > Phyllostomidae > Tonatia > Tonatia bakeri. The sequence continues at coordinate 134,864 of PVIA01000068.1, forward strand.
ACTGGTACATACTAGGTATGTAGTAAATATTCACTCACCTTCCATTCCCCAAAAAAGACATTAAGTCTCTGTGCTTTCTGCCTCATCTGTTTATCCACCCATCCACCCAATTACTCCACAGATGTTTCTTGTCCACCTTCTGTGTAAGAAGCACTGCTCTCAGAGGTGGAAGCTCAGAGGTGCACAAAACAGGTGTGGTCCCCACTTTCATGGTGCTGACTACTCTCATCACTTCCAATCTTAGTCTAATGGCACGATTGGCACTAAGAGCAAAGGCTCAGTCAAGAACAATATGCAGTGTCTTGAAAGCTTTCTCTCATATCTTTGTTTACGTAAGCATAATTTTTATCTTAGAATTTCACGTGTTAAATATCTTGTTATCTCATATAAAGTTATCCCACTTACTGTCTCACATTGCTCTCTTCCATTCCTGGGAGAGAATATGCATTTTTGGACATAATGTGTTGCCAGGAGAGGCACTTGTGTATGTCTCTGTATGAATGTTTATTCAGCAGACTGAAATCAACAACTTCATCTTCAAACATTTGCCACCATTTTTTCTCCTGCAGGAATTCTACAGTGAGGAAATCACATAGTGACTTCTAAAATAGCTTATATATTATTTACAAGGTACAAATATATTGATTTCAAAATATTTTTAAATGTCGTGAGTTTTTTGCCTGTTTTGGTTTCATTCATTCAAACAGCAGTAAAGTGTGTTAGAAGTTACGCTTTGCTTTAGGTTATTAAACACCCAGGGACCTAGCATCTAGCTTGTGGTTTTGAAATGTGCTTTCTTGAAATGTACTTTGAAATATATTCCTTTTTCTTGCAGAAATTTCAGATTCTGGGTCTGAGGTAATATATGTACAAGATGAGCCTGAGAAATATCATTATATATTTAGGAAACTATCACAAATTACTATGGTCATGAAAAAGGGCTCAAAAGCCAATTGCAGGAGACCCTTCCTGGCCAAAGATGGGGCAATTTAATATGAAAATGATAGCAATAACAAATTATTGAGTCCCACAAGATATATTTTAATCTCTGAGTTTATAATATTAAATGAAATTAGTCACCTTTGGACAATAATATAGAACAAATGCATTTTTAATAATCAGTACATAAAAGAAAATAATCAAACATTTATCCTTTTTTTCTATATGATCTATAACATTTGATAACCAAATAATAGGTTAAATACAGCATATTTTTATAAAATATTTCTACTAATAAATAAGACAAAAGTTAAAATGAGTATTATTCTATATTGGTTTATGAATAGTAACAAATAAAACAATCATACTAATATGTTAATAATAAAGGAAAATGAATGAGAACTATATGGAAACACTGTGTACTTGTCAATATTCCCATATAGCTAAAACTTTTCTAGTGATAAAATTTATTTGAAAAATTAGAGTAGTATCATTTTAAAATGTCTTGTGAATTACAACATCTAGGTATTCAGCATCAAAGACTGGTCAAATAATGGGAAAAACTGATGAGAAACAATTCAGTGTGGCATTTCTGCATTGCTTGTCACAGACTTTGTTCTGGACTGTTTCCAAGGCTGTGTGTATGGCAAACAACATTGGGATGTAATCATAGTTTCTCCCTTCAGGAAAGAGGGTACATTTTCTGTCAGACCTCTTTAGAAGACTGGGATTTCCTAAACTCAGAGTTTTTCAACAGTGACACAAAACCATTTTCTGTACAATATCCACTTGTGCCCACTTCCCAATCACCCCTGTGGAAATTTCCCCAGGGGCAAGGTGACAAGCTCAAACACGAAGCTCATGCTGACTGCTGGGCCATAGAGTCTCATGGCCCTGCAGCCCCAGTGCCAGAATATGTCAATAGTTTGCAGATGATACTCTTAGACCCTTGACATTCTCAACCACCACTGTCCACTCTGTGCCTCTGGCTGGCCTCACCACCACCCGTAATTTCACCAAAGGGATTGAGCATGAATACGATGAAGTCTCTGGATCCAACCACCAATTCAGAGGAACTACAGAAGGCAGAAGCACATATCAAACTCTAACATGAGTAAGCAGTCAACAAAATGCAGGCTTGGGAAAACTCTACAGAAAAATGTCCTAGGCTTGAATGGATAAATTCTAAGAGTTGGTGCAGGGAGAAAGAACCTGTAAATAAGCCTTAAAAAAAAAAAAACTTTACAAAAATCTATGGTTTGGGGGATGCATTATTAGGTTATAACATTATAAATAAATACAAGAAAGCAATTTCTATAAAATTAAGGTCACTGGTTCCTTTTGTGGACAAAAGCATTCAAGATTAGGATACAGCATATAGTTGAGTTTTTGGCAGAGCTAGCCAAGTGCTATTTCTTGAGGTACGTTGATAGTTGTAAGAAAGAGTGCATCCCTTTTAAATAGTCTTTAAGCTATGCATTTGTTTTGTGAAGTTTCTACTACTTGTCCTGTATTTGCAATATAAAGGTCATAAAATAAGTCATTAGGAGGAAAAAACAAGGAAGCACATAAAGGTGTCCCTTTATGTCTTCATATCTTACCACTTGATGCCAGAAATTTAGGAATCAATCAATTTCAGATTCCTCTTTATAAAATCTTCTCTATTCGGACTGAGGAAATGAACATGTCAGGAGGGCACATTTGTGCAGTCTAGGCAGAGAAGATAACATGTCTACTGGCAGCATATCTTGAGAGAGTCTTGAATAAAAAATGAGACCAGCAGGATAGGAGCCTCAAATAGAAAAAAAATAATGTAGAAATTCAGATTTTCATCTTTCAGGCAATAGGGATTTAATGGTGGTGTATTCAGGGGAATTAGGCTGTGGCTTGTTCTGTAGAATTATCTGCCTGGTTGTAGTATAAAAAAGAAGTAGGGTGATAAGAGACTGGTAGAGACAGAAAAGTTTGGAAAAATTTGTCGGGCAATAGAAGATGAAGGTAGTGAATACAGAACAGCTAGGGCTGAGATTCAAACCATCTGTCTGAGGTGGAATAACAAATACTTCGGGGACTTACTGGATATGGGAATTAAGGAAGAAAAGGAAACAGGAAATGACTGCAGTTCTTAGCTTGTGAGACAGAAACGTCATTAACTGGGATAAAGAACAAGTCTGTGGAGAGAATTTTCCCAAATACTACATGAACTTTGGGTTTTCTGAAGCTAAACTGATATTTTCTTCTTTTAAAACTCTTTTTAATGACCTTATGTTTATGCCTGTCATATTTGAATGGAAGGCACCATGTGTCTGATATATTTTTCAGTGTGCTTTATATGCTTCTAATAGCAGCTGTGATTATATATATATATATATATATATATATATATATATATATAGGTATATATACAGATAAAATCACAAGTATATATGTGTGTGTGTGTATGTGTGTGTGTATATAAGTTTCCAATATCCTTTATATGTTATAAAATAATGCTTTTCACCTGGGGGGTCTTTGGTTCCCCAGGGGACATTTGGCAATACCTGGAGACATTTACACTGGTCATTTCTGAAAAGGACTGGCATCCTGTGGACAGAGATCTGGTGTGTTACTAAACATCACACATGCACAGGACCGATCTTGCCTACCCCCAACATAGACTTCACAGATCCCAAACATCAATAGTACTGAGGTTGAGAAACCCTGGTATATGCTTATCAATTTGTGGCAACTGTTTAATTTTATTGTTTGTAAAGATGCCTCTGGTGGGGGGGTTTCTAGAAGTAGCAAAAATTAATAATGTCTGCTAAAGTACTATTAACGCAATCCATAGACTTATATGTGAAATGAAGATTTAAATAAATATTCTTATATTAATATCAATTTTCTTAACCTAAGTTTATCAGCATACATATCCAAAACATGAGCAGGTAGAGAAATAGATAACTATACAGGGAGATGGACAGAGATGATTGTATGGATGGTGGATGGATGCATAAATTCATTGTTCTCTTTCTTTTTTTTATTTGTAACCTAATTTTGCAGTAGCAAAGTTTTCTACATTGACTCTTTCTTCCATTCACTATTAAAAAGCTTGCCTAATGCAATGCTGGGACATTAGGGCAAACATTATGTTTATAAACAACAAGCAGACAAAATCAGATATTTCCTTAAGTGGTATAATTCTCTTTCTCTCTGAGGCTTTTTATACTGGAAAAATTGTATTTTATAATCTCCAAGCTATACTCAGTAACCAAACTGGTTTAAATATATTTTTTAAATGTCTCCTGGATAGGAATGAATGGAATGAGTATTCTCCCCTTAACTTTTCACAGATGCTTATGATAATCTTTTTAGTTTTCTCATTCATTGAATTTCCTTTAAGTCAACCAACAAAGATATATGATTGATTCTCCTTCCTGAATCAACATCACCCTGTTCTTCTTGGGGATGGATTTATTAATCACACCAGGCTTTAGCAGTTCTTAACAACAGAGGATTACATTTCCCTGGGTGGCTACTAGGTTCACGATGTGCTCATTAACCAGAGACATCAACATCTTTCTCAACTACAAGACACTGAATGTGGGTCCGGACTTATTCTCATTCCAATCACTGTCTTCATCATCTTCCACAACATTATTACAGCACTGGCGTCTTACATTTAACTACAATTTATAAAACCCTTCAACATGAATAATACATTTAACTTTCAATCACATCTTTACAATTCACTACATTTCAATAGATTGTTTTGCAATTATGTTAAACTATAAAATGCACCAAGGCTCTAAGTTAATGAACTTCCAAGAATCTTAAAAATAACTGATATTAACAAAATGATGACAAAGCTAACATTTGATTTAACACTGCTGAATTACACTACAAGAAAAGATTTCACCTACTTTTCCTAGAACTTACTCTTTTAATCCTACACTAATTTCCTTAAGCAGACCCCAATTCTAGTATCAGATGCAATCTCTACTGCTGACACGTGAACATAAAACTTATAAAATAATTCATGCCAAGGTCTGTTTAGCTGACACAATTACCTCAAGTCCCCTGTAGAAAGTGTTGGTGTATAAAAACATAGATAAAACAAATTAGATCACAGGGATTATGTTTCTGCAGAGGGATATTTTTCACTGCTCCGATTAACTTATGTTGCTGTTATTCACATAGAACAACGACTATTCTTACACTTACTGCCATTACTTCCAACCTTAGAACTGACTACGTTTATGAGCACCTACTATAGAGTTGTGTCTGTGCTTGGGCTTCTGTATAAAATATCACATTTCCTTACAATCATCCCTATCTTACCTTTCTTTTAGAGATGTGCCTGGTTTGATTTGTTCAGTTATACCACAATGCCTCCATTACATTCTGCGGTACAGACTGCCAACTCTACTGTACAGACAGAAGACCATGGCTAATGGGCTGATGACCTAATAATTGCTCCTGCATTACTACAAGATGACACATCAGCATTGACATGCCATGCCAGGGGAAAACACAACAGGGACGGTATATGAAACATTTTGTGCATCAAGGGTTCTGTTGAGAAAATTACATTTTCTGGCATAATAGTGTTTTACCAAAAAAAAAAAAAAAAAAACCTGTTACATTTGTTAGAAAAGTTACTATTTCCACTACAATAGTAACAAAAAGTAAATGTCTTATTTGAAAAAGGAGAAAGTATTGTTTAAACTTATTTAATAATTACAAATAATAGTTAAAATCATGACAATATTGGTAATGACTCATAGATATACAGGATCCATATACTTTGTCTTGCCATTAGTTTCTTTAATTACCATAATGATATGAATATGCTTTCTTCAAAAATATTTGTCTGAAATAATCACATTCTAATAAATGCTCTGGCGCTGAGTTTTCCCTCTGGAGCTGAAGAGAAACAGCTATACTTTTCCATTTTACTTCAGAGACTATAGTACAAGTAAGACAGCTAAAATCAATCCAGCTGTCAAATACATAAGTTTTTTTAAGTAATGCACAGAAGAAACCACAACAGTAGAATTTGAGATTCTGTCATTTTAGTAACATTGAAACTTGAAAAATCTCTTCCACAGAATGTATCACGTAAGAATGTCATTGGTTTCTCTACATGTTTCTATAAACTTAAGTTATACAAATGCATCTACTTTTATTGCTATTTAAAAAACATTTAGTCATGTTTAATGAATAAAGGGCAAATATTTATCTTCATCACACCTTTTATAATTATCTCAGTTTTTAAAATCTTTCAATATCAAACCTGTTTTTAAAAGTAAAATGAAAAAGATGAAACCCACTTTTAGTGACATGAGGCAAGTGGGTTTTTTGAAGTGATAGAGAATATGCTATTTTATGGAGGTGTTTTAGTACCATTGGATACTTATTTTAAGTTACTATATCTAAGTATGATACTAAAATTTTTGAAAATGCCACTTAAAAATCCAGTGTACTAATTTTTCTAAGGCAATCATAGGCTTCAGAATGCATTTTGCTTCATGTCATCTGAATTCTATTACATTATGACAGAAAAGACAAGCAAGTGAGTGATTATAGAGATACAGTGAGCCTGAGGGTCACTGGTGTCCAAGGGTTATATAATTTTATTTGCCTCACACATTATATCATGAGCTTCAGGGAGCAAATTATGTACCTTCTTTTTTTTTTTTTTGCAGCAATCTCTTGTACAGTGCCTAGATTATACTTTATATATAACTTGGCAAATATTAAATATTTATTGCATCATGAAGTGGAAGATTTAATTCATAACCCTCAACATCTGACACTTAAAGTTCTGAGAGAACAAATGCCTAAATGAACCCTCTAAATATGTTTTTATTGAATATGTTAAAACTTTATTCATTCCTTACTCCTTTATTCAGTAAGTATTTAACGAATGCTTACTAAATCCCATGTCTAAGTTTTTTTTGTGGGGGGGGGGGCAATATCTATCTGATAGCCTTCTCTTCAGAAGCTTAGCATATAATAGGGAACTGCAATCAGTCCAAAGCAGCTGTGCTGAAGGTACAGAGTATTTGTATAGAAAGGGATAAAGGTGAAGATTTTTAGAACTTTGAGGTTACAGATCAGCAAATTATGATATAACTCAGACAAAAACCCAAATATTTCCACCTCGCAGCCATTATATATATGGTCATTTATAAACATAGTAGATAAAATAGAAAATAACAAAGAAATAGCAACACCTTCAAAATTTATGAGCAAGAACTCATGAATGATGGCCTAATTAGCTTTCTTAAGAAACTAATGAAGAACATTAGTCTAGGAAAGGATCAGAATTAGATTTAATTGATAAAGAGATAAATGATATGTATGCTGAATTTGTTCTAAAGATGATAACAACCATAAATGCAACTCCATCAAAACAAGAGTCAAGAAGAGACCAAATTAGTCTGATCTGGAATTAATTGCATTGTTTTCTTGAAATTAGAACATTTTGCCTCAGTAATTTATTTGTTAATTAAATTTACCAGTTATCACTACACATAGAATTTATTATTTTGTATCATTAATTCAATGATATGCTAAGGTTACATAAAGTTAATCATTTAGACTAGAAATGTACAATTTTTTTTTGGTAGTGACCTTAACTATATAAAAGAAGTTAGAGTATGACAAAGTATCAAACACTTTTTATCAAAACTAAATTTAGGCTACACAGTTATTACATTAAGTTACATGCATTACATATTTCAAGTGTCCCATAATCTATGAGAGACATGTATATTTATTTATACTCTAAAGTAATATAATAAAAATGTCACTTCTGCAAAAATAATTTCTTCTGCTTTGTCCTTCAAACTGATATCTTTTGAATTTCTTTTCACCTCACAAACTTGTGATTCCAAACTCCTTTCGGCATCATTGGTTTTTCAGAGTTACAGCACAGGCTTCATTGCAAACACCCTCAATGGTTCCTGCACACAGTTCATGAAAACAGTTTTTCGAGTGCTTGATTGTAAAGCAAATGGAGCATCACTTCAAGAATCGCTTTAACAGTTCCTCAAAATTGTACAATAAGAAATATTAAGAACATACATGTCAAAGCATATTTCAGTTAGGTCCAAAGTGGCTATGACTAAGATGAGGGCAATTTTTATGAATTAGAGGGGAATATGAAGTATACAGAATAAAGGCTGTCTCAGAATACTTCACCCCTTTAGTTATTATATGGCTTTAACTAAACTATTGTTCAATCAAATTGTTGCACATGTATTTAATTTATTGTGTGATATACTTTTTCTCAATTGTCTATGTTGAATATTGTCAAATCAGAAGCTGATAATGACAAGCGGATTGGATAAAGTAATGAGGACACAGGGAATTTCTAAATTTCTAAGCCATACTCCAATAAGCGTAAATAAAATTAATAACTTTTTCTTGTTATGTATTTATTTTTGTTTATTTTATATTTCTATTTACTGGGGCAAGTGGATACACTTACCAATCACATAAATAATAGCCCAATGATTCAGTAATGCTTTGCTTTTAATTTTCTACCTCTTGTCCTTTCACTTTGCTCTCTCCAATTCACAAAAGAAATGTCGTTTCTACCCAGTGAGAGTCCATTCAGATTAAAGACAAACACTGGTCAGAATGGCCATCATAAACAAATCAATAAATAACAAGTGCTGGCAAGGTTGTGGAGAAAAGGGAACCCTAGTACACTGTTGGTGGGAATGCTGACTGGTGCAGCCACTGTGGAAAACAGTATGGAATTTCCTTAAAAACTAAATGGAACTGCCTTTTGACCTGGCAATTCCACTGCTGGGATTATACCCTAAGAATCCTGAAACATCAATTCAAAAGAACCTATGAACCCCAATGTTCATAGCAGCATAATTTACAACAGCCAAGTGCTAGAAACAGCCTAAAATGCCCATCAGTAGAAGAGTGGATCAAAAAACTGTGGGACATTTACACAATGGAATTCTATGCAGCAGAAAGAAAGAAGGAACTCCTATCTCTTGTGACAGCATGGATGGAGCTGGAGAGCATTATGCTAAGTGAAATAAACCAAGCAGTGAAAGACAAACACCATATGATCTCACCTATAAGTGGAACCTAGTCAATAAAAAAAAATGAGCAAGGAAAGTAGAACTAGAGACATGGAAATAAGAACAAACTGGCAGTGACCAGAGGGGAAAAGGGAGGGGAATAATGGGGAAAAATTCAGGTCATCAAGGAACATGTGTAAATGACCCATGGTCAAAGACAAAGGGGGCAGGGAGGATTGAATGTGGAAGGTAGGGGTAGGTAGGGCAGGGGAGAGCAATGGGGGAAAGTGGGGACAACTGTAATTAGACAAGTCATTCTCATGTAAAAATGTAATAAAGCCAAATCTAAATTAGTTATGTACACTTCCTGCCAACGAAAGACTTTAAACCACCTTCTTTTTGTCTGTTTCCTTGGTTTTGCCACCAACCATATATAGCACAAAGAAGCAGCATGAAAACCAAGGGAGGACCCAAATTACTTCCCCACCCTCCTTACAACATTCTTGACTCAAAACAGAGATGCAGGGAAGCTTTGCATCAACTAGCCATGTTGCAATAGGAAGCCAAACAACATAGAGCATTTCAAAAGTGTATCAAAGCGTGTCTTTTTTTTTTATTTAAAACAGTTGGCATACACTATATTAGTTTCAGGTGCACAATATCGTGATTCTAAATTTATATATCTTGACATGTGATCACCACACTAATTCCGGTAACTACCTGTCACTATAAAAATGTCTTTAGCAATGCAGTGACAAAAAAATAAGTGAAAAATGATACTAATCACTCTAAGAAAAACTTTCATAGATGATATCCCTTTACATGTAGAGTTGGATGCACAGAGGAGTCTGAGCAATATGTTAGAAAATACAAATTCGCTTAGATTTGAAAAAAAAAAAAGTATTGCTCTACCTAAAAATACTTTAATGAAAGGAGCCTGAACTATTACCTATCATTTATGGTTTATTGTATGTAGGGACAGTTATGCTAATTGAATGCTAAGCTATATATACATGTTTTCTTCTACGTGTGGGTGTTATTTCTCAACGTAATGTGTGCTTTATTGCCTTCATAAAGTCGCGAGTTGTGAAGTCCTTTAAATGGAGATCTGAGTGGAACACCAAGGTGATTCTCACTCTACGGCACAGAGAGACTGCCAGGGCACTCTCACAGGGTGCTGTTGAACTAGGATTGGATAAAGGGCACTCTTGGCGGGGCGCTGTTGAACCAGGCTGCGGTCCAAGTGGGTTTCAAGTATCACCTGCCCTTCTATTATCAGTGGTTACAAGCAGACCAATCTCTTTATCTTCGTAACACCAATGCCCAAGTAAAATCTCCATGAATATGGAAAGGAAGGAAGAAATAACGAAAATAAGTAGAGCGCTGGGGGAGGGAATAATAAAAGAAAAGAAAATGGTGAAAATCTCTGAGCTCCTTTTTAAGAACTTTCAATTGCTGTCTAAATTGTGCCAATTAGCAAATATGACCTTGGGTAAATTAGCTAAACTTTTTTCTTTCATCTCTAACATAAAGGAACTCTATTATAGGATATCCAAGGTTACTTGCAGCTTAATTTTTACTGTAAAACATATTTTCTCATTAGAGAAATATTACTTTAGTAATTTAATGTATATTCCTATAAATATTTTCACTTAAGGAGAAAATAAATATTCAATCACAATGTTGAAATGCATTCATTCATGGGATCCCCATAATAATCTGATATAATCAATGATTTTAAATTCTCACACAATATTAATAATGCTCATAAAATTAAAATCAAGAAATATAACACTCTCCACTTTAAAATAATTGACCCTGGGGAAAGCAATTAGACTGTTAAAATTTTTTCCCAATTTTGTGCAGTGGGCCCTGAATTTACTATTCCAAGTTATTAAAATAAATTGTAAAGCATACTAAAGAATTTGTTTAAGGCTGAAACTGAGACTGAGCCAGACTTTTAAGACTCATTTTTCCATAGACTGAATTTTGGAGCTCACTTTTTCTGTCTTCACAGAACAACCTCATTTGAAAAAGACTCATGGTCGAAGAAAGAGTTGGTACCAACTTTATCATAAAAACAATTTGCAAATAAACTATGTTTGTCCTCTGCTTACTCAGTTTGTATTGTTTGCTTAAAATTGCATCTTTTGCAGGATAAACTAATTTGTCACTAAAGAGAATATTATTTGATTATTTATCAATATTAAGAGGTCTTATTTCAAAGTGTGCCTCATTTACCTTCATTTCCTTTACTTCTTGTACTCAGTTTTTGATTATGTCATTTATCACATAACTCACAGGAAGGGTCACCTTGCCAATGCCAATGTTTTTATTAACAGTAACCATTTTCCTCGCACCCCCAAAAATCAATATTATGACTTACGCATTCTAAAATATTTTATTTGCAACCAAAACATTCTGTCAAAAATAAAGAAGTATCTATGTCAATTTTACTCTGCAAATATTTTCTTTGCCTACCTGAAGATATCTAAAAATATGTAGGATTCATCTAGCATAAGAGAATATTCTGAATAATACAACCTATTAAAGTTCACTTTATTTTTACTGTATTGCATTTACTTATGCAGAACAATCAGACACATTTTGTCCTCATTTTTTGTTGAAGTTGAAAGTAACTCATAGGAGGTTTATGTATTAACATAACATATCATTTGCATCAGTTGTCCCATTGAAGTTTTCCAACCAAAGCTGAATCAATTAAAATAGATAAATCTGTAATAAAGTATAACTCTAAAGCAAAATTTCATCACTTGTTCTGTGGGGAATTAATGAAGATACCGGAGGCCAAATTTACTTAATAAAGATAGAGCCTCCTATTTAATCACAGACTTCTTCAAAAGAATTCCCAACAGTTTTAATTAATGAGCTTCATTTCTGGTTCATTCATAGAACTGAAAATATTTAACATCCTTTATCTTAGCTAAAAAGCCATTTATTTATTTATTTATTTATTTATTTATTTATTCATAAACCGCAAGTTATCATAGAAACAGCTTCACACCCTGGGACTAGAAGGCAAATCAAGGTGTCTACTACATTAGTCCTTCTTTGTATTCCAAGAACCCAAGGTGCTTCCACCATGGATAGAATCAAACCCTATATATACTGTTCTTCCCTCTACATACACCTATGATAAAGTTTAATTTATAAATTAGGCACAGGGACAGATTAACAATATAGCTAATTGACAGAAAATTGTCAAATTTGCTTCAGCTAAAATAAACAAACCACCTTTAACAATTTGTACATCAAGTTTTTTAATTTTTGACTTTTTTTACCCACATTATTACTTTAAGTGTAATAACAAAAGCTTATTACAAAAGCTTTTGAAACTGCATGAAAAAATATGATTCTTCTAAAAGTGTTTTTTGCTAGGCTATTCTAGACTTTAGATATGCATCTGACAAAATTATACTTTTGGCAATTCCAAAAATTATTTATTATTATGTTAACTTAAAAGGAACATTTATTTTAAAAGATATCTCTTGTTTTCTTTTCTTCTTTCTCTTAGGTCATTTTATCAGGCTGAGACAGCCAAGAAGTGAAAAGGAAAGTTAATTATTTGATAAAAGTCCACCTTACTCTGTTATAATTTTCATATACTATTGTTTAATATCCTCAATAAAATGCTTATTTATTTTCTTTTAAATTGGTTTCCTCCCACATGCCTACGTGTTCCATAAAAGAGGAGACCTTTCCCTGTTCATCTCTGATTCCCTTTATTTATACTCTTTCTGACTCTATAATATTTATAAGTTGAAATATTAGATGACTTAGATATATTTGCCTACCACAAACTCACTATATAGTTACTAATCCTCCATTTTCTTTATCAATCACAGCTATCAAATCAATTCTGCTTAACAATTTTCTTTAATATATGTTGTTCATGCTATTCCAATCAAGCAAAACCACAAGTACCGCAATGTAGCAGCGTTGTTCATATATGGCCAGTGAGGATTCTGCAATGTGGCATTTAGCAGCAACCTCATTTTGAAGGTTCCTGGACACCACAAGACATGGTGGTCATTATAAACTTAAATGAAGTCTTATAGGTCTACCAGATTTCTTATATGTTTGGTCAAGTCCTTTGAATAAACAAAAAAAAAAGTTGAAACTTGGTCTTGGGAAAAATAATGTACAATTTATTTGCATGCTGATTAAAAGAATTAGTGGGATGTGAAGTATTAAGATACAAATGAAATACATCGAAATAGAAATATATGTCAAATTTAGAATTAACATTCCAAAAATTCAGAATTATTGAGAAGTGTTTCACAGCCTGGTTTACAGTGCAAACAGCTCAGTTGACTGAGTGATGATGATAATGTAAGTGGCTGATGATTTTTTCTACACTTTATGCTCTGTTTAACCTTTTCTTCTCAAAGCATGACGATTAACACCATTTATATCACCACATGTATTTACTTCCAGGCCCAGGAAAGATACTACTGTTCTCAGTGTTCTAATCTAGAGACTTTTCTTATCCTCACTGCAGAACATGTTTATTGATTTTAGAGACAAGGTAAGGAAGGGAGAGAGAGGGAAAGAAACACTGATGTGAGAGAAACATCAATGTGATTACTCTCATATGCACCCTGACCGAGGATCCAACCTGCAACCTTGGTATGTGCCCTGAGGGGGAATTGAACCTGTGTCCTTTCAGTTTAGGGGACAATACTCTAGCCAACTGATCCACACCGGCCAGGGTTCTAGAGTCTTTTTGTTACATTTTTATTTGTGTATTTCTTTTAAATAATGTAAGTATATAAGGGGTCATTTTCCTGGTGGGTAATAAGAGCTCTAACATCACAAATCTCCCTTCTTAAGCAACTCATTTACAAAAATGACATAATTTAAATTAGAAAAGCATGAAAACTGATATTTCTCAGTGTTCCAAGTAGTAAATTACTATTCCCTCTCTAGGTTTTGCTGACAGAGATGAAGTGGTGTGACAGCATTCCCTAACAAGGAAGAAAGAGAACATTTCACATCTCTTTCTAATTCAACAAGAACCTCCTAGTTTAGATGCTTGTGTTTGTGTATCCATAACCAATATAGTGAAATGGCATTTCTTTCGCAAATACCAAATAATGGGTATATACATTTCATACAAAAATATGGGTAATCTGACTTTATGCTAAGTCCCAAAATGTATTCCAGCAATTCATTATTTCTCTGACATTAGCATATCTGAGTATCAGTTTTCAACATCCAGGATATCTAGTGACTGTAACACACCTTCCCTTTCTGATTGTTATTTTGTTTACATTCAACAAAAGAACAATATGCAAAGTCTTTTGAACTAACACATGTTTTCATTCTGTATTGATTTAAGAGTCTGATCTCTCTCCTTTGGTGACAAATGCAGTAGATAGTTGCACATTCCAAAAGTGTGTGTACTTTGGAGGGATATAGAAGTATAGATATATGGAAGCATATAGAACATTCTGAGCATCAACATGAACTATATTTCGATTCAGATTCTCTTCCACAAAATTGTATCAAGTTCACAGTAGCATAAATATAACTAATAGTTTTAATAACTCCTGTATTATGTTGATTCCTATTGTAGATAGGCCAATATTTTCATATAACCATTTTATTCAATTTGAAGTATTCACATTGTGTACCTATGGTATAAAATCTTAGCTTCTTTGGAGGCTAAAATACTTTGAAAATGTGCACCCTCACCTGCTAGGAAGTTTAATTTCTAGTAAATGAGATAAAACATTAACAAAAATAAATACAATGAATGCAATGAGAGGAGTTCTGTAGGAACCTAAAGCAAGATAATTTTTTTTACAGCTATGGTTGACTGAGAGTGACATGAACAAAAGTGGTAAAGAAAAGCAATGGTGAGCTGGTAAAAAAAAATCACTTTCAGTTAAACATCATAAATTTTATATTATCTAGAACTACCTTATCTTTACATAATTTAAGCAGATAATCATTTTTAGCACTCATTCAATTCATTCCTTCATTAGAAAATGCTAACCTATGATAGGACTATCTCTCACGTTTTAAATTCATTTTTTTCCTTAGGTTGTGGAATTATTTTAACTTGGCAAGCCTATATAAGTTCCTCTTATATGAATATATCAGCAAAGAAGACTTGAGTATTAAAACAGTCTGATAAAACAGTAGTTGTGTATCAACCATTCACTACATGTGACTATATCAATTTGTTTCTTTTTTTTTTAAAGATTTTATTTATTTATTTTTAGAGAGGGAAGGGAAAGGGGGAGAGAGAAAGAGAAACATCAATGTGCAGTTGCTGGGGGACATGGCCTGCAAACTAGGCATGTGCCCTGACTGGGAATCGAACCTGCGATGCCTGGTTCGCAGCCCGCGCTCAATCCATTGAGCTATGCCAGCCAGGGCAATTTATTTCTTAATAAATAAAAGCTTGGATACAAAATGTGGTGTTCATATTTTTTCTCTATTTCATCTATTTATTAAGTGTGCTTTCAGTGAAGATATTTCTATGAATTTCCTAGTCAAATATAGTGCTATATAAATAGGCCAAAATATAAAATATGCTCTCAACCCCTTCACAAAAGAATATTGCAATGAGATTCCTTCTTCTTGTACTTGTACCCTGGACCCATTTACTAAACAAGGTTCAACTATCTAAAAATCACACACTTCTTTCACAGTGAAAAGATTCTTGAACATGTCTCCCTAATATGTGTCTCTGTTATTTACACATTTTACAGATATGCCACTTTATTGACATAGTAAGAAACCTCAAAAGGAAACTTTCAGACACTCACCATTAAATGCCATTAGTAAAACAATAAACTCAGTATTATAAAACTTTAAACATCGTATGTGTGTGTGTCTTTTTATATTATTGATGCTTTGCATAAAAATGTCACACAAATGTTGAACACCACATACTGATACTAGCTCGTCTCTCAAGGTCCATTATAGGTAGGTCAAATTCATCATTAAAGGTAGTATATGGAAGTCCACACTTCATACAGTATTCTTAATTATTTCAATTTCTTCCTGCTTTCCTTTTAGATTTGATTACCTACCTCATCGCTGCTTTTCTTGAACCCTGTAGTGTAGCTAAAAACAGCTTATCAATATCCTGTCAGCACTGATTTATTCCTCTCCCACTTGTGTCTATAAAATAATTTCTCCTCAACCCTAGGCTTTTTGAAAGAACTTTATGCTTTGTGAAGCGTCAGTTGAGTCAAAATCCAATATCATCTGTAAAAGCCACTTAACCAGGAACACAATGTGAGATACACAGAAATACACTGAAAGCAAAGTAATAAGTGAGAGAGGGCAGCACTGCATGATGGGGAGGGCCCCCTCTTCCCCAAGAGTAGCTCCTGGTAAGTGCCTTGTATAGAGCATCTGAGATGCATACAGTCCAAGAAGGGACATCACTGCCAATCATATAGTAGGGAAGCTTACTGAATCTTCTTCTCATTTTAAATGAAAAAGTATATAGAAAACAGAATTCCAACACAGGATCTTGCAGTGAAGAACACTTTGGAAACTGCTCTCCTACATTTTAATAGAGTGAATTTATAAAACCCAAACATTTTTAAAACTCTTTAGTGGCTGGTACTTGCCAACTTTTTTAAGTTTAATTAAAAAAATTATTGGGGTAGCATTGGTTAATAAAATTATACAGGTTTTAGGGGTACAATTCTATAATACATCATCTGTATACTGTATTGTATGCTCACCACTCCAAGCCAAGTCTCCTTCCATCACCATTTATTCCCCTTTACCCTTGCCTACCTCCCCACCCATTTTTCCTTGCAAGGGCATTAATGGCATGCAAGGCCCTTTGGTTTCTCCTCTGACATCTACCTTAAATGCAAGCTGTGCTGCAATGACATTTCCCCAACACACATCGTGCCACCATGGTTCTTGTTGTCTCCTGTGTGTGGAACAGCCTCCTTTATATTCCATTGCACTTGAAACACTCAGGTCATTTCTCACAGTTTTCCACAGTTTTGTGGAACACTCAAGTAGAACTAATCATTCTCTGCTATAGCAGCACTGTGCCTATTTCTGAAGTCTACGATAGAACTCATTAATATTTACATTAGCTCCTAGAATTTAAATAGTTCTTCTCCCTGTCTCTCCCTTTCTCTCCCTCTCCCTCCTTCCCTCCCTGAATTCCTACTTTCTAACACAGTCAATAGCTGCTTGGTAACTGTTGTTGACTGTTTGGATTAAAAATGACAACAGCAATTTATCTGCTTGGTGAAAAATGAACAAGTTTGTAATCTCTGCTGGTTAGTTAGATTTATACTATACTTAGGAATACATTAAGGTATAAGATAAACCTTAATACATGGTTACTAGGATGATATAATGAGAAAAAAAGAGTATTAGCTATCGTTATTACATTTGAAAGTGTTAAGATAACAATGAAGAAATATAAACCTTTAAACATGAAACTATATACAGGTAATTCAAATAAATATACATGAATTAAATAAATGTCAAGTGTTTTATATTTATATGTCTTGCTACAGATTTATGGCTAAAAAATAGTGTACCTGCTCTCTATAATTTTCAGACCGATGAGTAGGAAAAGTAGTGATCAGGCAAATATAAGTTAGTAACAATTAGTGTTACTAAAGACAGGTTGCCATACACATACCCCAGAGAAGACCTAGTGGAGCCAAGTTTCAAGAAACTGCCATGAGAAAGTGATTTTTTTAAAGACAGACCTGAATGAAAAGGTGGAATAAATAATGCACAGAATAGAAAGCTCCACAAAAAGAGGAGACAAAATTTGAGAACCCTGAGAAGGGGCAAGGGGAGCAAGAACTGGTTGGGAATCAAACTCCAGGATGCCTGGAAAACAGAAAAAAAGGGTTACTAAGAGACGAGGGGGATGGAGACCTGAGGCTAGAACAGAGTGCGTTGCAAACTATTGTCAATAAAAACTGTGAAAGACTTTGATGTACAGAATACAGACAGCGACCCTTCAACAGAGTGCAGGGCATTCTCAGAGGAGCCTCTATCTTTTTTCAATTGGGTTCTGTGCCTTTATTTTTGCCTGGGTTATTTGCCGCTTCATGGAGACCCTAGTTAACCTATAACAGATTCGTGGAGGTGTAACTGATTTATGCCCATAAAAATGTAAATGATTTTGTCCAGTAAAGATGCTATTGATTTCTGTGCTGGAAAAGAGATAAATCCAAACATTACAGTTTTGCTATGTGATACAATTTTACCTATTAAAAATATATTTCAGCATTTCCTCTTGCCTATCAATGTCTATTCCTCAAACTCTACTTTGAAACAGTTGTAACTTCCTACTTAAAGTAAATTCTCTATTTTTTGACTTTGTATTTGGCTGTTAAGTTGTGAATTTTAGCATTTTGCAAATTCTTCCTTTCTTCTATATTGTGAAGTTTGAATTTGATCTCAGGAGCAAAAGGAAGTCATTGAAAGTTTTGCAGGAAATAAAATAATCAGTTGTTTTGGGTGGGGAGATGAAGAGGTTGGAAATGGAAAGAATGTATGCGGAAAGATAAGATAGGATGCTGTATCAGGATCTGAATGAGGCAGCATTGGATGGGGAAAGGCAGAGCAGGATAAAGAGATGGAGCAGTTTGAGAGATGTTTTGGAGGAAGACTATAGAACTAATGGTGGGTAAATGAAGATGAAAGTAAGTACAAACTGCATAGTTCTTGATGTAATGAGTTATTGGTAGTTAATTTACTGAACAAAGAGCAGGCTTATGGGAGAAGCAAAATGTAATTTTAGTAAGGTTTATGCATGGTCAGAGTTTATTCAATTAGTATCCAAGGGACTTTAGTTTTTATTGGCTTATTTTGTTGTGCATTAAAAAAAAACAAAAAACAGTTCCATGCCTTATCCAGCACACACCACTAAGAATCAAAGCAGGTACCGTGGATAAATGAGATCAGTCTTTACACTCCACACCCACCCAGTAAATGAAAGAGCCAGAAGCATGTTGTATTTAGGGATAATGATCAATACAAAAATTGACATTTGACTCAAGGTATTAGAATTGTAAGCTAAACTTGTAAACCCAAGCATTAGAGATGACAATTATTTACAGTTGCCTAGCTGATTCACTTATTTAAATGTATTTTAAAGAATCAAGAATAAGATCTGAAGAAAGAGAAGAAAGAGAAGGATGAGAAGGAGAGGGAAGAGGGGAGGAAGGAAAGAGTAGGAAGAGAAGAAGTTCTGCTAGAAAATGAACATTGTGGAGCTTAACTTTATATTAATGATAATTCATAAATTGTTTAACACCCTATCTACCACTAAGAAGGAATAATGATATGTTACTGAACTATAATTGAAATTGTAATAAAATAATTAAAATAATAAAAACTGAAAAGCATCCTTAAAATAAATATTGTAGTGTCCAAAAGTCACAGTTAATGATGTTACAGTGAGCCATTTTCAAATGTTAAGGAAAAATTTAAGATTCCCTATTGGTAAGTAACTGAAGTAGTAAACACTATGTACTTGAAGCTGTCAGGTGCTTAGACACCAAGGTCTTTAGCTAGGTTGTGAATTATTGAAGGCAGAAATTATTCTTTGAATTCATGTTTTTATCCTCAACACATAGAACTTCAATAGAATAAAAAAGACACATAATAAATGTTAATAAAAATATAAAGAATAATATACGGCTATTTTTATATTAGTTGACAAAACCTCAAGCCATGTTAAAACTTTTACATATAGAACTTAAAGCAGAATTGTTTTCTTTGTAAATATAATGATTTTTTTAAAAGCTGGAAAAAATTATATCCATAGCCCAAGCATACTAATATACTTACTGATACATATATTAGTGGTGGCAAAAAAGGGTCTTATCAATTGTCAGAAACTAATTTACAATTTTAATACAGAATGTGTAATTTTAAAAAAATTCAGATTTGTGTGCTGACATTAAAATATTAATTACTGTCTTAATGGTTTAAAGACAGAAGTATAGAAAAAAGAAAAGGAAGGGAGGGAGGAAGATAGGAGGAAGAAAAGGAAAGGACAGGGATGGAGGGAAGAAAGGCAGGAAAAGGAATCCATTGAAACAGGATTCTCTGTACTCATTTCACTTTTGAATCACTATATTTTAATTATGTATCACACTGTCTAGTAAGGACATTGAATTCAATCATAAACATAGAAATACATCTAAATTACTTTCTGGAATAACTCCAGCTGAACAATTTGAAATTCTACCTCCATAAACAAATCAGCCAGTAGTAATAGGATTCACAGGTTACAATAAAGAGATGTGAGCCTTATACAGTCATCACACGATTATGGTGAAATTAAAAGCAAATGATATTTTATATGACAAATGATAAATACTATTTTCTAAAATATAAAAACATAAAACTATAAATACTAATACAAGATACTAGTTCTAGCTATAAATGTGTATAAATCAATCACTTAATATTCTCTCCTATCTATCAAGGGATTATGTTGCTAAATGCTGTAGTAGATAAGATGAGATCTTTGAATAACAAATAATCATCACAACTAGATTCAGATGAACTAAATTGCACCTAGGTTATTAGAGCCATCAAAAATCAATTTAGATGAAGTCTTTCTCATTTCTGTATACATTTTTTCTTAATTTTTCTTACACATAATAATCTCATTAGGCTATAGAGGAAAAGATTAAGATGGATAACAAACCCAATTATATTTAATTTCTAATGCCACACAATTTACAGTTACAAAGTACATTGCCAATCTCTTAATATTTTAAAATCTTACATGATTTATAATACATCCAACCAAAACTAAACTTTAAAGTTTAAAAAATAATTAAAAAAATGCTTAATATCTTGGGCATATAGGAGAGACAGAAGTTGCCCTCTGTTTCTTCCTCTCTCTCAAGTGGGTGTCATCATTAGTGACATTATAGAAAGCTAGTTTTTATAACTTTAAAACAGTTCTTGATATGAAAACTAACAATGTAATTATTATAATGTTTGTTGCAAAATTTAAGGAGGACTTTTCGATGATAAAATGAAGCTTGATTAAAGAAAAATAATTTACTAGGCAGAAGAAAAAGATTTCCTAAAGTACAAATATGTATACTATTAATGAGTACCTCTGAACTTGTAATAAATTAATTTTCACAGCTGTTTTTATTAAAATACAGGGTTTAAGTGTGAATTCAAGCTGTCACTGCTTAATTTATGATTTACACCATTCACTAGTTCTAGTCTGAGCAACTTGGTTTCTTTCCAAGCCTCATTCTCCTCATCTGTAAGTAGGAATATGAATCCTAATTATAGCAAAGGGGATTTTAGAATCCCGTGTCAGCTTCATTATCTGGTCTATTTGAAATTCACATTTCTCAAATATTAATCCATACATGAATTTAACCAGGATTTTCTTTTTTCACCAATATAAATTCTAAGATGACATTGCCATTTTTCCATGTTTCTTTTTTATTTTATATCCCTATGTAGCTCTCTGTTTTAATAGAACTATGACTACAGCCAAAATCCCTAAAGGTCTTTCTCCTGCTTTGGAACAATAACAATCACAGGAAGGTAGGACAAATATTATCAGATGACCTACTTTGACAAGAATGGGTCTTCAGGAACATGTTCACATGCTTGAAGTTTCTATGAGTCTTTACTAGGTCTTCTTGCAAGAAAGAGCCAGCAAAATCTTCAATTTTACCAAACACTATACACTATGTTCCCCTAGCAAAGCATTTATTTTTTTCTTTTCTCATTTTACCAACTTGTTTGATTGAAAAATTTTCCTAATAACAAATGAACTGTTCATTTGAATTGACAACTACAATCATTTTAAACAACTGTTGCATGTCATTGGGTCTTTAGATCGATCCTATGTTCTAATAATTCTATTTGTTTCTTTATTATATATTTTGCATTTGTAAAATATTTATTCTTGATTAAACAAAATAGTAAGGGAAAATGTATTTTCTTATCATCTCCCTCAATTATGCCATGCATTGAAATTCCTCCATGAAGACCACCATCTTATATTGTTTTCATTTTTCAACTGTTAGTAGGGAGCAATGATTGGGATTAGCCAGTAGGTGATCTGCTATGCTATAAAGCATATTGATTATCCTGGCAAGGGGCATTTTAATGGCATTCCTAGTTATTTTATGCATACAAAATGTCTTCAGTGAAAGTGATTAATAATACATTAAAAGAGTACTGCATTCACTTTTCTAACTTAATTCATATTTTATTTGAATGTTTTCTTCTGAAACAGAACTCTCATTCATTTTACTAATATGAATTTGGTATATGAAATTAGAACAAAACAGAATCATTTATCTCTTAGCTTGTATTTACTATCATATTTATAACATAAATTAGTAACATCAATAAAAGTTATATCAGCAAGTAAAGATAACTTCTGAAATTAAGTTTAATTCATTTGGGGGAAAAATAGATGGAATATTAGTATTAATGCTTATTACACTCCTTTAAAATTCTTTATAAAATAAAAGAAATAATTTATCAGACCATTTCCAATCATGAATCTGCCATGCACTAAACAATTCTTAGTAGGCATTTGAATAAATGTCTACTCAGGAAATGTGAAAGTGGATTATTGTGTGGGCAGTGAAATGCATAACGCTTAAGAGATTTATAATGCATTACTATAATAAAAAGCCATAAAAATGTCTTTGGGTTGAACATAGTTAGGACTATAGGAGTTCCTTCAAATTCAATGCATTTGTGTATATTGTAAGTATTCTGTTTCTTTTTTAACAAACAACTGTAAATGTTCCTAGGTTATCTTAGTATTCAGACTGTGCTGTAATAACTGTATTTTCCATTAGACTCAACAAGATTTGTTTTTTTAAAGGATTTTATTTATTTATCTTAGAGAGAGCAGAGGGCAGGGAGAAAGAGAAAGAGAAAAACAACAATGCAAGAGAGAAACATCAATCAGTTGCCTCCCATTTTCACTCCAACCTGGTACTGGACCAATAATTCAGTCATGTGCCCTGAGCAGAAATCTAAATGGTGACCTTCTCCTTTTCATGATGACACCTAACCAAATAAGCCACACCTCCAGGACTTTAGAGGTTTTACGGGGACCGCTTGAGTCAGGAGCCAGGTACGATGTTGCTGAATTGCAGCAGTGCACATAAACACTCCATGAGAGACGAAGAAAGGCTGAGAAGGAAGGTTGGTGACCCCAACCAAGAAAAAAAAACACCTCCATCTATCTGTCTATCTATACGTCTACCCAATAGATATCTATCTATCTATCCATCATATATATGGAAAGAGAGAAAGGCAGACCAATGAGTTCATCAGGGGCAGAAATCAATGATAAATATCCTTAGAAAGCTAAAGAACAGGATTTGACCAAACATTCCCATGGAGCTAGACCCTCCATTCCTCCGTGGGACAAATGAGGATCTGGTGACCATTGTGAAACAGAGACTACATTAGCCTTTCACTCTGACTCCATGAGGTCAGGCCAATTTTTCTGACCCAGTCCCTCAGCTGTCAGGGTGAAGGAGAGAGATGTAGACACCATCAGTGCCAAAGAATAAGCATCATCTAATGTAGATGTTTTACTTTATAATGATGTAACTAACAAAACCAACTCTAACAAAAAGGCTATCAAAATCTTAATCTGAGCTATTCAACACAATTTCACCTGAAAACAAGTAGGCAGGTGTTCAAAGGAAGACAGAATCACTAATAAACCAAATAATAAACAAAGAAAGAGAAACATAGTTTCTCTGCTCGGCCATGAGTTAGTGAGTAAATTTTGTAACCCTATAAAAGTTTTGAGTGTTGATAAGCTAACTGATCAGGAAAGAAAGTTTTGATAGAAATCTAAAATCGTCCAATAATCTGATTTATAATGAAGAAAGGACAGAAGTAAAGGGAAGGAAAGGAGGGATGAAAACAAAATTAACTCCAATGATGAGATTAAAGGGCTTCCTGAAATTACTATTATGTGTTTCATCTTAAATCAGGTTTCCTCTCCTAGTGAATTAAAGAAAACAAAAACCTTGATTTTCAAAATATTAAAATAATTCTATTGTCTCCAATTTCCACAAATCACAGAGATAGATTTTTACTAGTAACAGTCAGATATGATTGATTAAGGCATTTAAGATCATTTCTGAAACAAACAGCAGGTCCCTGTGAAAAATAGATCTACTTACATGAAACATTTCTTTGGGAGAAAAATAGATTCAGTGAGCTGTGTTGTTAAGAATATCAAACTTAATTTTTCATAATTGTTAGACATATCATTTTCTAAATATTATTTTAATAATGTTGGTAACACACCATTGCTTTACATTTTTATAAAGTCAACTATTTCAATTTCTTTATGTCTCATACTATTATTACACTTACTATTCCTTTGTGTCAGAAAATATCTGTATTTCTCAGTATCTTAAAATATGTATATTTTCTTCTGTATGTATAGGGTCTTACTTTTATATTTAACTTCTTAATATCTTTGAAATACATATTTATTGACAGTCTTTCAACAGATAATAGTTTGATGGTTTTTCTCCCCCAAACAATGTTTCTACACAGGTTTGTGTAACTAGTCAGACTTTTAGACCCAAGAGTTAAACACCTACAACACCCTCTTGAACTCAAAGCACTGTACAAAGGGATATCACAATGAAGATATCACAATGAAGAGGGAAACAGAATTTAGCCAAAGTGAGCAACAGCTAAAAAAACATAATTAACAGAGAAAGCATTCCTATGAAACAGATGGAAGTCATTTTGCAAAGAATACACTGAATTCCTAATGCTTCATGAAGCTGTGCATGAGAACACAGCTATCTAAAGCTGCAAAGTCTAAGATGACTTGCATCAAGCTGTTAAGGCCTTGGCTTTCTGAGAATCTGATGATGTGGTTCTTTTTTATTATTTTTTTTATTGTGGTCGATTACAGTTGTCTGCATTTACCCCCCACCATTTCCCCCACCCCAGCCATCCCCACCTCCCTCCCTTGCTTCCACCCCCCTTGGTTTTGTCCATGTGTCCTGTATAGTTGTTCCTGATGTGGTTCTTAAAAGCTCTCTCACTGACCACAGCCATCATTCCAACAGAGAACAGTGCACAACATGGAACACAGGGCAGAAACTCAAAGAGGAGAATTCAGAGTTATTTCCCTTAGACTAACCTGTTAAATGGATTCATTAATTTCCTGTTATTTTCTAGGCACTCTATGTAAGACCAGACAAGGCAGTTTTGTAATCAGCTTTATCTAATAATATTTATGTCAATCAAATTCAGGTTTTATTTCATTGTTTGATTTCTCACACAAATCGTTTGCTCTCTATGGAAAATTTTGAGTTAAAGAACTCTCTCAAAAACTTTAAAAATATATATCTAATCCATATAAACTCTGACTCATGCTTAATGATTCTTAACTATAAATTCTCTTGAAATATCAGTGGCTTCCCATTGCCTCTAGGATTAAAAATCAAGCTTCTCTCTTTTTTAAAAGCTTTTATTGTTTATACATAATTTGTCCAAATATTCCCCCTTTGCCCATGCCCATGAATTAATTAATTAATTAATTCCGAGTCTCAACATTGTTTTTAGACCCTTGTCTTTTTATACAGTTTTCTACAAAATATTACTCTTCAAAGAAATGCAGAAATACTGAATTCCTGACTTGCTAACTGTGTTGTACTGTCCCTGGGCCCCGCACATTACTGTTAATGTCTCAGAAACTGCACCTATTACCCATGATTTCTCCATGCTCTCTTAACCCTTTTTATATAAAGTGCAATTCCTTCAGGTCTTATTTGCAATCAATGTGGCCTACTCACAAGTTTTCCCAGCTGCCGAGACTTGACTAAGAGAAACATCTTTGTATAGGTAGGAATGCCGACTGGTGCAGCTACTGTGGAAAACAGTATGAAATTTGCTCAAAAAATTAAAAATGGAACTGCCTTTTTATTTACTTATTTTTTTTATTTTAATTGTTGTTCAAGTACAGTTTTCTGCCTTTTACTCCCATCCCAGCCCACTCCCCAGCCCTCCCTACCACCCTCCCGTTTCCACCCCCTCCTTGTTTTTGTCCATGTATCCTTTATAATTGTTCCTGCAAACCCTTCCCCTTTTCCTCTGAAATTTCCTCCCTTCCCCCTCTGGCCTTTTGACCCAGTGATTCCACTGTTGGTAATATACCAGTCCCAAACACCAACCCCAAAACACCAGTTCAAAAGAACTTATGCACCTAAAAACTTATGTAATCAAGAATTCAAAAATACCAATTCAAAAGATCTTATGCACCCCTATGTTCACAGCAGCACTATTTACAATAGCCAAGTGCTGGAAACAGCCTAAATGCCCATCAGTAATTGTGTGGATCAAAAAACTGGTACATTTATACAATGGAATACGACACAGCAGAAAGAAAGAAGGAACTCCTACCTTTTGAGACAGCATGGATGGAAATGGAAAATATAATGCTAAGCGAAATAAGCCAGTTGGTAAGAGACAAATATCAAATGATCTCACTCATAAAAGGGATCTAATGAATAAAATAAATTAATGAGCAAAATAGAACCAGAGACATGGAAACACGGGATAAACTGACAGTGGCCATATGGCAGGGAGGAGGAAAATAATCATGGAAAGAAAGGGAAGGGACTAGTCAAAGAACATATACAAATAACTCATGGACATGGACAATGGTGTGAGGATTGACTGACTGCAGGAACAGGGGTTGGGCTAGGCAAAGGAGGTCAAAGGGGAAAAGATTGTGATACAACAGTAACAGAGTAACAATACAAAGAAAAAGAGAGAGAGAAAAGTGTTTTATTGTATACTCCCATATTTTTTCCATGATACTGCACGTATACCAGGGATTCAGGGAATACTCTTGAATAAGTTAGTCATGAAGGAAGTTAAAAACATTTTATATCACCCAGGCTGGTGTAGCTCAGTGGATTGAGCATGGGCTGCGAACCAAAGCATCACAGGTTCGATTCCCAGTCAGGGCACATGCCTGGGTTGCAGGTCATGGCCCCCAGCAACTGTACATTGATGTTTCTCTCTCTCTCTCTCTTTCTCCCTCCCTTCCTTCTCTAAAAATAAATAAATAAAATCTTTAAAAAAAACAAAACAAACATTTTATATCCATAGTGGCCAATTTAATAGGCCCTATTAGAATATGGTATACTTATTTTGGTCCATTGAATTATGCAGTGTACACCAGAATCAATACAATCCTTGCCTTGCCATCCTAATAGAGAGGTTAGTTCTATAGAAAACATTTTTAGTTTTGGAGACTGTCAGGGCAGACACTAATTAGTATCATTATATTTTTTAGTAGTCTAAAAATAATTTTAAATGATCTTACCAGGTAGGTCTTTTCTGGTAGAATTTCATTTTTTTTTGTCATTTGTATGTTAGTTTCCATTTGATATTATGAAGTTAAAATTTTGGTTTATCCTTATTTTTCATATGGCAAAAATATCAAATTAATTTTAGATATTATACTTAGTTGTATTATTTATCAGCCTGTGGTAACTATTGATTATAGAATATATTCCCTCATTGGGCATTATTCAAAACTGAACAAAATTTTGGATATTCCCTCATTCTAATTTAAGAATGAAAGCTGGTAGAGTATTTATAACAAGACATTACCTATTTTTGCTAGTTATGCCTACAGGGAATGATTATCATATGTATTTAACCAGAGGAACACTGTTAGAAATTGAAGGCACCCACTGTTAAAATGTAATTAAGGTTTTTCTTAGGTTTAAGTTTAGTTGCTCAGGAAAAACAAAAAGCATTAAAAATACTTGTTTAAGACCATGGGTTTTTTAAACAGTATTTTCTAGATAACACAATTCTTACATGCAAAGCACAGTTATTCAGGCCTTTGGTTTATTCCCTTAGTTTGCAGTAAGAGTTATTTGTAGAGCAAAAGGAGCTTGTGCATGGCTATGTCACTCATCAGTAATTTCCCTGTATGTGTCAATGCATGAGAGAAGAGTCTCCCTGAGGCTGGCCCCCTGTATGGTCAGACATGTTCCATTTAATCAGTCACCATATAAAATATAAAAATGTCTTGCTCAAACTGAGATGGAGTCTGGATGCCAGAAAAAACTAGAAGGAGGTTTCCACTGTGTTTGTAACATGGACAGTCACTTCTTCATGAGGGCTGAAGGCCTGGATATGTCCCCAGACTGTGTCTGGCCATCCTCTAGCAGAGGATGACAGCAGAAATAAAAATGGAAAATGTGCAATTTCCAGTCTGACCAACTGAGGAAATAGGTGAAGAGAGTATGGGTCAATGTGTCTAGATTCTTGCATGTGAATTACCAATTTGCTGCCTTAACTTCAAATATAGATGAGTGTCTTTGTCCTTTGATCTAGAAAGAAGTGATGGACCAAATTCCTTCCTGCTTAAGCATTCTAAAATTCAAAGAACATTAATTCATTCCATTATCAGACAAACTTAATCAATCTACTACTGTTTCCTTTAAAAAAAATTACTAGGTCCTCTGCTAACTTGCAATTAAAACAAATATATATATACTTGCAAATCCATATATTTATAATATAAGTATATTTACTGTAGCAAGTAACCTACCCAAAATATAACATCTTGAGTTCTCAATAGAAATGCAAACAATCAAAGGTATTAAAATGGAAACTGGCTATAAAAGTTTACCAAAGGAGGCACATGTATCTTAATAAATACACGGAAAACTGCTAAACATTAAAATCAAAGTGAGCTAGTTGTATATTTGTGAGAATCAGTCTTCAACCAATTGACAAATAAGCATTCGCTAATGAGGATTTGTTCTTTAAAATAGGGCAGAATAATTTATTTTATTTTTTACTTTTATCATTGACACTAATACAGATGTCCCCTTTTACCCCACTTTGCCCATCTCCACCCGCTCCCCACCTCCCTTCCCTCTGGCTCTCACCACACTGTCATCTGTGTCTATGGGTTATGCATGTATGTGTTTTGCCTAATCCCTTCACCTTCTGTCATCCACTTCCCCCCTCCCATCTTGCCTCTGACATCTACAGTCTATTCTGTATAGCTGTGCCTCTGTTTCTTTATTTTGGTCAGTTTATTTTGTTCATTAGATTCCACACATAAGTGAGATCATATGGTACATGCCTTTTTGCTGACTGGCTTAATAAGTTGGCTAAAATAAGGCATGCTTATATTTATTTTTTGGCATAAAAACCTGGCAAATTTCTTGATAAAATAATATACTATACATAGATTAAACCCTACATGAAGAAACTAGATTAATATATTCCATTGGATTGTGCCAAACTTTCTTTTTTTCAACTATTCATGTCAATGTATTATAGAAAGAAGATTAATTAAAGTTGACATATATTAATAAACATTCAAGCAATAAAGTAATTAAACATTTTGGAATCTGTTGGGGGCCCATTGTATTCACATGTGTGGTGGTGGTGCTAAGTGGTGCACATGTGTGCACATGCATGCATATGAACATATTTGTGTACAGACTTTGTTAGGTAAATAATTACTTTAAAAAAATGTAAGAGAAGCTTTTGTTTTCTTGCTTAGGATGCCAAATGACACTAGTCTTTTCAAGTAAGATCTCTCTAACAAATGAGAATGGTCAATCTAATGCCTCAGTGTGTACAAACAAATTAGAAGTCTAACTTTGTATTTTCCTCACAAGTAATTTCACAATTGTAATACCTTGGGGCTTGTTGTGGGGATTAAATGAGCTATAAACATATTATTTTTATACTGTGATGTACTATATAATCTTTTGTTATTAATAAGACATCATTGTAAGTCACTACTATGATTACATTTATGTTAAATTTTCTTCATACAATGGGGAGCAAAATAAAAATTTCAAGTATTATTCAGGTTAATATTTAAGCATTTAATAAAAAATGTTTAGCATGGAAATGTATGGTTATATCCCATGTTCTATTTTTTCATTTCTTAGAATATTTTATTTTAATTAAACTAGCAAAAATATTTCCATAGAGATGTAATTAGATTTTATGAGTATTTAATAACTGATAGTATATTCTTTTCTGACCTACAGCAGACTTTATTATATAGGAAAATTAGTTTTCTCATATAACTATGCTTCTCAATTATCTGATTTTATTGACTGACTTAATTAAAATGACAAAATATATTAGTGATTGATTTTGTGATAAAATAAGTAATTATAATTAATTACTTTTAAAATTATAACATAAATCAATTTTCTATTATCTTCTTTTTTTTTGCTTTTTTAGAATTCAGTCTCTTGGGTAGTGATATATAAAAGAATAATGTAACTTCCCCTGGCCAAATAACTACAGAAAATATCCTCTTTCTCCCTATTTTTAAAAATCAGCAGTGGTCTCTTGATAAGTCTTGAGCACTTCTGAATAGGTCAGACTCCCTTGCTCTATTTAGTTTGAACAGTGGCAAGTGCCTTGAACGAAGAGCAATGTTAAGTTAAACAACTGAGTACAGAAGAAGAACCAATAGAATGGAATAAATCCTGTGTAAAACAGCATGTGCACAGACTCCCAGTGTGTGCTGCTGCGTGAAATCATCATGTTCATTCATATACTGAAATAAGTGTCACTATGAAGGGACTGTTTTGCTTTAATTTTTTTTGCTACTACTTATAAATTGTATTTTTGTTGGAAATTGATTTCTCTTTTTAAAATGTGCTAATATTTTAGGGTTAAAACCATCTTACTTATATATTTTACTAAAGATTCTAACTCTAAGAAGTTTAGTTTGATGGTCAGTGACAGGTCAATCATTAATGCATTTTTGTCTATTTTTTTTTTAAATCCTTAAAATTAGACCATTCAATATGACCCTATGGAAGTGAAATGCTATGCATTGTCTCTAGTTGCGGTACAGTACAGAATAGTTGAGGGATTTCATAATTCCTTTCAAACATATGTTATTATAGTCTCTAATATTAGGATGTTGATTGTCTGAACAGGAAGACTTCAAAACCTCACTTTTAAAAATTAAGGAAGAAATTAATTCTATCATTTATCTTTCATGTTTTTTATGTCAACAAGAAAGGAGAAATGCATTCAGATAAATTTACTTTGATATCTGTCAATAATTTGATATTTGAGTCTAAGATTGACCCTCATATTATATAGCCCAGCAGTTATTACACTGACATAAATTTAAATGGCCAGGTATATAACATTGACCTTGGAGAAATGAAGGGTTAGAAATAATACAATTTTCTCCTGTGCTGGACAGATATGCACAATGTTCAGGGATGGTTTTCAGTATTAATTGGCTGCCACCTCAGCAGATTTCTGCTACTGATAATCAGGGAATCAGGTGATGGTAAAGTGATGCATGAAGGCTAGGCGAGGGCCTGAAAGAAGGAAGAAGTGGAAGTTGTATTTTCCTTTCTTTAGCAACCATTTACCCTCCATACTGCAGCAAATAACAGTCAGAGTCACAAGTGACTCTGAATTAAGAACATATAAGCAAAACAGACTGAATGTTGCAATTCAGCTAAGAGACATGGTCAATTCATCTAAAGCTGCATTCTGAATTGACTTAAATTCAAAAGTTAAGTACAATATGGTTAACAAAGTCAAAACATCCACCAAAATCATTATGTAAATACAGTTGCATATATAAATATATTTTACAACATACACTTAATTATTTAAGGGGATAAGCATTATGCATAATCACATTATTATATGCAATATTGACTCTGAATATTTAAAAGATCAGAAAATTTAGGTTTGTGCTAAATGTAGAAAAAATAAATTATATTCAGCAATGAATACCTATTCACATTTTAGACAGAGAAAATATTTTGGCATTTCTCATTTTCATATGGTATATTTTGTGGAAAATAAGTATTGTTTCAAATACATAATCTTTTAAGGATGGCTTTTTAAAATATTGAATGTGTTTCAAACATAAGTTTTATTTAAATATTCCCTATACTATCAGATTATTTTCTATTATGGTTTGCAAATATTAATTTAAATCTTTATATCTACTAAATTTAAAGAGTTATTAACTTGCTCCCTTAAACAATTATTGTTTCAGGCTTTCATTTTTATTTCCAGATATGTGGTGTTTGAAGGAAAGGATCATTGCTTCACTTCATACCAACAGAATGTACCTCTAAACTTTTAATTACATCAAGTTCAGTTATTTCTTTTTACTGCCCATATGTCCTGAGATTACTGTGTCTTTCCCAAATATATTAGAATTCTCTGTTTTCTGTCTTAGATTTGAATGGTTTCATAGGTTGTTATGTTTGCTCCCTGGGAACATTATTTATTTCCCACAGCCATTAATCAGTGTCACTTGTGCTAAGAAGCTAAGCAAGGATTTCTGCCTAATAACCAAAGAAACTTCATTTATTGCTAGGGAAATCCTCAGTTATAGCTACTAAACTGCTATTAGTACAATGCTTAATAGCTCATTACCACAGGGATATATGATATTTACAGTGTAGCTTAAATGGAAACCACATTTAAAAAAGAAAGGAAGCGATTTGTTTATCCTTCCCTGACAGAGCTCAGCCCAGGGGGAAAAAGAAAAAAACTCCAAAAAACTATGACAAGATGAAATAGCATCTCTTTTCTTTTATGAAAGAAATGTTATGAAGCATTGAAACTAATGTGTACAGATTGCTTCATCTAAGAATTATCAATAACTTGTGAGGCAACAGACTGTCCACGCCCAGCCTCAGAAGGAAATGCACTTAAACTGTTAGACTGGAGAAGCAAGTAAGATCAATTTAGCCTCATTTTCCCAGTGCGGCCATTAAGACATGCACACTTGGCAGTATCTTGCAATTTGCCTCATAACTTTGGCAAACATTTATAGATCAATTTCTAAAGAAATGCACAAATTTGACTATTAATATATAAATGCTAGAGGGAAAAAAACATGATCAGGAATAACCCTGTATCAGGAAGGCACAATGGTCTCCTCTCTTGGCATAGACAGCTCCCATTATATGACCAAAAGAAGGTGCTAAGATAAATAAGGCTAATATGAGGCAGATATTCATAAGACAAAATATACCAAGTTTCTAGAAACTAGAAAGCAGATAAAATCAACTCTAGCGATAGACCTAAGAAAGCAAGAACTTAAAAGGCATGCAGGAGAGGGGTTCCAGATCTCACGGCGGTTCAAGGTTTCTGCTAGATGGATCAGATGATACACGGTACAGAGTTTAGAACAAGAAGTTTCTTCAGGAGGATAAAATGTACTCTATTTGAAGCCAGTTATAGCGGCACATTGTCACTCTGTTCCCAAACCTATATGCTTGTGATGAGCAGAGGACAGCAGCCAGTCTCATCCTGAGATAAACTGAAATCCAATGGGAAATTATAATAAAAATAAATTATAAAAATATTATGAGCATACAACATAGCAAATATTTGAGGAAAAAGTGGTCTTTATAAGATAGTCAACCAACAAACAACATTAAAGAAAGAGAGAAAAGGTAGAAAATAAACATAGTAAACATTTTGGGGGAGTCAACAGAATGCCATTTTTTTCAGAAAGCAATAAGAGTTGGTTATGAAGAGAAAATAAAAGTCTTAGAAATTTGAAAAATGATTGTCAAAATGAAAATCTCCGTTGACCAGTTAAAAGGCAAAAGGTAAGGTGCAATGGTAAGACAAATACTAAAATGGAAGATTGAGCTGTAAATCAATATGATGGGAGAAAAAATACAATAACATGCAAAAAGAGACATGAAAAATAGATCTATAAGTACTAATTAAAATCCCCAAAATGAGCTAGAAAAGATGAGAACTTTTTGTTTGTTCCTATTATCACAACACACCCAATCCAAAATGAAAAAAGTAAAGGGTGCGGGCACAGTTGGAGTTCTAACAAAATAAAGTTATAAACACTAAGTATAAAGAGAAAAATATTTATACCTTAAAAAGAACATTCACAACTACAATAAAACATATAGTACCACCCAATATTTAGAGTATACTGTGCATATATCATTGTGCTACATAGTAGAACACTTAATCTTATGTAATGATTACGGCATCATCATATCACTCATTCAATTTTACAGATGAAGAAGCTGAAGCAACTAATTAGAGCAAAGTCATAAGCAAAGACATTTTGGAAGTAAATTTTGAACAGAGGAAGACTAGCTATGGAGCCTATGACTTTAGCAACTATTATCCTATTACTGTAAAAGGAATAGGTTTATGCTGACTATCAAACTTCTAGTGCTATCATTATTTAATTTGAAAAACCACCATTGATTAAGTATTAAAACAAGTCCAGGGAATATTTTTAAGTTAAAAATGGAAGTTATGAAATTCAAACAAAATATTAGCAGGACATAGAGTTGGAAAAGTTTGAGGTGGATTGTGGAAGACTTTAAATATTATCCTAAAGTAATACACCACATAAATAAAATGAAGGGAAAAAATCACATGATCATATCAATAGATGCTGGAAAAGCATTTGATAAGATCCAGCAGCCATTTATCATAAAAGCACTTAGCAAAATGGGAATAGAGGGAGCATACCTCAACATAATAAAGGCAATATATGAGAAAACTACAGCCAACATTATACTCAACAGGCAAAAATAAAAAGTTTTACCCTAAAGATCAGGAACAAGACAAGTGTGTCTGCTTTCACCACTTCTATTGGACATAGTATTGGAAATCCTAGCCACAGCAATCAGACAAAAAAGAAGAAATAAAAGGCATCCAAATTGAAAAGGGGGAGGTAAAACTGTCATATTCATAGATGACATGATAGTATAATGGAAAACCCTAGAGTCTCCAACAAAACACTATTTCATGTAATAAGTGCATTTGGAAAAAAGTAAGATTGACAAAGTCAATATTCAGAAAGTATGGCATTTT
The DNA here is from genome assembly GCA_004024845.1 of Tonatia bakeri. Lineage (NCBI taxonomy): Eukaryota > Metazoa > Chordata > Mammalia > Chiroptera > Phyllostomidae > Tonatia > Tonatia bakeri. The sequence goes on from PVIA01000068.1 coordinate 169,729, forward strand.
TGTACACTGATAATGAAATATCACAAAGATAAACTAGGAAAAAATCCCATTTGCTATAGCAGCAAGAAAAATAAAGTACCTAGGAATACATTTAACCAAGGATATAAAAGACCTATACTTGGAAAACCATAGAACACTGAAGAAAGAAATTAAGGAAGCTACAAATAAATGGAAGTATATATTGTATTCATGAATTGGAAGAATTAACATCATTAAAACGCCCATACTACCCAAAGCAATTTATAGATTCAACCAAATTCCTATTAAAATAGTAATAACATATTTCACAGATCTAGAACAAACATTTCAAAAATTATATGGAATCAAAAAAGACACTGAATAGCCTCAGTAATTCTGAGAAAGAAAAACAAACTAGGAGGGATCACAACACCTGACTTCAAACTATACTATAAGTCCACTGGAATCAAAACAGCATGGTACTGGCATGAGAACAAGCACACAGACCAATGGAACAGAATAGAGAGCCTAGAAATAAACCCACGTCTCTATGGTCAATTAATATTTGACAAAGGGGGCACAAACATACAAGAGGATAAAAACAGTCTATTCAACAAATAGTGTTGGTAGAACTGGACTGCTACATGAAAGGAAGGAAGGAAGGAAGGAAGGAAGGGGGAAAGAAAGAAAGAAGTAAAGAAAGAAGGAAAGGAAGAAATTAGGCCTCCAACTTATACCACACACCAGAATAAACTCAACATGGATAAAAGATTTAAATATAAGTCATGACACCATAAAAGTCCTAGAAGAAAACAGAGGCAGGAAAATTTCAGATATCCCACACAGCAATATTTTTGCCGATATATCTTCTAGGCAAAGGAAATAAAGGGAAAAAATAAACAAATGGGACTACATCAAATTAACAAGCTTCTGTATAGTTAAAGAAACCATCATCAGAATGAAAAGGGAACCTGCCCATATGAGAGAACATATTTGCCAATGATGCATTGGACAAGTATTTGATCTCCAAAATATGTAAGGAACTCATGCAATTCAACATGAAGAAGATAAACAATCCAATTAAAAATGGGCAAGTGACCTGAATTGACACTTCTCCAAGGAGGACATACAGATGGCCCATAGACATATGAAAAGATGCTCAACATCACTAGCCATCAGAGAGATACAAATTAAAACCAAAATGAGATATCACTTCACACCTGTAAGAATGCCCATCATAAATAAATCAACAAAAAAAGTGCTAGTGAGGATGTGGAGAAAAGGGAACCTTGGTGCACTATTGGTGGGAATGCAGACTAGTGTAGCCACTGTGGAAAACAATATGGAATTTCCTCAAAAAACTAAAAACAGAAGTACATTTTGACCCATCAATTCCACTGCTGGAAATATAACTTAAGAATCCTGAAACACCAGTTCAAAAGAATTTATGCAGCCCGATGTTCATAGCATGGTTATTTACAATAACCATGTGCTGGAAACAGCCTAAGTGTCCATCAGTAAATGAGTGGACTAAAAAACTGTGGTACATTTACACAGTGAAATACCATGCAAAAGAAAGAAAGAAGGAACTTCTAGCTTACATGATAGCATGGATGGAACTGGAGAGTATTATGCTAAGTGAAATGAACCAGGCAGTGAAAGACAAATACCATATGATTCACCTATAACAGGAACCTAATGAACAAACAAATGAGCAAAGTAGCACCAAAGGCATGGAAACAAGAAACAAACTGACAGTAACCAGAGGGGAGGGGAAGGGGAATAAAGGAGGAAAGAAGGAAGGGGAAGGGACTGAAGAATAAGTACAAATGACACATGAACATGGACAACGGGATGGGGATTGACTGTGGGAGTGGGGGGTGGTGGGAGGGACAGGGGAGAGTAATATGGGAAAATTGAGACAACTGTAATAGAACAATAAAAAAGTCTTAAAAATAATAAATAATAAAATATAAAATAAATTTAAAAAAGAAATGTGGGTTATATCATATCGATGTTCAACTTGAGTCAGTGCAGGGATTTGAGGAGGAGAGTGACGTGACTAAAACAATTATTTTAGGAATAACAAACATAGTTCTACAGGCTGTCTTTTCAGGAAAAAAAGACACTTTAGAAATCACAACAGGAATCCAATCATAAAGCAGATAGACTCAAGAGAAGAACAATGAAAGTGAGAGGAGGGGGAATATTGAATGATGAGATATTTTGAAGGTAAGTGTTTGGATGTGGAGTAGAAGAATAGTGAAAAGGCAAGAAAGAATAAATAATGTTTCTATGTTGATTATTTAGGAAAATGGTAATACCCTAAAAAGTGAGAGAGAAATTAGAAGTATGGATCAAAGAATGCCAAAACATGTTACATTAATTGTTCAAGGAATTCAATGAAACTTAGTTGAAGAGATTCAAACTTTGTGAAAAACTCAAGGTACCATTGACATTGGGTTTTTTTTTTTTCACTTTGACATCTAATCCCAGCAAGTGTCTTTAATTACCATCATTCCGTGAAAACCCGTAATGACTAAATCCGTATCTTGTTTCTATCAAATCACTTAAATCTCAGCAAACAGATACTTAAATTCTTGGTTCATCAGTGAACAGTGACTAGTAAGTACTTTATTGCCTTTCTATTTTTAATTCAGGCATAATTTTTGATGAATAAGAACATTAGAATCACTGAACCATAATGCTTGGCAGATTTATAATAATTTCCCCCTCACTTTGTTTCTAGATTTTCTATCTTAGTCAGAGGAGCTAAATGAAAATGAAGACAAAGAGGGAGGGATCCTTGGCTACATCTAAGTCAATTTTTAACACATCATGTCAAATTAACACCATTATAACTTAACCACAAACATAGAAAGAGCAGCAGTAAATTATAAAGATCAGTAATCTAGTATCACACATTCAAAGAACTGAGTGTGAAAGACTAGATTTTAATTTTCCTTGTCCACATCTCAGCCCAGAGTGCTCTCATGATAGAGCACAGTGGCCCAGTATTCAGGGTTTAGAGACAAAAAAAAAAAAAACCACTAGGATTCTTAACTTGGAATGTGTGTTCACAAGCTTTCTGCTTTCCATTTCCCTCAGGAGAGATGGCAGTGCAAGTCTGCATGCTGCGGTTGTTGCAAATGAGATAATCTGTGTAAATCAGGTAGTGAGTGCACTATTGGTCTTCCATAATTGATTGATAAATGTTAACTACTGGTATGGCCACCCCTGGCAAAATTATTCAAAGTATTGCTTAATAACCCAGATAAAAATAATCTGTAGTGATACTGGGAGTTGTTATCATAGTAAGTAAACTTTGGGAAGTGGACACCATAAAACAGATATTTGTAGAGTGGGAAAAATGACACAAAGAGGAAAACATAAACAATATTTTCTCAATATAAGTAAAACAGATTTTGAATCTTTGCTTTTCGGGCAGTATTCCAAATTACCAAACTGAATCACTCATTCTTCAAGCTTCTGACCCTGCTTTTAGAAACATAACATCCCTCACCAAATAAGACACACCTAAATTTTTAGAAAGACATTTTATTTTTGCCTCTGCCAAAGTGAGTAAACATGTTAGCATGAACCATATTAGATACTATATGGATCCTCACTCTTGTTGATACTTAAACAGTCTTAAAATCTTGAGCCAGAAAATTCTCTTGTCTTGAAATGATTCCCTATTCCTATCAATTGAACTAACTTAATTCTTTCCTTCCTTCCTTCCTTCCTTCCTTCCTTCCTTCCTTCCTTCCTTCCTTCCTTCCTTCCTTCCTTCCTTCCTTCCTTCTTTCTTTCTTTCTTTCTTTCTTTCTTTCTTTCTTTCTTTCTTTCTTTCTTTCTTTCTTTCTTTCTTTCTTTCATTTAGGTGAGGCAGGGGTGTTAGAACATTATTTCAAACAAAATACTTTTATTTTTTACTTTATTAACTTTATTTTTATTGTTGACACTATTACTGATGTCCCATTCCCTCTTCCTGTGCCCACATCCACTCACCACTGACCCCTAGCCCTCAGGCCACCACCACACTGTCATGTGTGCCTACGTGGCAGGCGGATGTGTTCTTCAGCTAATCTCTTTGCCTTCTGTCATCTAATGAACACAGTAAACCGATGAACAAAATAGAAACAGAGGCATAGACTAATGCCTAACAGAGGAACAGACTAACAGTTTTAAGGGGGTATGGGAGACTCAATTGGGTTCTCAGTGCCAATTCATTTCTAGGGAACTATTTCTAAGACAATCTTTTAAATTTACTGATTTTATTTTTTAAATTTGCCTGATTAATCCCAAAACTTTGTTATTTCTACTACTAGGCATTGGGTGAAAACAAAAGCAACATGAAGGTAAATTCCTAACACCTGCAAGACCTAAGAAGCCATGGGAGAGCAGCTGGAGAGAGGCCTGTTTCTATCACAGCACAGAGATGTGTTCATCATCTCAATTAATCTTTAAGTTACCATATACCCTAACTGTGTATTAAAATTTGACTTGTATGCTAACACCATTCCCTCTGGAGCCCACCTGATATTCCACATATATTTATCTTTCCTTTTGAGATTGAATTATTTAACCAAACCACTTTTAATTATATCAGTAAGGTAGAAGTCTGGAATGTCTTATCACTAATTTTATTTTTTCCCTACTTCTCAAAGGTCCTCACTTAATGCTTCATTTACATATTTCCTAATTGTTGTTTATTTAATATATGTCATTTCACCATTGGCTATGCAACTGAATTAGCTTCAATGAGTACATATTAAATTATCAACTACAGAAAAATATTTTGCTTTCAATTTCATAGATAAAACACAGCAGACACTAACATATAGAGTTCTTTTAGTGCAACATTAAAATAAAGAAAATATTTACAAAGTATGAAATTCCTTGAACATGAGTCCAAATTATACCTGGCTAACTGGAGTTAGCTACAAAGCAGAACTTAAGACCTTGTAGCCAAGATCTGCAGAGGAAAAACCCCAGAATATCTAAATAACCATATTTTAGAGCACAGTAATGGAGAACTAGGTTCTATAACCATTGATTTCTGCATTCAAATATATGTTTATTGGATATCTACAAAGTTCTAGTTAGAAATAATAAGATAAAATCTATATAAGCAATAATTGGAAATAGAAAATTACAAATAATATGACATTGTACCATAGCAGGTGGTTATAGAGCATCCAGTATAGGTACCTAGGAAGATCAAAGGAGGCTTCCCAGAGGAGGTCATCACCTAAGCCAGTCACAAATTGATCAGACAAGGAATTCGGGGGCAATGTTCCAAACCACAAGAGCAGAAAGTACAGGCAGTGGAAGTGAAAGAGTTTGTGGGAATGCCATATGAAGTTCAGAGTACCCTCTTACAGAAAAGCAGCAGTACCTGATGGACTTATGTGGTAAAATATATAAAAGTAGATTTTAAAATAAGCATAACCTGTTTTCTATGTTATTGGGCCAAATTTTATTTTATATATTTCATTGTTGCCACATGCTAAAGATAACCTAAAATTAAAGTGGCAGGAAAGTGCTTCCACAAAACTATGATCTATCTCTAAACAATGCAACTTAATTTACACTTGTATGGATATTATAAGCTGGCTCAAGTTGTAAAATGAATGATAAAAAATTATTACCTGATCAATGGCACCATAGAGAATATTACTTGAATGCGTTGGGGTAAAATAGCATTTGGAGGTATTTAGAAGACTGTAAATGCCAGAATCTTTCTGACTATTCTTTACCTTAGGAAAATTAATTTGAACATTTTGAAGGTAAGTACATAAAACAGTTAAATCTGTCTTATTAAATTATACCCATAAAGTTTTTTTTTTACAAAATGCTTCTCTGTATAACACCAAACTTAGAAATACCTGAATTAATAAATCCTAGATTACAATAATATTCATTTCAAAGTTCTATAATATGCAATAAGGTCAAAGGACATCAAATTTAACCTGAATTTTTTTTAATTCTAAAACCTAAAAGACAGTCAAATAAATGTATTAATAGATCACTTGTTGCCCCTGGCTTATAGTTTGCAGCTGAGAAGCATCAATATGTCAGGTTTCATATCATGTCCAGTGTTCCCAACATCTCTGGATTGAATGACAAAGCAAACACTATGTTATGATAGCAAGTGTCCAGTCTTATGTATCTTGCCAGTTGAACAGAGAAAAGAAGAATCCCATTGCCAATGTGTTCACTGAAATATTACTATACTTCACCAATTCTAATCTGTATATCCCTTCGCATTTTAACTTCATAGAGATTGGGAATGCATACTAAAACTGATGATAAGAGAGCACTGCAGTATCACAACTTACTTAGTAGAATTTCCTTTATCATCTAAAATAATAACTCACCTTAAACAAATGGCTTCAGATTTGCTGAAATATAGTGATGTATACCACAAGTGTTAATAGTAATAATGTTAATAGTAATAAGCAGTAAGTAGCTAACATTTATTGATTGCTCTTACTGCACCAGACTGCACCAGACATATATTAAATCATTTCATTCTTAAAAATGTTAATTAAGAGAGAAATTATAAAAGTACAGTTGAATTGGCAATTAATCTATCTGATTACTGATGGTAGAATTCAGATTTTTTTCTGTCTGTAAAGAAATCTTTTAAGATTCATCAGAAAATATTTGTAATATATATTATTCTGCCTTAAAAGTATACAAAACCCCAAAGGAATATTAACCTATAATTGCTCTTTACATTTTACTTTATTGTTATTATAAGATCACAAAACAACTATATATTCTGAATTCTTCTTATGGTGAACTACCTTTTAAACATTCATATCTGAATATAATTATATACCAAAGTAAATACTCCAATATCAATCCTTATATTTTTTAATTAGTAGAAAGAAAAATCTGCTACCTACAAAAAATATTTAGTTCTAGTCAACCCATATGCTTTCCTTGTAGGTATATTTTTCTACTTTGATAATGATTTTATATTATTTGGCACAAATAAGAGAGTTGTTAAATCAATATTCTTTTTTTTAAGATTTTATTTATTCATTTCCAGAGAGGGAAGGGAGGGAGAAAGAGAGAGAGAGAAACATCAATGTGTGGTTGCTGGGGGACATGGCCTGCAACCTAGGCATGTGCCCTGACTGGGAATCGAACATGCGATGCTTTGGTTCACAGCCCGCGCTCAATCCACTGAGCTATGCCAGCCAGGGCTAAATCAATATTCTTCATATTTATAACATATTTATCTGATCCTGAAGCACTACACAATTCTAAACAAATAGATTTTATACTTATATCTGTGATAAGTTAAAGTTACTATAAAGATATAAAGGGCATAATTATTAAAAATAGCTCCTTAGCCAATTTTATAGTTATTTGATAGTAAAATATATATGCTCAAGCTTTCTTTTTAACTTAAACATCATTACCAAAACTAAAGTCAAAAGCCTTTCCTAATCAAGAAAATTAGCATCATTCCTTAACAAAATATTGTATAACAGGATCATAACCAGCACTATTGGCAAAAGACCTTAAATAAATTAGATAATTAGAAACCATTTGATGAATGCATAGACAGAGAAATGAATAAATAATTGACAAACATGTGTCTCTGTCTTGTTTTTATGGTCTTATTTGAGAAGATGACCTCTGTCTTTGATGAATTCATAGTAGGTGTTTAACACAGGTTAGTTGAATGACTGACTGAATGAATGAACGTGAAAGACAGAAAGTACTGTACATTCAATCATTGTATTCACAAATATACAGAAGTGAAAAGGCAGTAACTAAACTCATTTTCAACAGTTCATAACACTGTCATCTATTCAGGAAACCACACATCTTAAAATGACTGACAGACTCATAGACTCAACTGGCTAAACTGGATTAATTTCATAGGAGTATATTTAGTGTCATCTACAATACTAGGACTTTCATAGGGGGTGAACTTCAAAGTTGTCAAGCATGTGAATAGAATCATTTCCCAAGAGAAATTTAGGAAACGGATAGCATTCTAAGATCGGCATCAGTCCCTAGAATACACCCACTCATTCAGTCATTCAGTCACAGCTGCATAAGTCAGGAACTGCTCCCACTTACTCAGAGGACAAGATCCACACTTGACATGACATTTGCCTTATACCTTGGGGGCAGAGCTCACATGATTAGATCTACATGAACCACAGCTCATTTTAGAGATTTGGAAGAGGGTATCTATAAAACAAAGACCTGAAAAGTTCCTCTGAGTAGAAAAGAAAGTTTTCTTAATAGAATTTGTAGTTTCATAGTCATCAAAATAAAATTAATTAATTGAATTTTTAAATTATACCTACTATAATGTGTTGAATTCTGGCTCCCTCAAAAGATATTTCCAAATAATGTAATCTTATTTAGAAAGGGTCTTTGCAGATGTAATTAAAGTGTCTGCCATAAGAAAAGATGGAATACTGCCATTTGTGACCACATGGATGGACCTTAAGAAATCATGCTAAGTGTAATAAGTCAGACAGAAAATAGATCATAAGAACCATATGATCTCACTCATATGTGGGTTATAAAACAGAAAGAAAAAATGAACAAAAAAAGAAAAAGAAACAACCAAAACCTCATAGATGCAGGCAACAATGGTATGGTGGTTATCAGAGGGAAGAGGCCTGAAGGGAGATGGTAAAGGGCAGAGGGGGCCAAACAGATGGTGATGGAAGATTAATTGACTTTGGGTGGTGGGCACACAATGCAATATATAGATCATATATCATAGAAATGGTCACTTGAAACCTATGTAATCTTATGAACTAATATCACCCCAATAAATTTAATTAAAGAAATAAAGAAGGTCAAGGTGAGATCATCCCGCATTTTCCAGGCAGGTCCTAAATTCAAGACAAGTGTCTCTGTGAGAGAAAATTAGAGAGATGTGTGAAACATGCGGAGAAGAAAGCAATTTAAGATGGAGGCAGAGCTTGGAGTTATGCAGTTAGGATCTCAGGAATACCTGGGCAACTGGATGCTGAAGGAGCAAGAAAGGACCCTCCTCTAGAAGGAGCATGGCCTTGACTTTGTCCTCTGGCCCCCAGAACTGTGAGAGAATTAATTTCTGTTGTTTTAATCCACCTTGCGGTTCTTTGTTACAACAGCCACAGGAAACAAATAAGGCTTTTAAATGTAAATCATTTTCAAACATTATTTCTGTTGGAGTCAAAAGTTGGTAGTGAGAGTACTTCAGTGAGATTACTAGGTTATGCTTAGTATTGGAATTAAACCTGAAGATGTGGTGATGAATTGAGCTCATCATTCCTCCCAAGCTGCCCACCCTCTTTATTTCCTGTCCTGGTGAGTATAAGTAACACTCCAAAGCTGAAATTTGGGGGTGTTGTGGAGATATTTTCCTATCTCCATCTCTTTGACAACCTATTGCTCCTAAATGTATTTGAAATCATCCTCCTCTCACTCACCCTTATTTCTACTAGGCATACCATTTCTTGTTTATTGAATATTCCCCTCCTTCTTCTGGTTTTAGTAGTTCCCCTGTCCTGCAGACATCAGAATAATGATTCCATCGGATCCATTCACTCCCTTTTTACAATCTTCATTCCATTATCATTGCCTAAGAATGCATTTTACCTGCATTGGAGTGCTCTTCAAGATGCAGTCTTTATATACCTGCCTGGCCTCTTGTTTGACCACACCAACACAGAACTGACCTGGGCAGGGTTAAATGCCTCCCTTGTGGCCCATCAAGTGTCCTGAGACTTCTCTGTCACAGCATTTATTGCATTGTTATACGACCTCCTGGTTCTCCAACCAGACTATGTTTCCCTAGAAGATGAGGATTAATTGTTATTTGCCTTTAATCCTCTGAAAGTAGTACTGCAGTAGGAGTCTCAAATCCAATTGGGATTCCATTATTCTGACAACACTCAGTAGATGTGTCCATTTGCAGGAAAAGTGGGGTGATTTTTGTTGTGGTTATTATTGTTATCACTATTATTTTAACTTTCCAGAAAATTGTATATCTTTGATAATGTCTAAGAAATAGCAGTAATAATTAGCCCAGATCAGTCATGGAATATTAAAAGAGAGCTCCATAGATGATGAGGAAGGATGGACCATAAACCACTCTAATGTTAGAGCCTGGGAAAGTATACTGGAGGTTGAAGAGTACAGTGCCCTTGCCCAAATTCATGACCTCAGGAACCTGTGCATGTGGCATCTGGAAATAGAGCTTCTGCAGATGTAATGAAGTTGAGAAGAGGTCACTGGATTACAATAAGCCTTAAACCCAATACGACTGCATCCTTATAAGGAGAGGGAAATTTGGACACAGAGATAGAGCCTTCCAGATAAAAAAAGACCATGTAGAGATGAAAGCAGAGATTGAAGTGATGCATCTGTGAGCCTGCAAATGCCAAGGATTACCAGAAACCACCAAAAGCTGAAGGAAGAAAGAAAAAAAATCTTCTCTAGAGCCTTTGAAGGGGTCACGGCCTGCCAGCACATTGATTCCATACTTTTAGCTTCCAAAACCATGAGAGAAAAATTTTCTGTTACTTTGAGTCACTCAGCTTGTAGTACTTTGTTATAGTGGCCCTGGGGAATGAACACAGTAACTAAACATGACCCTGAACATGGGGGAATAGCAGTTTCCAGATTTTTGTGTGGAGCACAACTTGCATTTAATGCTCACAGACTTCAGAATTTGTAACTTTGGAAACATTGCAGAAAAACCCTCTTGAACCAGACTTAGCATTGTCACTGTGGATGCTGGCCAAAATAGCACTTGTGAGATGCCATTCTCAAGTGGCTCTAAGTACAGCCAACATTAACAAGGAAAGGTCAGGGTGAAAGATTATGGAATGATGTGAACATGGACAGCCTATGAGACACACCTCTGGGGTCTCCCCAGTATGAGCAGAGGAGATTTTTGAGAAAATCTATGTGTTCTTATTAAGCAGATCATGGTAAGAACAAAGAGTTCATCACTGTCAACAGCATTGCATTAATACTCTTAGCCCAGAAAAAGCCAGGTCCAGTACATTTCTGGCTTTCAATAAATGTTTGTTGAACTAGTTCTCTCATCATTCACATGGCAGAAGATAATAGAAAATAGTTGCCAATGCAAAAGGAAGAGATTATTTTTAAAGGAAAATTCTTATTTTACGTTAAGCATGCTGTTAGTTAATTCAACAAATCTTTTACAAGAACTTACTCATGCTACATTATGAGAGGAAGGGGAGAAATTTACAGGTACAGAAAGAAAGCACATGTGTTCCTTGCCAGAGGGTTCACTATCTCATTGGTGAGGCAGACGTGAAAGCAAATAATGTCGATGAAATTTGATAAGAGATATACTAAGTGCTTCAAAAATAGAGGAGACAGTCTGTAACCATTAAGGAAGTTTTCTCAGAGGTAATATGTGAACTGTTCTCAGAAAATTCGGTGCATAGGAATATTCCATGGCCGGAGCATGACGGAGTTTGTCATGGCCTAGAAAAATGAGAAACTATGGTGTATGCAGGAAATAGTATATTGTGTTTATTGTGTTGGTGGTATTCAGGTTTAGGGTAGTGAAAGGGAGAAACCCACTTCTCCCATGTGAAACACCTATGTCATACTTGGATTTCTGCTTTCTTAAGTTATCTTAACAGAAGTATGTGTTAAGGTTGGATTGAAGGCAGAGGGAAATTCCAAGACTACTTCATTATATCAAAGCAAAACAGCAAAAGACTTAATTGAGTCATTTGCTCCCTATTCATAATTGAAATGTTTTTCTTTCATGTAACAAATAACTATATATATATAGTTATTTATATAGCTATTTATATATATATATAAATAGATCTGCAGTACTTTCTTTCTTACTGCCCCTGCTAAATTCTAAGTGAAAATATCAGGAAGCTTTATTTCAATATCAAGGTTGTGGGGACTAATGTGTGATGTCCTTGATAAAATGCCTCTCTTATAGAAATAGGCAGAAAATGGAGACAACTGTACATGAACAACAATAAAAAATCAAATTAAAAAATTCAAACTCCTTAAAAAATAGAAGTGAAATATCAGTGAAAGCTTGCTGTCCCATGTTTATTTCTCTCAGAGCTGCATCAGCTTCTTTGAAGAGCTGGGTAGTCAGCTAACTGCAGTAAAATACTGAGGTCCTAAGGTAAGTGATGTCCCAGTGGTAACACATCTAGGCCAGGGGCCTTAACTACTGGAAAGATGATGGAGCAATTGGTTCATTTCCATTCATAATTCGTGAATTAGTCTCTAAGTAGATTTGACCACTCAAAAGAGACAGTTGTTAGCAATAAAATGAGTATTTAAAAATTGGAAGAATCAGGGAGATTTCATGGAGGAGGCAGTATTTCATCTGGGTCTTCAACTGGCTCGTTTTCCTGAATTTTTGAAAAGAAATCCAAAAATACAAGGAAAATTATTACCATTGTGTCATGAACCACCTAATCCAAGCCCCCAAAATGTTTCTCCCTCTAAAGGGACTGCTAAATTCTTTACTGAGAATTCACTAGGAAAATATTTTTAAGTTTAATGTTAATCCTTAAAGACAATATTAGAAAAGGCAGAATCTAGGTTTCTAATTCTGAAGATATTCCCCACAAGATCAAGACAAGTGTAGCTGTTTTATTTTTTAAAACAATGTTTATATATGTTGTACTATATTTTAAATAGTAAAAGTGATTTTGCTTTCATGAGAGATGAAGCCTAACCAGTGACAGGAGCAAAAGAAACCTTTTTGAAAAACAAAAACATTTAACAGTGGCAAAGGGCATTTAGAAACCGAATAAGAAAATTTGCTTTTAGGTAAAACATTATTCTTTTTGAAGTTTGCACCCATGTAAAAGCGCCTTTTGTGAAAACTAGGTTTTCATCATCTCCCACAAGCAATCTCTAATGCCAAGGAAGGATGTGATTTAAAACTACAGAATGGGTCCTCAGAGCAAAATACTGAGTATGTAACCAGCCATTCCTGCTGAACTGATTTTAATGAGCTTGGGTTTCATGTAACACATCTTAAGACTATTAAAATATTGGCACCTGCTACTGCAGCTCAAGTTCTAAGTACAATTCCATTGCATTCAACTTTTACCTGCTTTGAATGCAGTTGAAAACATCTCGCTTCAAAATACAACTATTTGTGTTAGTGCACATTCTCAAATAGAGATAGGCTATGCTAAAATGACTCGAAGTGAAATGGGACAATTATATTTGTATTTTTCGAGACACAAAACAGAGATCCACATAAAGCTAGCATAGAAAACAGGAAAGGATATATACTTTAAACTATTGTAAACATGGTCAATGACAAATATTTAGACATGTTATCTTTAAAGTAGGATTACATTGATCAAATCCGGGCATTGTTTATGAAAAGTACTGGGTGCTACTGAATTAGAAGCTTTGAACCAGACGGTATTTTCCACACCTGATGCCTGCTTTCTCACTCCAAAGAATCTAGAGTACACATCATACGGCGTGTGCAGTTAAGACAATTCAAAAGTAACAAATTGCCTGAGGAAATCTAACACTCATCTCGAAGTTCACAGAAAACACATCCTATCTTCATTTATTTTTTATTTTTCTGATTAAAATGAATCCATGATTGTTATAAAAATTACAAATAAGGCAGACAGATATAAAGTTATTTATTTTCTGCATCATAAATATTGAAAATCAGCTACTGAATCTCTCAAACTTGGATGCAGTTCATCCTGCCTTTTTTCTTTCCATATCTGACTCTTTATATTTCCTAGAGATATATTTCCGCCTTCTCTTCTTCACCTGAAGAACTTACTCTTGGCCGCTTACACTTTCAGAGCATGCTCAAAATTCCTTTTTTCCATTAGCATTTATATTCCTATATCCCTTTAAATACTTTTGACACACTTGTATTATATTAGTAATAAAACTGTAAATATATATTCTCTACTAATTACAGTATTAGTAATATATAATGTATAAAATGTTTTGATTTATTGAACATCTACACAGGCACAATATAAACTTTATATATAATGAATTTTTATATAAATGCATGCATATCATATACACATACACATACATATACATATAATGTCATTTAATCAGATTTGAAAACTGATCTCAGCAGTTAAGTAATGCACCTAAATTCACACAACTTTTATTTATTTCTGAGTTTTTCTCCTTCATGAAATTGTGGACTCTCAGAGGTCAGACATAGTGTCTTGATTTTTTTTAAACCCTGGTAGGTTCTCCATAGATATCTGTAAGAAAATATATATTTTATAACTGAAAAATGAGAACCCATACCTTTTAGACAAATCAATTTAACTGAGAGTATTTCTTAAATGTATAACTGAGAGTACATTTGTGACAAATGTAAATGACACTTTTTCAAGAAAATTTCCTTCTTGCCTGCTCACTAATAATAAATCTTTTATAAACCAATTAATGAGTCTTATAAAGTTTGGCCATTCAAAATATATTAATTAATTTTAAAAGAGCTTTAAGATACGTAGCATCATTATGACCATTTGACTAATGTAGAAGCAATGGCACAGGAAAGGTAGGCAATTTGTCCAAAGACATACAACTGGTAGCAGCAAAGCCAAGATCAAAACACAGTCCAGCACTAGAGATCATCTCTCTACCACAGTTCTCTGCTGCTTCCACACCCATCTTTCACATCATCTCATCGAAACATCGAGACGTAGTGTTTTTGTCTCACCAAATAGATCCATACCCGCCAACTATTCTTTCTAGTCTGAAATACATAATCAGTAGAAACTTAATTCTTAGATACATAATTAACATGGAACTTAATTCTTAAATATGTAGCTAGCTCTTAATAAATCTTGCCTTAAAGTTGAGTAGATAAATAACTGTGGCATTTGTTCTTCAATACCTTTTATTGATATCTAGCTTACATCTTGTAACTTATTCTCCCCTTGAAACATTTTTCTTCCTTTTCCACTCCACTACCAAGAGAGAGATTTTTCTGAGAAGCAAATGTTTCTTGTCTTCATTCTTGAATGACTACCCATTGTCTTGGAGATACCAGGGATTTCAAGGCGAACAAGAAAGGGCTTACATAATTAGATGGATGACCAACACTTATACAGATCTGCTTATAATTTGTCCATGGGGTCCCTTTTCCTGAACTGCTCTTAGCCCTACTCTTTTACTAAGTTCCTACTCAAGAGTCCCTCCATCTATCATTTGGCAAGTGATAGTAATGCTTTTCAATGTTTTTGGCAATTATTAGTGTTTTTCTTCCTCTATTTTAAATAAAGCTCCTTGAATATCTCAATTTACCAACTCAAATGATGGTGCCCACAACTATCAGTATTAAGTTGATTCCAGCTCTCTCCTAATCTCCACTCCAGTGTCTAACAAATCCTTCTGAATTCCATATATTCAATGTCAACACACTACATTTTAAATAGTTGACTGCCTCTATATGTTTTATACCAATATACAGCATTCCCTAAATAAAGATACGTATCTGCTTTTAGATTTTTTAAAAACATTTTTGAACATCTTTTTGGAGAGTGGGGAGGAGGGAGAAAAAAAGGGAGAGAAACACTGATTGGTTGCCTCTTGCATGCCCACAACCAGGGACCTGGCCTGCAACACAGGCATGTGCCCTCACCGGGAGTTGAACCATCAACCTTTTGTTTTGCAGACCAACTCACAATCCACAGAGGCACACCAGCCAAGGCAGATTTTTAAGACCCAAAGCCTCTAAACTAGTATTTCATCTTGTGACACTTCCCCTAATATATGCAAAACTCACTTGCACTGCCTGCCCACAATAATACATTAGGAAAAACACAACAATGTTAATATCCACAGTTGCTAAATGGTTATTTCCTTCCAACAATAGCTTGAGTTTTTTAAACATTTTTTTTCAACTTGTATGCCCCCTACTTGGTTTTCATCAACTTCACATCAGGAGAACCCTTGGATAATCAAATAGAAACAGGTTCAGCTGAGGAACAGCTCAATAACCAGTGGGAAGCAGACTCAAATCCATAATAACCAATGAAAAGCTGGCTCAAATCAAAGTAAATCAACTGCTAGAAAATTTAAAAGAATAAAAAGGGAAGAAGCAGGAAACAATTAAAGATAATCACTTTTAATTACAGACCAATAAGTTAAAAACTCTTAGATTCAATTCTTCTGGGAAACATTCACTTGTAGTGCTATTCCTTTAGTTACATTTATGAAAAAATCTTACAGTATATTCTACCAGTTTATAAAAATTTAGTATCAAATATCAGCTAACATAGTTAATTTTTGTTCTCTAAATCACATTCAATATCTCTATAGGTTTTTGCTCAGATTGGAGTTGAACTGGAAAAGTCTGTCTTTAAATATGCATGATGAAGGGTTCCAGAAAAATAGGGTCTGTGATTCATATTTTCAATGAGTAAGATATTTATATAGTAGTATAACCCACAGAGTCTTATTTACGAAGAAACAAGGATAAAACATATTTTTCATGAAAAAGTTGTTTCATTATATTTAATTCAAGGTGCTTATTTGCAGTGGTTTTCCTTCTAGCATCTTTGGTGGCCAATGGAAGCGTCTGGGTTATGTTGAGGTAATGTCTCTGTGTGTAACTCAGCATAGCTTGCACAAAATATGTAGCTCTATGCTTTATAAATAATATTTTATACCTTTTTACTACGTCCCATACCACTTATTTTAAGCATAAAAATGATATATTTTCCCAAAAAGGTGATAAACAGTACAAGGTGCATATTTTACTTGCATAGCACTGGGAAAGCCACCCAGTTATGTTGTTTGTAACATTGAAAAGCTGCTTTTAACCTTGTGTGTGCTGTTCTTCTTTTTCCAAAAATAAAATCAAATTTTAAATATGCTGGGTATTGAATAATTTTAGAGACTTTAGTGAACAAATATTTAATTGTAGATTATGATCACTCCTTGTTTTCCATGCATCTGGAGCTTTATAATGGTGATAAGTATGACAACTATGAGGCATCTTCATATCTGTCCTTTTGTGGTCCTTAACTAAGGAGTATTTAAAGGAGCATTTAAAACATGCTCTAAGATGGATATTGTGCACATTTTATAAACATGAAAAGGTGTAGAAAATTTAAATATCTTATTTAAATATTATATGCAAATTAAGATAAATTTCAACTCATTTCTGATGCAAAAGCCTTGCTCTTTCCAGTACACAATGTTGTCATACATGTATATTTATTTTTACCCTACATCTTCTGTGTCTTAGACACTTTAGGGAGATGTTTATGAAGTTTTTCATATCAGCCAAGATTCTTAGTACCTAGAAGCAACCATTGCATATTAATCTCCCTGATTTTAAGCTGTGTCACAATGTTCTTAGGCAATACTTTAAGAGTGCTTAAAAGAGAGAGGCAACATACTCAAATTTCATAATTTAAGGGTAGCTTTATAAAGGGATTATTTACAAGGGCCTGTGTAGGGTTTAATGGAAGCACCAAGAAATAATTCAGAACTCAATGGTTAGTGATTGTTGGGAAATCATTACATACGGGATCAAGGAGAAGCAGTAGTCCTGGGAGTCCAGATAGGGCCTCACCTCACTTTGTCATCACCCTCTTATCTCCAGTGAGTGCCTCCACTGGCATACCCTACACAGAAGCCAGAGGGCAAGAAGCCCACTTGATGTGGCCCAAAGAGGCCAGCCTCCGAGGCACAGAACATCAAGGAGGGTGAGAACTGTTCTGGAAGGACGAGGAGAATAACCGGCACAGACAATTCCTTCATAAAATTAATGCAGCTCTTTTCAGGAAGTTCTTAGAAAAATCCTGGGCCTTTAATGAATGTACACATGATGCCAGTGAGTTTTATATAGCCATCTTTAAATGAAAGCAACAATGAAACTTCTAAATCCTACTGGGAAATGAGCTTTATTTTTCCACATTTTTTTAAAATTCATAATCTGCCTTTTACCAGAAAGCATTTAGGGCTATTCATAAAAATGCAAGCCTAAAATAGAGCAAGATACCATCAAATGACAAACAGGAGAAACAAGTCCAAAGGAAGGTAAGAATAGAAAGATAATGGGAGAGCAGGGATAAATCCCTTATTCTGAAGAGCAAAATAAGTAAGATATGGAACCCATATTTAATGCTATGTGTTCTGGCAATCGATACAAAAAAGGTAATTTAATCACAGATATAATTCAAAAGGTAAATTTAGAAACTGTAAAGAACCATCTTCTTGCTCAAGAAAATATAATTTCTTACAGAAAGGTAGTTCTTACATATGTCCTCATGAAGAAAAGTTTATGTTATCTGATAAGTCAATATCATCAACTATGGTATCCTAATTGTTAGCTCTATCTATAGAACACGAGATGCATCTTTGTTGCTTGGGGTTTATGATAAGTGTTTTGTCTCTTTTTGTTTTGTTACAGCAAAGGAGTTCTGATTTTTCTGGGAGTTAGATTTCTTTAAAACTCAGTAGAAGATTGAAATAGTCTATACACTTCACTACAGTTACACTTTGCCTTTTCCCTCTGAGAAAAAGGCCAAGTTCAATATGCCAGGACTATCCTAGAGCCCAGCACACAGGAGAGGTTAATAAACATTCATTTATTAAATGCCAGAGTTACTTATGGGAATTTATCAACCTTCTTACTTGTTTGAATTCATATTTCCAAGCTCAGTAAATCTTGGGTCATTTTATAACAAAAAATGTATGTCTATTAAAGTTTTCTAACATTTCCTTATTGTTTATAACACAGTTTTGTTATTTGTAAACCTATAGGCATATACCTATATGATGCTGATTACTAACATTCACACTAATCAAGCTTAGGAGGCTTTACCAAATGTTATTTATCTCCATTTGTGTCCTCAAGCTACTCAATGTTCACACAATTGAAACAGCTGCCCACAAGTAAAACTAACAATATTATTAAGTGCCACAAATTTCTTTCAAAACAACTTCGTACTTACTGTCCCTAGTTGTTATTGTGTTGATTTTTGTTGTCCATTTGTTACTTATTTAGATGCATTCAACATGCAGTCAGTGGCACAGAAACAAAGTCTTTTTTCAAGTCTCTATTTTGGTGCCATTTTATTGTCCAATCAAGAATTATTCTATTACTAATGACTGAAAACTTAGATATTTGTTTTAGTTCACATTTCAAACTAGATTTTCTGAACTTCTGAAATCATAACGTATTCATGGATTTCCTGGATTGTACCCATCCACATATTTTAGTTTCCAGTCTATAGAACTAGTTTTAGAATATGGTCACCACAATCATACAGTATTTTCTTAAACAATTTAGTAAGACTGAATTTGTAATTCCTGAGAGATGCTTACTTTTCTAAGCTCAACTCTGTGTAATTTTGACATAGAAATATACAGTGAAAAAAAAATCACTAGACCTTACTTTTCTACTGACTTAAGTCTCCTTACCAGAGAAATACAATCTTTTCTTATTTAAAAACAAACAACAACTTAGAATTAACAGCAATTTTACATTGATTGTATTTATTTAACTAAATTTTTGCATGCTTGCTTATTTTGTCTGTATATATTTAATTGATAAACAGAAATTGAAGAAGAAGTTTCATTAATTTTTATGACCTTAGAGCTTTTTATTGTCTTGTCTATTTTTGAACTAATTCTTATAAACCTTTTTATTACATTGGTCTTTAACAGACTGCTTTCTTTACTTGAGTAGCTGCTACCTGCCATTTGAAGGTTCTTGGCTAGTACATTTTTAGGAGAAGAATGTGTGGAAAGATCACCTCATATTTGTGTGTGTGATGACCTGAATGATGCCTAAGCCTTAACAGATAATTCCAATGACATTCAAAAAAAGACACTTTAAATGGTATTATTTGAAGAAGGCTCAAATGTGTATTTTGTTTGTTTTGTATTGTTTTGTCTCAAAATTTTGTAATATGTCAAATGATCACTTAAGAAATTATTAATTTTTCCCTGGCTGGTGTGGCTCAGTGGATTAAGTGCTGACCTGTGAACCAAAGAGTCAGCAGATCCATTCCCAGTCAGGTGCACATGCCTGGGGTGGGGGCCAGGTCCCCAGCTGGAGGTGCAGAAGAGGCAACCACACATTGATGTTTCCCTCCCTCTTGTTCTGCCTCCCTTCCCCCTCTGTAAAAATAAATAAATAAAATCTTTAAAAAAAGAAATAATTAATTTTCTACATTAACAGAAGTCTTTTCAAAGGCAGATTCTCCTGTCTGTACTAATACATTCCTACCTTAGTGTAAAGCTGTACAATCAGATGAGAATTATTAATAATTCCTTGATATGGGTATTAGTGAGGTTGTTTTAAAGGAAGGGTAACAGTGCAGAGATATAGAAGTTTGAGTCTGTTTTTTTAATTAATCTATTCTTCACTTTTTTTTTCACTCAGGAATAACTGGGGGCTAAGGAAATTTCAGAAGAAAGATCTCTGTCATGGAATATCTTCTTAGTAGGTCATTGAAAAATAAAAAAAAAAATAGTAAAAAGACAGTTTAATCTGGAAATTTCCAGCCTGGATATGGGCCATAATGCAACTCAAGCTTGTATGTTCATGTGGTGAGTTATATTCACGTCACAGCTTAAGTGCTAAACTTTGAAAATATTTTACTACCTAATTTTTAGTCCACTGTAGTTCATTTTGAAGTGTGATCACTAATGTTTTTGCCAGTTCTGAAATTCTGTGATTATGACCTACTTAGATTGGTTAGTTTTTTTTTTCCTTTTTCTCTCTTACATACATGTATAAGAAATATTTCCAGATATTTATCTCTTAAAAATGCAGTAACCAACAATCTTCAAATGACAAGTGGAGAGTGTTCAAGTATTAAAAAAAAAAGACTGTTAAAGATCAGTTTAATAAATGTATTTATAAGTGTTAACTCAAAACTTAATAAATATACAAATTAATATAAAAGCTCCAAAATAATAAAAACAATGTAATTTCTCTATTTTATTCCTTATTAAAGAATTAAATATATGGAACATAGAATAAATAACATACAAAAATGTACTGAAATAGATAACATCAATGTAAAATTTCTGCTAACTCCAAGTATCTTTTTAAAAAGAAAGAAAAAATACTTTATTGCTCTCTCAAGGAGATTCAACTAAGTCAAATCACTCCACAGATCTCTGAAAAGCAGTGACACCTAAACTAGGAAAGATATATAGTTTCTTAAAAATGCTAAGGCAATGAAGGTATGTTTTATAATAATGCTAGGGCAGAAACATAAAATATACAATAAAACCAGACACACAAAATTTCTGTTTTTTGTTTTTGTTTTTAGGTAAAGCACATCTATTATAATTTCAGAAAAGTAATCAAATAAAATAATTGACTCCTTTTACAGTAAGATTAACTTTCACTTTTCTTTTATTCCAAAAATTCTAATTAGATAGTTTTCCATTCTCTTTCTATCTCCCCTGCCCTTTTCTCTGAACATATGCACATAATTTGTGCTCAGGATATTTTAGGTGTAAGCTAATTTAAATCTTTGTATTTCAAGCTGCATTATTAGGAAAAAATGACATAGAATGTTTCATTCTTTTCCATGAATACGTTGTCTTAACCCACACAAACAACTACAAAGAGATTATTACCAAAATATCTACAGGTTATATTTGTGGCTTTTTCTTCTACACCATTTTTCCCCTTCTGGTTCTGTTTTTGTTTATACAATAGATTGTATCTCTTCAAAATAACTTTTTGCAAAATATACTAAAAGCAAAAATAATTTTGTTTAACTTTATATTTAATATCATTGCCAGTAATAATATCTCCCTCATTTATGAGACCTCCCAGAAAAGCAACCAGAATAACCAATGAACACAAAGAAAATATCTTATTTAATCACAGCATGTTCACACACAAGTTTTAAGACAAAACTGGGCTCAATTGTCCCTTAGATTTTCATACTTCTTAGAATCCCTTGACGTATTTCTTGTGAAGTCATTTTGACATTCAAAGCAACTAGATCAAAAAAGTTCTGTTTCTGTTTCCAAAATCATTTTTTTCTTTTATCAACAGTCTAACAACATCTTTACTTCCTACTTACATCTAATTTTAATAAGTTGGCCTCTGTACCTGTGGATAAATCACGTAACATTCAACTCCATAAAAACTAGCCATTCAGACAAAGAATCTACCTGTCAGCTAGCCCAATACCAGTCCTAGGTCTGCACTCTAAAGAGCAGGAACCTAGTTGGAGTCCCATGTAATAGGAATCCTGAAATGTGCAGAACTATCAAGTGGTAACAGTAACCAAATCTCTGGAGCCAGGACAATTTAGGTTAAAGTTTCCTGTGATTTTAAAAAAAGCTATTAAGATTTCTTGAGTTGTTCTCATCATAATAAAGAACTACCAATATATCTTTTAAAGAGTTATTCATTGATGTAACATTAATTATACAGTATATACCTATACATAGCATCTAATATTATCAGTATTAAAGGTAGCAGTTTAAAAAAGGGGAGGTCATAATAGACATACTGGTACACACTGCCACATGGTAAATCCTTGAAGAATGAATAGGATTTATATAGGAAAATAAGGAGGGCATTACTATCAATTGGTGCAAATAGGAAATTATAATCATCCATTTTTAATATCAACCAACTAAGACAAGGCACTTAAAAAGTCTTCTGATTCACACTGAATTTACAGAGGACTATCTGAGCATACCAAAATATATTCTAAAGTGTTATTCTTTGACAGCCTAGAAATAAACTTAGAAAATGCTTTCAGTAATAATACTTCGTGTGTGTCTGTATTTATAGGGAATAAAGGTGTGTAGAAAATGTTGTCCAAAAGAGGATTGTTTATAAAAATGCTTATCCTTGAAATGCTTGTCCACCCTCCTGATAAATGCAGATCATTTTCTTGCTCATTATATCAATAGAAAAAAAATGAATAGTTAACTTGAGCCTATAAGATTGCTTTTCTCATTGATATAACATCATTCAATTATATTCCTAAGTCTGTTACCTTAATTACAACATACGCCTTAATACATTAGCTTTAAAACTTTGCAATTTGGCAGTTCCCATGAAAAAAATCATTCAAGGTGACAACTAGTAAATATACTAATATTCCTCTCTATTTTTAAGACCGATTACGGGTAATCAACAGAAGACTCCTTAAGGTAAGTCCATGAGCTAAAACCAGAGACACTGATATAAAGAACAAACTGACAGAAACCAGAGGGGAAAGGGATAATGGGGGAAAACAGGGAAAGGGTTGTAAGGAGCATGTATAAAGGACATATGGACAAAGCCAAAGCGGGTAGGACTGAGGGTGGGAGGTGGGAGTGGGTGTAGGAGGGGACTTGGGAGGGAGAAAATGGAGATGACTATACTTGAACAACAACAACAACAACAAAAATACAGAGAAATATCACATACACAAAACACTGTTAGATCTATTTTGTTCTAAAATGCCCCTAGAAAATAAAGCATGTTCAATTTGCTGCTTTTTGTGTGATTGAGGGCAAATCTCTGAACTTCTCTGAACCTTAATCCACTTTGTTTCTAAAAGTGGGTTTCAAGCAACGGTCTTACCTCTCCCATAAAGTTTCAAAAGGGATCAAAGTAAAGTTTCAAAGGGATGTGTAAATGCTTTGAGAAACATATAGCACTATACAAATGATATTATTGATATGAATATGACATGGACATGTAAGCCAGAACAAGCAATAGCCCTAAGATAAAGTGTAGTCATGGAAAAAATTAAGGACAAGCAAAAAAATGGGCCTTTAAAAATAGTAACTTAACACATGCTTAATAAATATTTATTAAAAATAATTAATGGATATAAGTAAATGAATCAGCACAAAACATATCTGAATGAAAATATCACAATATCCATTAATAGTAATAGGACCTAATAAAATTTATATATTAAAAGTTATCTTAATATTTTATTCAAAATAATAAATGGAATAGTCATCTTTGCACTCCAGGGTATAACATTTTATACATGGATGCCAGACTGTCTATAGCTGTTTGTGGAAAGAATATTGAATGACCTGATGGGCAAATTTTCATATTCAGAATGAATCCTAATATAGAAAAATAATTTTAAACCTACTCCTTTTTTAACAGTCACAATGATAGTAAATTATTCTAAACACACCATTTAGAATACATAAAAAATCCTTTAATGGCAAGTAATAAAACTCAGTGATATGTTGTGTACAAAATGCTAAATGGTGAATACAGTCTTTCAAAACTGAATGTTATTCTCCTCTCAGATTATTGAAATATATGTTTTCCAATATTGTTGTTTGAGTTATATGTTTGCATTAACTCTTCCTGGAAGCAACATATGCCAATGGCTGAAATTTACTTCATTTATGCAGTCTCGGGTATATCTTAGAGAATGATTTTCAAGTATAACCTCTGTTTTAACACAAATAAAACTATAAACATGTCTTCATACTATTGTCTAATCTAATTTTTTCAACAAGGTAAAGAAAGATGCACTTATTAAAATAATAAAACAAAATTGTATTTCCATAAAAAGTAACATGTTTAATATTGTGACAATATGTCACAGATATTAACAAAAAACATTCATACTAAGTCTAGTTCCTAACATTTGTACTTGCAAATGGTTGTGCCATTCACCAACATCTCATCTAAGTCACATCGACTTAAGGTATGTGGTCCAGGCATTAGATATCTCGCCCGGTTACTTCATCTACAAACAGAAGGTCAAATGTGCACTATTTAATATTCTGAGCCTCAGTTTATTCATCTGGAGATCAAGGCTAGTTATGCACAACACTGGAGATCAATGCACGTAAACTTATAATTTAGAGAACTCAGTACTAACACTTTGGCTTTAGATTCCATCGCTCTTGATTACTCAGTATCCATTCATTAGCTGCCTAATAGAGAACATAGGTCCATGGTGATAGTTACAGACAAACATTGTCCAGGGCAGAAAATCTGGATAGAACTGAGATTTGCATAATTGTCCTAAGGTTTGCAGCCATTTTTCTCTTTTTGCTGAACATAGCCCACTCTTCTGCTCTACCTTTCTACCCTCCTCTGTCTGCCTCTCCTCCTCTCCTTTTCCCTCCACCCTCTTTCATTTTTACTTTTCTTTCATCTGAGTCATGTGGATCGAGCCAAAACACCCATAACTGCAAAGCCTTCTGAATACTGTACTGTGAGCTCAGGCAAAGGGACATGGTGCAGGGCTCAGAGCCATTGATATTCAGGAAGGTGCTGCAGGTCTTCCAAGCCGGTGACTGTATGGGGCTCAGAAAGAGGAAATGAGGAAGTTACTAACTTCTGTCTCCCAACTAACAGGCACCAACTCTGGAACGTGTCTGAATATCAACTCTTCCTTCAACTAATCAGCAATTTTCCTGGTTTAATTTTCAGTTTCAAGTGCAGTGTGTCCTGTGATACCCTGCCATATCAATACAGAAAAGTACAATCTTATTGTACTTATTGACACCAGGGGTCTGACAACTTTGATCCCTGTGAATTCTTTCATTCCCCAATCCCCTCAAGGAAGTGTTTTAACCAAACCCTTTCCAAATGTGTTCACAACCTAACCACTATATTAAAGAAAACTAAGTTGTCTTGTAACCACCTCTGCTTGGCAATGGTGAGTGCCACAAACACAATTATGATTTCTTTCTCTTATATTTTGTGAAAAGAGCCTTGATTTTTAAATTTCAGAACCACAAGTTTACTCACAAGTGATGCAAATGGAAACTGGACAAAAAGCCTTCTCAGTTGGTTTTAATGAATTACAAAAGCTATTTTTGTTTAGTTCGCCATTCTAAGCAGGGGAACTCAGTGGGTTTCAGGGGTTGGACACCATTCTTTTAAGAGCTGCTATGCATCAAAGCTAAAAGGCTACATACAGAGCTGGCATTAGCACAATTGTGAGAGTTCCCCTTCAGTCCCCTCAGTCTCTCCGGTTTGTGCCCTCTCCCCTGTTCTACCTTTCAAAGTCACAACGCTCTTAACTCCTATACACTACCTTTTCAATATTTCCTTTATGGAAGCAACCACTCTTAAAAGTCTTCCCTTTTATAGGGTGCAAAGCAGACTTAACCCAAAGGAAATTATGTCTAAATGTTAAATTTTATTGCAAAAAGTAAATGA
Source organism: Tonatia bakeri (assembly GCA_004024845.1). Classification (NCBI taxonomy): domain Eukaryota; kingdom Metazoa; phylum Chordata; class Mammalia; order Chiroptera; family Phyllostomidae; genus Tonatia; species Tonatia bakeri. The sequence goes on from PVIA01000068.1 coordinate 195,836, forward strand.
GTGGGAGAGGGCCATTCTAGAGTAGGATCACATTGGCAAATGTCTACACTCAAATTTAAGAGCAGTTTTGAATCACACTCAAACATAACTAAGCGACTCTTTTTTTTTTTTTTACTTCGCTACTTTTGTACAGCCCCTTCTAACACAATCCTGTAACTGCCTTCTAACCAGATTCTCAGTTTAGCAACATTTGGACCCCTATCTAGTTTCTTCTTACTGCTGCTAGTTCTCCTGATGGAATAGAAAGTTTCTCAATCTTCTGATTAAACATATCTTTTAGTGGCTTTCTTTAATAAATAACTAAATAAAATCCAAATTTTTTTCTCAGCAGGCAGTATTGTCTTAGTTTGCATTCTTCCAGAAGCCAACTCTGAATCAAAGATTGAAGCACCGAAAAATTTTGGTGAAGTGACCCCAGGAAAGAGTGAGGGAATGGGAAAATGAAACAGGGAAGAGAAAACAGTGGCCATCAGTGTTTTGTTGCATCCTGCTGGGACTTCCTGCAGGCTGTAGAGAATATGTAACTCAGAGTTATTTAGCACAGTAGGTGAAGGAACTGGGTTTTAATAGACTAAATTTGGTAATTGGCTGTGAACTGGCCCTCAGGGGAGGCCAACTCTCCAGCATTTCTGGATGCCCCAAATACAGGCGGAGCTGGTTTCAGGGGGCAATACCATCAGGCAAAAATTATAGGAGGAAGCAGTTTGAAATAGGGCCAGGAGCCACAAAATTGTAAGTATTAAGTAGATATGGGAGGGCAGTCAGGAGGACAAATCCAGCAGTACCTGTAATCCTTTCCCATTTAACACCAGGCCACCCCCTAAGACTAATCACTGCTCACTCTCTGACCAGCCACCCAGCTCCTGCCATGTGAAGCCTCCCTTTTTCCTCAGACAAGATAGGTGTTACTGTGATTGCATCATTACATGCACGCTGTTCCTGCTGGCCTCCTTTGCCCCCAAACTTTTCTGATATTAAAAAGCAGCCAAAATGTTGCTTTTTAGCTAAGGTTTTTCCTCTCAGGTTTTTAATTCTTTTCCAAGATTACAGATGATCAAGTTATGGTGTGCCCTTCATGGTGCCAAAAAGTTAGGCAAAATGTAGATCTTTTGACCAATCATCCAGATATTTCCAAGTATCTCCACTTCTGAGGAGTGCACCTTTTTCTACTTGAATGATTCATATGTCATTCAATTTGCAGCTGTGGTGGTGAGAGTTAAAGGAATAACATATTAGACATTAGAAGAGTACCTGGTACATGGTAATCATACACATGTGTATTAGTATTTGTTTAATGTACTTAAAAACCATCCAGAAAGCGTGCTAAAAATTCAGATTCCCAGACTATACCCAGGGGTTCGGATTCAGTAGCTGGCCTTTGAGAATCCAGATTGGTGAACCAACACACCAGATGATTCTCTTATAGGGTAATCTCAGGCAAGATGATATGACCACATCTCTGGGTAGTATGGAACAGCCTCAATTTATACCTGTTTTCATGGTGTAATTATTAATAGAGACTCCTTTTTCTTCCAGAAGTCCCTCAGTTTGAAAAAATATTAAATTGTCACCCTATTTATGGACCATATTTTGATATCACTGTTCTTTATAAAAGACAATGGTTGGATGTATGTATCACATAATTTTCAGGGAAATTATTCTGTGACAAACTGTTAAATCATATAGCAAAGAAGATTCAAGGAAGGGAACAGAAGCGATGAAAATTATTATGGCAATTTTCCTATCAGCTCCCCCATTTCCTGCTGCACTAATCCCTTGCGAATGTAAACCATGAGTTAGAGTCCAAAGGGAAGGGAATCTGCTGTCTCTTTGGTGCCTCATTTGAGCCTGAACATGACCAACACTAATAAGTATATAAACATTACTACATGTCATTCTAGAGAACAGACTGTAAATCAAAATTCAGACCATATATGAAAGTCTGGAACTTGTAAACATGCCATTTCATATGCAGTGTAGGCGCATGCCTTTCAGACAAAACCAAGAAGATAATGAGTCACACTGTGTTTTCAGTGAGCTAAAATCACTTACAGTAATGTGGTAATTGGCAGTGACACTGTAGGTCTGTATGTTTATTCTGGATTGCCATGTTGTAGTTACAGTGTGAAACCGAGAAATACTAGAAAACATCAAATATACATGTCAAGTTAATTTCACACTCCTTTTGCCTCTGGCTTATTAGCACTAATTAAATTTCCCACTAATAAACTCAAGATGTTAGAAAGCAATATGGAAATGCTATATATGCATACTACAGCTGGTTATGATTCTAAAAATCTAAGCTCTTTGCACAAGTTGTTAATGTGCAAAAATTATTTTATTCTACAAACTACAGAAAGTAGGAAAAGAGGAAGTAATACTGCAAGCCAGTGATTTTTTCTGACTTCAACACTGGAATTGTTTACTTTGATATGTTATTGCAAAAACTGGAAATAAAAATATGTATATTCAGTAGAGATGTAACTTTAAAATAACAGTTTAGTAATCTGTGTTAATAGGAATTGACAATAGACCAACATGTTTGAAATTAGCTACAAAAATGGGTAAATTTACAGCTTCATATTCAAACAAACATTGGCAGGTAGAGACCAGTTTACTACATCACCTTCACACTTTATATGTACGTGTTTAAACATCAGCTTTCCATCAAATGGAATATTTTAGACATAGACATAATTTTTAGTAAAGTTGTCCTTAGAAAAATTGTATTTTCCTTTACTCAAAATAAAATAAGGATATTAGAGAAAGTACTTGTTTATTAGCAAATGATTTGAGGGGGCAAGAGAGATATTATTACTATCCTACAGATTTCTGTAACAGCTGATTCTTGATGAGCTTAGAGATAAGAAAATAGATGGGCAATAAAATGGTTCGTGGAATAAGAAATGCCAGGAAGAAATATGTATATGGAACTGGAAGTGTAATAAGAGAAAAGGGAGTTCAGTTCATTTTATATTTTCCTTCAGGAAAGAAAGGAGTAACAGAGGAAATGAAGGAGGGATTACTGACAAAACAAACACAGAGACAGAACCCTCTGAGCAAGAGAGAAATGCTTAACTTCCATTGAGAACAGACAGGAGAGGACGGAAGAATACTGAAGGTTGAGTAACATTGAGTGCTTTCACTTAGTACTTTATCTGTATCAGTATAAAGCTTAGTAAGTGATAGGGGAAATGGTGCTCATTACAGGCAAAAATATTCCATTTCAGTCTATTTTCAAATAATGTAAATGCATGTTAGAGGACAGGTTTCTATTTCTGTATCTTTTACTTATTTATACATTTTAGATAAGTGATTAAAAAATGAGTTAGTGATATCAAAATCACTTCTTAATGAAGGTAGTGGAGGACACTTGGGAACTCAGAGAAGCTGGGCATGTAGCTAATCATTTGTATTATTAAATACTATTTTATTAGATTTAGTAATACAGCTCCAAGGTAACCAAAACAACAGCATGTCAGAGAATTAAAATTGGTGACAATTAAGAACAAATTTGTATTCATTTTCAAAGGGCTTACATGTTAAAATATTAAAAGCATAAACCTTCTCTATGATTTATATTTAAACACAAGAAAATTATGTAACCTTCAAAATACAGTTTTTTAAATCCATAATAACTTTAAAAATAAATTGTATCATATTAATTTTGGTACAGGAAATGGTAAAAATTATACATGCCAAGAGATAATATTTAAAATATGGGAATTATCAGCAGTAATAACAAAAAAGTAACATGAAAGCTGTGTTAGGTGGTGGTTAAAAATACAGGCCTAAGGTCACAGAGACTTTAATATAATCTCTGCAACTTATTAGCTATTTGATCTTTGGTAAATTATTTAACATCTCTGGGTTTGAGTTTACTCACGTGTAAAATAGGGATATTAATATCAAATGAAGTTGAGAAGATTCTATAATAATATAAGGAAAGCACTGTATCACAAAAAGTCTGAAAGAAATCTCAATAAATCATAAGCAGTAATGAATTATTGTATGACCTCATTTAAGTACAGAAGAAAGCAAAACTCTTTAAACAAACTGTAGATTTAATGAAATGTAGATTTCAATAAACTGTAGATTTAATGAGGGGAAAGGAGGGAGAAACAGAGGGAGAGAAACATCAGTATGTGGTTGCCCCTCATACACACCCTACTGGGGAACTGGCCTGCAACCCAGCATATGCCCTTATTGGGAATCAATCCGGCAACCCTTCGGTTTGCAGGCTGGCACTCAATCCACTGAGCCACACCAGTCAGGGCTGATCATAATAATTCTTTACCTGACAAGTGAAAGCTATCCTCTAGGGATAAAGATGATGGGGAAATGAAACTTAAGTGATCAGTACAATCTAATTTACTTACATCACTTAGAAAAAATTATTATGCTACTGAATAAAACAATAAATATTTAGAGTAGTTAAAGGAAGCATACAAATTTAGAAGTACATAAAGTTAAATTTACTATAGAGATTAATGAATGAAAACATTTTGAAAAATACTATCAAATGCTAACTCTTTTATCAACATAATCAAGATGTTATATACTTTTTATCATATTTTGTAATCATAACTGAAATTATTTGAATGTAAGTAACTTGGAAAAGATCCAGTGATTTTTCTTCCATGTGATTCTACATGAGCCTGATGAAAAAAAAAATGCTCAATCAAAAGGACAATTTTATTTAAACAAAAGTGAGTTTCCACCCTTTTCAAAATTCAGTTTTGTGTTTATATTTTTAGGCAATAACTCCTTACAAACTAGGTTATTTTATGTTTTCCTATCTAATAACTTCCTACTAATAAAACAATAGAAAATATCTTAGATAATAGCTTAGATAAAGACATTATCTAAATGTTATTCAGATGCTACCAGTTTAATAACAGAGAATATAAACTGGATAAATTTTCCTCTTGGTGTAACAAAATTTTCTTTCTAAAATTCAAACCCAGCCACATTCATTTTGTTCAAAACCATAAATGCCCTCCCGCCCCAGTTCCTACAGAGTAAAGTCCCTACTTTTTAACATTACTGGATTCTGCCTCTGTAAAGCTTATCTGTCCTCACTCCATGTCAAATAGTTCGTAGTTGTTTGAACATACTATGCTGCTTTTCAAGGCCATGATTTGCAGGTCAGTCCTTCCATCCAAGATATCTACTCACAGGGACCCCCATTCATCTGAAAAATATTTATCTTTTAAGACTCAGAACAAGGGTCATCACCTTGCAAAGCCTTTCCTGACGTTTACAGACAGGACCAACCTCTCGCCCACTATGTATCAATGCCATGACACAAATGCAGTTCACCCTTTGTCCATGTCCCATAGTGCTGTTCCTGTTTGCAGATTGGCAGTCTTTTGTACCAGACAGTAGACTCTTTTAGAGCAGGAAATGCTTCACTGTAACATCCTCTCACTAGGATGTGAGCAGCTAGAGGGCAAAAACATTGTTTTGTTAACTGCTGTCTCTTCAGAATCTAACAGTTCCTGGCATGCAGTATGTGCTCAGTAAATAGAATAAATACTTCACTGGATAAGTAAATGAAAAATTTCAGCTTATTTCCATTTCCTAGTAGAGGAGCTGACCCAAACAGGCAAAAAACAAAAAAGTTGCCAACTTGAACCAGTTTTGAAAGGAAGTTTATTTTTATTATACTTTTGGATTTTTAGTGATTATATTTATGTACCCTATCTGGGTCACGTATACAGAAACATTTTATGGATGTAGTCCAAATTCCTCATTCATTACCTAAGTAAAATTTCTATAGGTTATATATCAACAACTAATTAACATGGTAATTATTCATACCAGTTACAAATCAGACAGACGTAATATGAGTTCTCTATTCTAACACACTGCTATCTACTGGATGTGCAGAAAAGAAAGTTAGCCTACAAACTCCAATAGTTCCTTTCAAAGGCTTCTCCTGAACTGTGGGAATGTCCCCAGTCACAATCTGCTTAAAAAGGTATTAAATCCTAATTCAATTTCTTGTCAAGTTATAGACAACATGGAAGCTGTAGACGTCTCTGATAAGGAAATGCAGACTACAGTTTTTAATCTTGCTTTATTTTGGAAGCATGAGTTAAGAAACCTTATATACATGGCATTAAACCAGATCCTATGGGATACTAGAAAAATATTACAAATCATGGAAAGGTAAATTTTTCTAAGTTATGCTTATATAACACGTAAGTTTAGACCCCTTTCAAAAATGTGACCTACCATCCCTCTGTTGACAGCTACCATCTTCTAAAAGTCTGGGGATATGGGACAAGGCAAACTACCCAAAACTGGAAAATAAATACCAGAGGTAATAAGATTCAGCTGCATTACAGCCACATGGAAGAAATGATCAAAAACATTGCGGAGGCTATGTCCAGGCAGAGGGAAAAGGAAGTGCATTAGAGGAGGGTAGTCAGCTACCATGTTCTTCTTTTCCATTTTTGCTAACAGTGAGTCTGTCTTGAGGGATTACCGGGATGTTTTTATTTATCTGTCATATTGTTGTTGTGTTAGGTTTTATGTTGTTTTTTAATAAAAGGCTTCTTTTCCCTTGGGGAAATATTAGCCACCTGCAGCGGTGGAGGTTGACACCCAGCTTGGACCTTTCTGTCTTCACATTTCCAATTCCTAAGAAGATGTGCAGTGCAGCTACATCACAGAATGGACACATCTGAGAGACTGCAGATGTGAAAGGAGCCTTGGTCTGCAGGCGGCAATAAATGAATGAGGGCAAGGAAAGGTCGTTATAGCTCCTCAGAAACACTATCAAAACTCTTATTTTTAACAACTTCTGTAAGTGCATTATAAATGCATTCCAAACTGTATGGAAGTACTTAGTGCCTAGCTAATACAAAGTAAAGATGTAACTAATTCCACGACTAATAATATTCAGCTTTTGTGTGTCCCTTTATGTCCCACTAGAGTTAAACACATTTGGTTTTCCTCTGCAGAAGAATACAGAAAAATGCCACAGGCTTAATATCTTAGTAAAAATTAGCATTCTCTTGGGGGAAACGATGCCTTTGTATTTTTGACATAAACCTCTTACATGCAGATGGATTCTGTAAAAATGATAAACTTTTCCAAGGAACATGACAAATCTCACAGAACTGAAATAACACTTGAAATTCTAATCTGGATAAAAACATCCACACAAAGAACAGAGTTTAGATGCGCATCAGAAAAGAAATCAAATGTTTATCAGCACACTTTCTCAAAGAGCGCACTACAGGCGAATGACTCTCAGAATCCCAGGGACTTTGGAAAAATGTAGCTGGTGCATTCTTTGCACTTCATTACTTTACAGGAAAATTCTCTTTTTTAACCAAGTATGTATTTTAAGTACTCACCATATTGAACATATACATTTCACTATGGTGACAAAATATACTACTTGAGGATAACTTTTCTTTTAAGTAGATAGAAATGCATGACAACTTTCTTTTAAAACCATGGACAGCTTTTTTTTTTACATTTCCTTTTATAAACACAACATAAAATTCATTATCCTAGAATATGTTCTATTATATTAGAATTCTTTATTTGGTGGGAATTATTTTTCCTCATAAAATATATGAGGAAAAAATAGATAACCATTCCATTTATTAGTTATGTGGTGATTAATTTAGCTAAGTGAAAAAAAATCGAACCATTCTGTAACTTTAGGGAAACACGGCCCTGCATTCAGGCTTCCCCTGGGCTTTTACTGGGACTCTGCCATCCAGCTCAGCCCCACATGAGCAGTCCCCAGGGCAGCCAGCAAAGCCTGTGACTGCAACCAAGACGCTGAGAGTTCAAAAATCTGTCTGTCCAAAATACCTCTCTCTGACTCGTCTTGCTGATCTACTCTGAGAGTTCCAGTTCTCAAAGCTGTATGAGTTGCTCATGCATCCTTCTACCTTTTTTTTCCCTCCTTCACCTGAAAGAGAAGGAAAACTTTTCCATCCATTTTCCCCCTTCTAACTAAGGGTGCAAGGGATTGGTAAAGTTTGTCCTGCTTTCACCATATCAAGAAATCATGATGTTAAAATCATAGAGAAGAAGGTCAATTTGGTTGTATTTATAGGTACCACTGCTCAGTTAAATGCTGTACTTAGGGAAAAGATGGGATCCATGGGAAATATGTTGTATTATCATTATGTAAAAAATGATCAAATGTACTCCTTTTCAGTCATTTTTTTAATGTTCACTGGATATGAACACTTCCTCTAGGGAATGGTTGGATCGAGGGAGAAAAAGTAAAATTAATAGGATATAATTATGTATATGTTTATTATTATGATGCATATTTTATTTAGTAAAAGAAGCATAACTTCTGGAAAATTGGTGGGTTTTGAATTATAGTGAGCGTGCATGATCTATGTTCTTCTTAACCCTGATCCTATCTCCAAACATAATAAAATTAATTAATTTGCTTATTTACTTAGTAAATGTACATTCCAAGTGGCATGCCAGTTTTGGGAGGGCACACAATGGAAGAAACAGTTTCTCCCTTTAGTATATCCACAGTCTAGCCAAGGAAACACCTACCACAGAAATCAGTGAGTGTTCAGTCTGTTTGTATGGTAAATGCCTGAGTGGTTATGATGTCATGTGCTCCGTAAATCATTTCTGTGTGTGTGTGTGTGTTTTCTAAGGACTGTAATGTACTAGGAAGAATACTGATTATAGGTCTTATATTCATTACCTTGAAATTGTTACAAACAAAACCTTTTTTAAAGAGTTAGAAATAGCATTAGTTTCCTTATTTTGTTAACATCCAACACTTGTAATTCTTCACCTTTTGTGAAGCATCTTGAAATGAGAAGGATGCTTTCCATGATTACATTTTGCTTCTTTAACGCTTGAAACCTTTTTCATTACAGATTGAGAACAATAATTAACATATTAAAGAAAGTCTTAATTTCATGGATTTGTTATAAACTTGTAAGAACTGATGAAATAGTGCTAAGCATTGGGCAGTAACTCTCTTATGCTGAATAGCAATAATCATTGCCAGTTTTAACTGAACAGTTACATGTGCCAGCTTCTGTGATAATCATTTTAATATGGATTTTTAATTTCCCAACAACCCTGCAAGATAGACTTTATTATTACCTCTCTCTCAACAGAGAAAATAAGGTTCAGAGAGGCTAATTGAGCCAGTTCCTGGGATCGCTCTGGTTCCGAAGCCTTTGCTCCCTCTACTGCAGAGGTGATGCCCCACAAATCCCCTAAAAGAGTCCTTGTCATGCCAGCCACAGCATCCTGACTGGGTTTCAGCTACAAGCTGAACAATAAAACATGCCCAGCCATCTTCTCCCTCTGACAGAACTATGCTGTGTAAATATGCATTTTACCAAATTTAAGTGAGAAAATGTGTTTATGGTTCCATTTTTTCCTACATTATAAGAAGTTCAGTAGAATATGGAAATAAGAAAGCAGACATCTTCAAAGTGCTTGTCCGTTTTATAAATATATGCTTTAATTTGAGAATCTAATGTTTAAATCAGTTATTTTTAAATTTAAATTATCTTATGTCACAAGTATTTTTCTCTAAGTCTTCTTTCTATAAAACTTATGTTGTTTTTATACTAGTTTTTGTTAAAGTTTAAGTTTTGCCAATGGAAAATAACACACCATTATTTGGTAAGTCAAAATACTGCAGCAGTGTCTTTCTTCTATCAATTTTAGAAAGGGAATGTTTGCATGTTTTTCACAAATTATGTGGCTTATTTGCCCAATAACACAATGTGATGAGAACATTCATAAGAAGAGAATTTAAAAATACAGTTCCTTATAAAGGACATATAAAAACTACTATCGATGGTTTTGCAAAACAACACAGTACAATTTCAGTAGGAATTATAGTCTCAGAAACTTAGTCCTTTTTGTTAATTTGTAAACAACTTAAAGTAGCAGGGCATCATTATTTATAAATCCTCTGCTAACTATCCTGCATTTACCTCCATATCAAACATGGTAGTTTCTATATGTGTTCATCATAAGCTTTGGAAAATCCATATACACCAGTGGTATAAGTTAATGAGCTTCTCTGTGAATTTCTCAGTCTGAACTTCAGGCTGTGATTGGACTCTAAATTAAGTGTGCAGTCTTTCCTCCTGGGGCCTCTCTTTATGGACCTTCCAGTGCAGCCAAATTGATCTCTCTTTGCCATCTTCAATATTCAAATATTTAATTGCTCCTTTCTTCTCCTCTACCTTTGGACTATATTTATCATTCACTATCAGTTCATTAAATCTTGCTTAACTAGTCTGTTATCAAATATAGAAACCTCTCAGGAGTTCTAACAAGCTTCTGAATTGATAACTAGAAGTCTGATACTAGACAACTTGGGTTCAAATCCTAGTTCTAACACTAGGATATATGTTATTTTAGCCAAGTTATTCAATTTATCTACTCTCATAGCCATTCCTTCCATAAAAATGTATGAATAGCAATTGAATTAAAGTGGAAACAATGTGTTACTACACATAAAATATCCAGAACAGTGTGCCATATATGCAGTCACTGAGCTAGTACTGCAAAAATGTTGGTACATGGATATGAAATTGTAGCCACCTACCACATATTGCCAGTGTTTATTTGTTGCTGTTTTCTTTATAATCCACTCAAAAATTCATGTTACCCATTGATATTAAAATGAAGGGGAAACTGTTAATCATTTCTCAGAAGGAATAGCTCAGGTATGTTAAAGTATTGTTTATAGAATTGTTCATGTACATTATTTCATTTGGACCTTATTTTTAAAGTATTTAGCTTATTTAATGACCTGGGGAATACAAAATGAGACAAAACTGAAAAAGAAATAGCAGCAATGTGGATCGTGTTACACAAAAAATATCTAACCACCAGTAGCATCCCACACTCAAATTACCGTGCCCTTTCATAACATACGTGACTGAAAATTAATAAATTATGGAAAGGAATCAGGAAATAACTGTGTCAACATAGAATATCCTATTTTCTGCAGAGGCTCAATGACATCCCTGTGGTGTCAAAGGCATGTCCTTCAATATTTAACTTTTACACTCCTTGTTCCCCATCTCAAGTTGAACAATACCTTAATTACCGACGAAGCGTTGTAATTACTCTAACAGCTCTACTCTTATAATTACTGCACCAACACTTTCCTCTTCATATGTTTCAATCTATACCTATTACATTGTCATGATGAAGACACATTAACATTATAATACCGTATAATTAGCTGATGAGCAATTAAATTATTCCACTGCTCTTGTTCCTCTTTGCCAAGAGTTTGCTTCCAAGCTCTATTATCTCCTCTTTCTCTTCAGTTTGCTTTAGTGGTTCTCCCCTCCCCCCACCCCAAAACAAAGAGAATCATAAGCTATACTCTAAGCATTTTGATTTCCAGTTCAGAATGGTTAAATGTTCAAGTTGGTGGGGGTCGAAGAAATAAATTGGCATTACAGACAAGTTTAAAATTATTTTCATTTTCTTCCTATGGTTAAAAAAATTGCAAATCTATGGAACAATGAAACATTGTAGGATCGTTTTTCTAAATGCTGATTTTCATTCTGTTTTAAAAATTAAAATTTTCAATAAAATAAAATTGTTTAAACTATAATAGATTCTGACATGTAGCCCCCATGAATCATCTCATAAATACATCAAATTAAGCTTTCCCAGAAACTTCAAAGCTTCGAAGATCGTGCACATAAAGTAAAATCATGTATTGATTATATAATTAACTACGACAGTATGCTGCCCCATGAAAGCAAGTGTAGCTACGAGGCAGAGGAAAATCCATGCAGTACAATAGTCTCATGTGCAGAAACTTTCCTCTTTGCTGAGAAAAGACAGATGTGCCCTGCCAAGTTGAAAAAACCACTCAGTATCAATATACGTGAAAAGTCATGACAAACAAGGTACCTCTGATGTAACATGGGAGAATGATTCAGTCCTCGAGTAAGTGACAATTACTTCAGCTATAGGCCTGTGACTTTCCAAGACCTTAACCAGAATTTGATACTTTGAAACTGAAAAAGACTCTGGCCTTCTTGGGAGTACTGCTGTTTATTTTGCCTCAGTCAAAAATAATCTCTCAGTCTCTGAAAAACTGTGTTGGCACTGCCATTTGCTTTTGAATTGTGTTGTGAAAAAAAGTTTATCTACCGTTCATGAATGCGAGTCTTTATGTAGAATAGAGGTACTCTATACCAAATGTAAATTGGTCTACTAACGGATAGTAAAGTTCAGAAGGTCTCAAAAAGCAGTCAGGGTTAACACATATCAGGATTTTAGGTAGAATGTTAGCTGGAGGAACTTAAGATGCTCTCTCCAAATTATCAATACATTGTACATAAGAATCATACATTGATTTTAATTATTTACATACAGTTAAAACACCTAGTGTTTTCAGCTCTGGTGAATAGGGTCCCTCCTATACAGGTTATAAGCAGAAGTGGGTAGAGAATAAGAGCCTGAAACTTGAATTAGGTCTTGCTCCAACACTTTCTACCTGTGTGATCTTAAACAATATATTTAATTTTCTTAAACCTTTTTTGCAGCTACAAAATAAGAGCAGTACCTATCTTATAAGGTTACTGGAAGGAAAAAGTGAGAAACTTAGTGTAAAGTTCTTAGCATAGTGCTTAACATGCTGTGATCACTCAAATATTAAAGGACATTATTATTCGCTATAATCACCTTAAAGGTTATCTTTCTTTTTGTTGTTTGAAAAACGCATCATACAGAGTTCATCATCATCAGGTGCTATAATTTCTCATAAAATATTTGGTCTGGGAAATATGTTTTTTCAGCCTAAGTGTTTCATTTGTATTTTCTGGGGACATAAAGTTAGTGCCCGAGTCAGTACTACACGGCTTTGCCTCCTCTCCCGACAGTGTGCTTTCCCATTATACTACTTTTAAAGAGATTTGTGAAATATCGTGTTTGATTATAATCCCTCTAAATATGTATGTGAGTATCCAGCTTTATCTTTTTAAATTAAATTTATTGCAGTGACATTGGTTAATAAGGTTTTATATGTTTCTACAATGAGATACCACATCACACCTATGTATATGAAATTTTAATTACACACAAAAATACAACATTAAAACAAAATTTGAATTTTATAATCACTTGTAGCCCATTTGGATCTTGTCACTATTCAAGATTTAAAATCAATAAGTTTATTGTATTCTATGTAAGAAAGCAAAATTCCTAATTTCAACACTGACTTCTCTGCCACTTGTAAGTTGAATTATTGAGTTTTTTTTACATTTATTTATTTTTTTAAAGATTTTATTTATTTATTTATTTTTAGAGAGGGGAAGGGAGAAAGAAACAGAAACATCAGTGTATGGTTGCCTCTCGCATGGCCCCAACTGGGGACCTGAACCGCAACCCAGGCATGTGCCCTGACTAGGAATTGAACCTGCGACCTTTGAGTTCACAGTCCATGCTCAACCCACTGAGCTACGCCAGCCAGGCAAATTATTGAGTTTTTGCCCATTTACTTAACCTTCCCCATTTAAACAGACAGCACCAGAATTACTGTATTTCTTTTACAATTAATTATTCTATCTAATGGTTTCTAAACATCTTTCTTCAAAATCCAGGATTGCTGTTCATATATCACAAGGAATTTTAATATCTGCTGGCTTTTGGAAAATCTATCCCACATTTTCTTAAAGACTATATAAATTTTCAACTGCTAATCATAAACCATTTGATGATAGTATTCAATACTTCAATGGAATATAATATTTATGACTTGTTAATGACATCCTAGGGATATTATCCTCACATCCCATAAACCTGATATCTTTATGATTGAAGGAACTTCTTAGATTCACAAATCCTAGTAATAGAAAAAAGAACCATAGATGACCTTGATTAAATTTGGGAAAACTTTTAATTTTCATTTTTTCTCTTTCTTCCCAGTACCAACTGTTACCTGTTCTTTTGGTGGGAAGCTAAGAAGATTAACAAGACTCTCCAAAATGGGGATTCAGCAATGGGGTGAACTAGATTCTAATAATGGGCCTTCCTCACTTAGTTACTAGTCATGCAATAATAATAACCTAATAGCAATCAAATGCTTAAAATGCTTCATCCTCACTATAATTTTTAAACTAATTTTGTTATGTAGATCTCACATAAAATTAGTGATCGTTAATTATGTTTTCTCAGCTCAGCTTGAGGGACTTGCAACCCCACTTGATTAAACATACTGTGTGAAAATGAATGGACACTTTATTTTTGTACTATATGGTGGCATGGTAATATGACTCTAATTCAGTTTCCAAATCCCATTCCCTAAAAATCATTTTTAAGACATCCAAGCTACTATTGAAGTTTTGGTCTCAGACAGGATTAAGTAAGAGTTGGTAATATCTGAAAATAAGACTTCACAATGCCAACGTGAAAGGTCAGTAAGAGTTGAGGCTGATAGATGAACATGAAAAGGCTTCTTTCCCTGCTCCTATAGATGAGCCACAATTGTGTCCAAGAATAGCTTTTGTAATAAAATAGTCTGCTGAAATAGCTAATAGTGACAATCAACTCTTAACTTCAAAAGGGAACTCCTTGTTCCCTGATGTTTCATTTACAAATGACCGGTAGTGTATCTCTAGCAGAGATGAGTATTCGTAACCACATTATTAACCACAGGGACAGTGATATCAAGCTCTTCTCTTCTGTATCATCCACACACTCTATGGAATGAGTAATTGTAGAGAGTGGTATTCAGGGATTCTCTGATCACAGCTATCATAATTCTCACCATCTATAGTCTGCCAGTGAAGAAGAGAATTTGAATAAATGAATAAAGATGGGACACTCAATCCATATTAACATTTTCCAGACATGTGAAATAGAGGAGAAAACCTGAGAAGGGTAGTTTTGAATAGAGATACAGAAAGTCTAAAAGTGAAGAAACTTACCTGTTATGAGACATGATGAAAAGGCACAAGGAAACAGAGTCACAGCAGGTCAATGCTGCAAGAGACCGAAGGGAGCAAACTGACCTCTCTCCCCTTTCCAGAGGAGGGACTGCAGGCCTGGAGAGGTGAATGCCATTAACCAAGCCTCCCACACAGGAAATGGTAGGACAGCTGAGAGTTCAGTTTTCTGACCCTAAAGTCTTTGCAATAAAAAATAAAAATTAAATTAAAAAGAACCTGGTGAGGGGATTTTTGCTGTTTATAATTTAAAATGTGCAGTTTAAAAATCATAAAGAAAAGTGTAAGATGGCCCAGATCTCATATTTAGCACTCCTAAATAAATTTTCTTTTATGCATTTAATAATACCTCACAATGCTGCCAGTTTATCATGTATCTTCATATTCATCAATTAACATGAAATTCTATAATAAAGGACTTTATACGGCAGGCCAGTGATTCTTAATTTCTCTACCAAATTGCCTATTTGCCATTGCACAGGAGGGGAAACCCCCACAGTCTGGGGTTTTGAGGATCATGGCATAAATCTGTCAGATCTAAAGGAAAAATTTCTTCAAAGTATAACATGTTACCTTAAAAGAGTCTGGCAGTATTTTCTTTTTTACTTGTTTTCAAGGGAAAATAATGTTTTCTCAAAAAAGTTCAAGGTAAATTAATGCTCCAAATATGTACAAGGTTTGCTTTGCCTAACTTTGCAGAATACTGCATATTCCCAAGAGCGCATATATTTTGCATATATATCAATGATAAGCTATTTCCCTTTTCCTATTTGGAAGTCTATTACAGAAATAAGCACAAAGAACTGAGTGCAAATATAGTCCAAACAGAAAGGGCTTCTTCTGTGTTTCTAATCCATGTAACAGCAATTCTTCTCCAAAAAGGAGCACAATTTTAAGGAAAGAGAAAATTTACATTGACTTTTAAATGCATAGTTCATATTATTGTCCTAAGGTAAAATGGAAAATACTTTTTAATTGTACCTCCAACATCCCTTAAACCTAAACAAAAGCCACCATTACTTTGCAAATTATTCAGCAATTTTAACATAAGTATTTATTTTGAATAATATATGAGTATCAATTGATTAATCAAACTTAAAGTTCCAAATTATTCTCTTTAGACACAACAGTTCATCTACAGTGAAGGTGTACAGGACAAAAGTATAAAATGTCACTTATAATCATAGGATTATTCAAGACTAGAAAGCACCTAATGTTCTTTGCATTCTGCCACCTGCCTATACTTAACAATTCTCCACAATATTAATTTTTAAACATGTATAGAATGATTGACGTGACAATTGTGAGACAGACACTGTCCCTGCTTTCAGAGTGTATAGTGATCAGACAGTAAACAAAGAAATAGAAAGCAAATTGCAATAGGCACTCCGCAGAGAATTTAAAAAGTCATGTAACAAAACCGATGTGTGGAGCAAGTGTGACATTTTACTGGGTGCTCATGAGAGGCTTCTCTGAGACATGAGATTTAAGCTGAACCCTAACATGACAAGAAAAAACACGCTTGTAAAATCAGAAAAGAAAAATTTCACCGATATAAAGTAGCTTCACAAAGTCCCCAGGACGAGCGTAGGATGAATGCTCTGGAGCTGGAGCACGTGGTCGAGGACAGGGAAGCGGTATTAGAAGGGTGGGCAGAAAGAAACCCTCCAGGATTTCGTTATTCCACAAAAGGGTACAGAATTTGCTCTTCCTTTAAGTACACTGGGAACAAGGGAGTATTTAAGCAGTGGAGTGATGACACTCTGTAATTCGTTTCAACTGTGTTAATCAAGCTGACAATTGTTCGATTAGGGGCTGTGCCTGGGAATAGGAACTGTCATGGTAGCTCCAGTGGTTTGAACCAAGATGCTGAGAGGAGAACTGGAGGCAAGTACATGCATTTGGGTATGTTTCAGAAAAAAAATCCATGACACCTGTTGATAGTTTGTGTAGTGGTAGGTGAGGAAAAGACAGAAATCAATGATGCCTAGATACTTGGTTTAGCCCACCACCTGAGGGGGGCAGTGTTGCCATAATTTCAAGTGGAGGAGAATGGTAATAATTTGTTGACACAGGGGAGAGGGGAGTGAAGAATTCTGTTTAGGTTATGTAGCTTTTGAGCTTTATATCCTATACCAAAGTAAAGATGTCCCATAAGTGGCTGTATGTTTAAATCTGGAGTTGAAAGGAGGTGACAGGGCTGGAGAAGTATTTTTGGGAATCAAAATACTTCTCCATGGGACTAGACGAGATTATCTACTGTGGATATAATGATAGAACAACAGCAACAAAAAAGCCTCTGAAACATTTCCACGTGTAGAAAATAAGCAGAGAAAAGGGGTGCCGTAAAGATGGCTGAGGCCGTCAATGCTGCCTGGTGAGCACAGCTGGGGAAGAGACTCTTAGCGAACTCCCGGGGAAGCTTTCAGGGAGTCCAACAAAAGAGTAATTGCCTGCAGAATGACATCTTCCCATCAGCTAGAATTTCTGTCAATCTATTAACATACTACCTATTCAGGTCCTCCAGTCTAATTATTTCAGTGTGAACACTGACGGCACCAGTAATCTTGCTCCGTCTCTTAACATTTGGACACATTTGAAACAGCAGCCCTCCTGTTCCAACTGTACTGAACTGACTACATTTTTGTTAGACCACAGCGCTGTTGCATCATTTAATGCAATTAGATTTTTTGATGACAGAATATGCAGTACTTCTTCAACCTTTGAAGATGTTAAGTGTGAGAACAATGAAAATAGTTTTAAGGAAATATATTAACTGTAGCTCTTAAATAGCATTGTCAACATATTTGGCACCTTTCTTTTTAACCTTCTTAACCCTTTGAGTAAAAAGTGACAACACAATAACACAGGCTTCTCAATGTACGTGCACTTTCCAAAGCCAGACAGAGTAATGCAAATATAAATCTCTTAGGTCGGTGTGTGGATCACATGGGTCTCTCACAAAGTGCTCTGCATACATGATCTTTTCTGTCGGCACATTTGATGAAAATAAAGAATATATTTCTACATGCTGTTTTGCTAGATACAGAACAAGAAAAACCCATGGGAAATGATAAGACAATATGATAACATGAACTAAGTAAATAAAATAATGGAGCCAGATTATGAAAAGAAGGCCTCTAAGAGTTAAAAAATATCTAGGATAAAACTTTTCAGTTTCATAGAAATTAAGAAAAAAAAACATGAATGAGTAAGGAAAAAACAATCTCCTGGAAAGAAAATTTATTTTTACCAAAAAAAATGTTTTGAGGAAATTAATTACATTTAACTCTCTATGAAATATAAAATCACAAAATAAAACCAGAATCAGACTGTATAAAACTGGGGAGAAATATAGTGAGTGTGCAATAAAATGGGCATTTTGACCGTCCTGGAAGAGATTTCAAAAACTCCCTAGAGAGCGAATGGCTTTCAGGTCTTAAGAATGTTAAAATGGACATATCTTGGATTTGGGAATTACATGTTCTCAAATCTACCCTAAGAAATAGTCATCATTGGGTACAAACAATTTTTTTCCCAAGGACATTTTCCCAGTCTCACTTGTAATTGTGAAAGTTTGAAATATCGATAATTTAACAAAAGTGAAAGGTCAAACTTAGCTACATCCGTAGACTAGAAGAGTATGCAGCCACTATCGATGTTCTGTTTGAAGAACTTTTAATGGCATGTGAAAATGTTTGTGATGTACAGCTTAATTTACAAAATCAGTAAGATTCTCTGAATATACATTAGGAATTGATTTTTGACTGTGTATATCTCTGTGTGGGTGTTTAAGAAACAGGCTACACTAATTTTTTTTCTGGATAACAAAGTAGCAGATTTTTAAGTAATCTTTATTGATTTTTGACATTTATATATTTTAACTCAAAAAGTATGTCTTATACAGTGAGAAAATATAAAACTAAATATAAAATTAAGAAACAATGTAAATTTTTATAATGGAGGTAAAATAAGATAATACCTAAAGCAAAGGCTTTGGTGTCAAGAAAGCAAACGGTTACAAGGAAAAGACCCTTTTCAGTGTTGTGATAAGAGCAGAAGCAGAGTTCATCGAGTTCAAGTGTGCACGCAGAGTTGTGAGAGAGAGGCAGCCTGTGGCAATGCCCTCTTATTAAGCTTGGTTGTGAACAGCAAAGCAAGCACAGGGCAGGGAAGTCACCCTGTTAAGCCCAATTACTACACAGGTCACTCAGTCTAGTATGGGGTCTGTCCTTGAGAAACATAAGATTTTACATGGTTGTCCTCCATATCTCTCTCAGTTCACATATCCTAGCATAGGGGCTCAGGGATAATGGCCCAGCAAAATAACCTTTAGTCCAATCCTTTCTGCTCATTTTGTTAAGGCTTCATACAAACAACTTGGTCTTTTTTTTTCATATTTTATTTATTTATTTTTAGAGAGAGGGGTAGGAAGGAAGGGAGAAAGAGAAACATCAGTGTGTGGTTGCCTCTAGTGTGCCTTTACTGGGGACCTGGCCTGCAACCCAGGCATGTGCCCTGACTGGGAATCGAACCAGCGACCCTTTGATTTGCAGGTCAGCACTCAATCCACTGAGCCACACCAGCCAGGGCAAAACCTGGTCTTAACAGTTCTATAGATTCCCCAGTCACCAATTATCTCTCTCTCTTTAACTCCAAATTATATATAAAGAAAAATAGCTTGAGCAGTTTTCAATACATAGTTCTTGTTCTCTATTAAAGCAGCAGTTGTTGAATGTATATTTAAAAATATTTTTTGGAAAATAACTTGCTTTAACTTAAAGAAAAATTTAAGATACAATAGTCTACATTAAACTTCCATTTCTACATATAATCATGATATTTTTAATACATTAAAAGAAAGTTATGGAAAAATATTTTTCAATTTGTTATATTTAAGTAAAAAAAGTACATGTGGAAAATTAATGTGGAAAATGCCCCCTAAAATAATCCATGTAATATAGTAATTGTGGAAAAATGTGTAAATGGCCCAAGACTCTACATCAAACATAATTATATACTACTACACAATCGTTTCAGTAGATTTTTCTCAGAGTTTACTGAACAGTTTCTGTCTATAGAAAAATCTATAATTGAAGAACTCCATTACATCACAAAAGACCCTCAACTCCAAATTGGCCTTGTGAACAAATCAAGATATCCTATAACCTATTTTAGTCACAAAGCATTTACAAATAAATAGCATTATTCCTAGTCTGTATGACCTGAATATAATAGCCTTTGCTATTAATTTAAAAACTAAGTTAAGCCAAAAATGTGGATGTTTACAACCATGTCCCTAATGCAAAAGAAAAAAAACAACCATTTATCTCTTTGGCTTACCGAACGCGAATGATGACTGAGGATGATGTGGAGTGAGAGATGTCACAGCAAGAGGAGCTCTCCCTGACAGGCAGATTAAATGAATTGAAATCATGGGACGAAATGTTACCTGCTTTGCATAGAATAAAGCAAGGGTGGCCAGCATATATCCCTGTGAACAATTTCATTGCAAATATCAATCTATTACATGGGATTTATAAATTTGTATACTCTTAATATTTTAAATATACATTTGCATAACATTTACATATTATGCTCTTTATGAAATAAAGAAAGTGTCTACTCAGAATTTATAAGCAAGTGTCTACACCATTAATTTTAAAGATTATGTAAGCAATAAGGATAATATTTAGGTATTTGATCACCAACCATAGTCTATCATTTGTGCATAGATGTGGATCAGTATATATGAATGACATTCCAAAATATATAAAGTTCATCTTGAGTTTAAAATAATTATCTGGCAATTGACCTATTTAAAAAATATACATGTAAAGTAACTTATTCATCAGTATATTTGCCAGAAATTTAGAGTAGAAGCAGAAGGAAAGTGAATTGTTTCAATTTTGTATTGAATTACACTGATTAGGGGAGTGGAGTAGGGTGGGGAAAATAAACCCGGCTAAGGAGAGAACTGAGACAAGAATAAGGCGCATCCTGATGAGAACGGCTCATGACACCTAGAACTCAGCTGTGTTCACGGAAGATACGTTCCACCATGGCCCAACTGCCTAGTTACCACCGGGCCACGGAAACAGGCCATGGCAGGTTTATCACAAGTTAAATAAGGCATAGGCTTCAGGTCCCCTCATTTGCACAGGTCCCTTCCAAGGCCATGAGCCTAATTTTATGTTATAATTTTATATTTTCATTAACAATATAACTTTCATCCCTATATAGTGCAGGCTTCAAGGCTCTTAAAAAGTAGACCTCTCCCTGGAAGTAAACGAGGGAAAGAATTGTCACAGGTGCACGTAAGTGTCATTCGTGACCGGGGTTAGGTAGAATGTAGCTACATGATGGCCTTCACTTTTTCAAGGTGTGAATATCCACTTTTCAAAGAAATAACTCTGCATGTACTTTACTTGTGCCAGAGGGAGGACGGGAAAACATAGTCAAGCATTTTAAAGTTTCAATACCTCTGAGGCTGGCAAATCAGTGAGTAAAACATTACCAGGGATGCACCCTCAAATAGAAAATTGTGGGACTATAGTTAAAAAGAGAAGGAATGTCTCCCGTTAAGCAACTTGAAATTGAGCTGATTCTCAATGGATGAGTGAAAGCAGAGCAAAATAGTCAATACATTTTTAAATGCTGAGAATGATTCTTCCAGAAACTTTGAAGATTTGGTATATTTTTTCCAAAAACAGTAAGTATCTTCTTTCAGTAAAGATTCTATTTCATTTTTTGAAGTGTCAATTCTATTCAAAGTATTCTATATCAAATGTCAGTTTCAACTGGAATTCCTTGAAAAGAATTACGAGAGGTCCCACTGCCCAACAAGAACTTAGCGCCATCATTTGATGTCTACCTATATTAAAGATGGAAAGCTCTACAGAGATAACTTTCGGGGGGACATTTACGTTCAACAACATACGCTTTTACTGAGCGATCACTACACTCAAGGCACCCGGCTGCGGCCTAGAGAAAGATAAGATAAATTAAGAAACAGGCTTTGCCTTAGTTTCAGTTGCACAGATGATTCAATGTCAATGACTGATTCAGTGCACTAAATTTTTTGAATAAAAATAACTTTTTCATGTTGTATATAACAATAAAACAACCTTTTATAAGGAAAACAAAGGATAATTGTGAATCTACTGACCACGCACTCTGCAGTCACATTCCGTTTATCCCAGGAATGTATAGGCTATGGCGCGTGGCAATGACTCCTAGACAACGGTGTCATAAGATACAATGTACTATTTTTAATAGTTCCTCACACACTGTAGAGTAAAATCCGTTTTTTAATTTAGCATTTAAAAACCTTTTACATGCTCATCTTCACTTTCTTTATAAACACCCACTTTCTCTCCACATAACTGCTCTGGCCAGCAACTTAATTTCTTAGCAAACTTGTCCCTGTTGTTGCTTTTTTCTCAGTGTCCAAACACTGTGTATTTTAAGAACTCAGTAAAGAACTACAGTCTCCACAGATCCTCTCTGGATGACTACATGCCACAATACACTTCATTTACTACATTTTTTGCAGATAATTTAGAACAGAACAAGAACTGTTACACCTCTTTGAATGTTATAGATACCAAATCATTCTTTTTTAAAAAAATTGTTCTAAAATATACATAACAAGATTTACCACACTAACCATTTTTAAGCAACAGTCTGTTAGTGTTAACTACATTTACATTGTTGTGCAAAGAATCTCCAGAGCTCTTTCCATCTAATAAAACCGAAACTTCTATATGAATTAAATGGCAACTCTCTCTTCCTCCCCACCCCTACCTGGGTCCCAGGCAACCACCACCGCGTTGTCTGTCTGTGTGGATTTGACTACTCCAGCTGTAACATGTAAGTGGAATGATGCAGTATTTGTCTTTTCTAGTAATTGGCTTATTTCACTTAGCATAATGTCCTTAAGCTTCATCCACGTAGTATAACATGAGTCAAGCTGAATAATACTTCTTTGTGTGCATGTAGTGCATTTCATCTGTTCATCTGTGTACAGACACGGTTGCTGCCACCCTTTGGATATTGTTAAGTAATGCTGCTATGTGACGCTTATTCTTTTAAGATCTAACATCTAGGATGGCAGGCCAAACTGTAAGACGTCCCCAAGGTTCCTCCTGACCCCATCACCATGTGTAAACACACCCTGCATAATCCCCTGTGCTGCAGGACTCGAAAACAGGAGTTATCTCTCCATGATTATGTCACTTTATATGGTAGATGGGATTCCCAGATGCCAGTGAAGTTCTAATCAGTTGATTTTCCATTAATCAAAATGGAGATTATGCTAGCTGTGCCCAGTCTAATCAGTCTTAACACTGTAAATTTTAAAGGAGGAAGTTCCCACTTTCCTTGAAGAAGCAAATTACCATGTTATGCCTATAGAGGGAGCTAAGTGCAAGAATGATCCAAGGGTGGTCTCCAAGAACTGAGAGCAGTCCCCAGAAAATACCAAGCAAGAAAAAGAAACGACCTTTTTTTTTTTTCTGTATACCACGAAGTATTTGAAGTTGCCAGAAGAAAATAATACATGTTTAAATGAGGGGGTATTATTATAAGAATATCAATTGTTTGTATTTTAGTTTATCTATCAAAAATGTGATTAATCTCTTAATGGAAAACTCATTAGGTAAAACAGTTGAATAGAAGGTAGTGTCTGTGTCCTCAAATGACCTTTGCCCTCAGGTGAGCCTTGTGACTCCAGCATGTAGGATTTGTACAGAACTATTCCAGCTCAGTTTGCAAATTAGAACTGTGGGATGTGTTATCTACTGCTTTCCAAGTCTACATTTCATATATCATTTACTGAGTCATTACCAGAAAAAAAAAAATGTGTGTTTTGATTTACTGCTTTAGCAGTGATGACTTAAGTAAAAGGTTGAGAAAGTTTACAGATAGAAACAGTGAAAAACATAATAGTAGGAGGAGTCAGGGAGAAAGATAAGCTAAGGCCACCTTTTAAGAAAAGTAGGAAGGATTTTGATAACAGAATACCAAAAAGTATTGTGTCTAATATTTATACCTTTCAAATTTATTCCTCATGCATTTATGCTATCTTTCCTTTTCTTTTTGTAGAGTGTGTTTTCTGAACCAAGACAGGGTGACACTACCTCAGTAACCCCACGACTACCTCAAGTTCTAACCTTCTAAAACCTCCTGACACAAAAGTTTGGATTCAGGATATCTAGGAAGATCTCCATATACACAACCACTTTCTTTCTACAATGCACACATCTTAATGCTCTTGTCTAATACAATCACTTCATTATTTTAGCTTTCTTTGTGAAGAAGAAAAATTCAAATTTTCCCTATGGTTCTAAACACATGAAGTGATAAAACTAGTGGGGTGTGTGTTAATACCCTACCACATGCAACAGTCACCTTTATTTGACTCATTTTGTCCCTTAGGACTCAGATTGATCTTCATTGTACAGTGCTAGGCAGAACATCATTTTTAAAAATAAGATAAAGGTGGAATATTTAATGCTGCCCTGTTAATATCGCTTCTGGAGTAAAGTAGAAACTAACCCCACCAAATTTCACTGTAAAAGAAACACTACTATCTTGATTATCTGAACTGGTATAGAACATAAGTGGACCACACTCTTATCAGGGTGATTAGGAATGCTGCATCTTTCTCAACTTTGGCCTTGTTTTTTAAAAATTCTGCTTTCTGATAACAAAGAACTCCAGTTTTTTTTTTTCCTGTTGCGTCAAATATAAGATCCCCAAGTAACACGGGAAATAAATAATCACTACAACCACTCCCACCCCACCTCCATACTTCTGCTTTAATAACAACAGAGAAGGTACATTCGCAAGCTTCCGCAGCAGACAGCCAGGGATGAAAAAGAGCAGACTTTCCGCAGCAAAGCAACACTGTAACTAGAACAGCAGTCTGCCTCCCAGAGAACAAAGGCACTGCCATAAGGAGTCCAAGTGTTTGCTCTATGCCAACATTCCCCCAAATCTGCAGGCAAGTCGAGAAAGAATGCCTACACCTCCTATTCAGAAATTAAAAGGGAGACCTTCTAAGCTGTGAAAGGTAATATTTGGGTTGTGTCAGAGCCTAGTATTTAATTTCTTTGTTCTGCATCAGATTTCATATTGACACACAAATCATTTAATTTCTTTAAGTGTTTTAAAGCAATTTCTTTACATTACTCTTTAAGTAATGTCTTTAAGCACTCTAAATATTAAATGTATCAAATAGCTTTTGACACCAGGAATAAAAGTGAGACAAAGGCGAAGACTGTTATAAACTGAGAGGTGTTATTTAAATAGCATGAAGTCACATAGTAGTCATTAAAGCTTTTTACTTTTTCAGGTTCACAAAAAATATTTTCAACAATTTTCATAATGTACATAAAGCTAATATTGCTTTATCTTCTATATCATATTATTTTCCAAATAAGAAAACTATCAAATTTCTGTACTGACAATGTGAAAGTATGTTCAGTAATCATAGAAACACAGGGATTTAGTAAGATATGACACTTGACTTAAAGAACATATGAACACAGGACATCCTTATCTTAAAATAGAATGTAAATATAAAATAAACCTTCCCCCTCCTTTCTTGTCTTTCCTTTCTCCTAAGAACTTTTTTTATCCTTTACTTACCATTTCCTCTTTATTTGTGAGGTAAGTTTTACAGTAGTCTAAATTTTATTTTCATTACTGCTTTCGGTTATTATAATCATAATATCCTCCTGTTTTGTACATTTAATACTTATTCAAGTACCATAATGTTGGAGTAAAATAGAATAATACACGGATAAAATAATAATAATAATTTAGGCCAGAGAGTCAGACCCAGGTTCAGATTCTGACCATAACACTTACAAAATGTGTGGTCTCAGTATTTTTATACATAAAATCACAATAACACCTAACACAGAATTGTGGTGAATGTCTAAAAGTTACCTCAATCTTAGCTTTTTAGAAACAGTACACATCATTTCTTTTTCCAAATCTGTGACTTCTCCAAAATGAGTATTTTTAGAAAGGATCAAAAGTGGCTCCATAGTCTACCAAAAAAGACTCCAGAATTATAATTAACCCTCACTGACTCAATCCAACATGCAGTTACGCAGGTGAGGTAATTTCCCTCTTCATAACTATCTTAAAAGTTCCCTCCTCCCTGCCACACTGCCACCTCCCTTACCCAGGCCACAGTTATCTCACAACTGCTTTCCACCTTCTCACCTGGCCTCCCTGCCTCTGGCCCTGCTCTCTCATGCCCACTCCTCACTAGGAACCTATATTAATTTGAAAAGAACACCTATGTGATCATGCCACCTCCCAGCTTATGACCCTTCACAGATTTGCCTTTGCTCTTGGAATGAAACATTCCCCTTAAAAAGGCTCAGAGGGCACCCAAGACAGACCCTTCTTCTCCTGCCAGCTCACAGTCTTGCACTGTTTGTCTCCCAGGTGGCGCCCCACGCTCCCCAAGTCACGCTGCAGGTAAAACAGACTGCCTCTTGGCCGGGCTAAAGCTTACTTACATTCGGGTTTCAAGTATCGCTTCTTCAACAGACTTTTTGTGGTGCCAAAATAGTCTAAGTCACCCTGGATTCTCAACAAAGAATGTTGAAATTACATTTTAAAAGTCACTCATCCCCAGTGGAGTGTAGGGGTAGATGAAAGGGAAGCTTAGCAGAGGACAGAAGGGAGGGGAGAAAATGAGGATTTTGAGATGTGATGTCTAGAAAAAAAGCTTTACAATAACCTCTCTCCCTCACATCAAGTGTGGTGGGTTTACATTATGTTTTGTAGACAGTGTATTAAATGACCCACGGACCTGGGAGGAGGAAAGAGAGTGTGTAACTCCCCTGCAGGGAACTGAGAGTTAAGAACAGACTAGCTGCTTTTGTTTTAGGAATAGCTGACCTTCTCTCTCTGAGCAAAAAATTTAAAATTTTCTTTTACATTCACTAAATCAATTTATTTAACTTCTTATTTTGAGATAATGTAGATTCACATGCCATGGTTGGAAAACAGAGATCCTATGCACTCCTTTTCTTTTTTTAGCTTTACTGACGTACAACTGACAGTGAGAAATTACGTATTTTTAAAATGTACATCTTGCTGATTTCAAGCACATTGTGAAA
Source organism: Tonatia bakeri (assembly GCA_004024845.1). Taxonomy (NCBI): domain Eukaryota; kingdom Metazoa; phylum Chordata; class Mammalia; order Chiroptera; family Phyllostomidae; genus Tonatia; species Tonatia bakeri. The sequence goes on from PVIA01000068.1 coordinate 222,936, forward strand.
TAACCAGCACAATGAAGCTAATTAGCATATCCTTCACCTCACAAAGCTACCTTTAATATGTGTGGTGCAAACACTTAAGATCTATCACCTCCACAAATTTAAAGTTCACAAAACAGTATTGTTACTACACTACTTTGTTATATATTAGATCTCCAGTACCTACTCAACTAGTATAACTAAAACTTTGTATCCTCTGACCAAAATCTCCCTATTTCCCTCTTTCTACTCTCTGCTAACCATCACTCTATTTTCTGCTTCTATGAGAATGTTTTCCTGGACCAGATACTGGTCATATAGGTAAAAGAAGAGACCTGGAATCATTTCAAGACCTGTTCCAGAGGACAGCTTGGGAGGGAGAAGATTAGCTAGAGTTGGCCACCATCAAAACAGAGGTTGGAAGGACTGGACAGCCCAGGGACTGGGAACTGTGCTTAGCATCACGAGAGTTTCCATTGCTGGGAGGCGTATTGATAGGAAAGTTGCAGACCTCAGGGTAGAGTTGACTCTGCTGGCAGGTCTCAGGCTGTCCCCAAGGAAGGTATTTTTGCGCTTCACCTGCCCCTTCCTCCCTCTCAATTGCCAGCCCCAGAGGGCAACACTGTAGCAAGCCTGCTGTGGAGGCGAAGAGAGCGGGAGGGAGAAGTGACCACACTTGCTCATTAGAAACCAATGGTTGCCAAACAATGGCCTTAATGGCAGAGAGGGAGGGGCCATCATACCTTTGGATGAAGATTAAAAAACTGATGAATATATTGTAATAGACACTTAAAGGTGACTCTAGAATTGCTTAGTATGTCAGAGTGAGCAAAAACTCATGGTCACCCTGTCCAAGTGACCACGCACGGCTAGGAAACAATGCCCTCAAATGAATGTCACACGAACAATGGGCCACGATGTTTGTGATTTCTTTAGACCATGATTTGTGCTTTTCAACATTCACTGGACTGCAACATCCATTTGAATATCCATGATGACAGTCCCTAAAATCAGTCATTGCAGAAGCAGCTCTGTGAGGAGGGGCGTGGCGGGGCTGGGTGGAACCTCCAAGGTGACACTGCAAAATAGGCCCTGAGCACCACGTTGGGTTGTTTCCTTTATACTGTTAAAAAGAATCCTCTCTGCCCGAGTTACATATTAGTATGCTTTGTTTTCGATGTGTTCATTGTGAGGAGCAATCAGAATCTATTCTATGTGTTTCACGTTATACTTTTTAAATTTTTTTCTTATATGAATTATATAAAAATATAATCTGCTTTTTCTCAAAAGCCTGTGTATATTAATTAAATAGGATATAGGTATAATTGCTTTTCTACAGGCCTATATTTACATGTCAATAAAAGGAAGAGTAAATTTAGAAGACTCAATATACTATTTTAAATGGAATCTTAACTCTACTGACTACAGTCTTCCTCTAGCTTTTCCCTGTCTTCCCCTGGTCTTATCAATCCATTTTTTAAAAGATTTTATTTATTTATTTTTAGAGAGGGAAGGGAGAGAGAAAGAGAGGGAGAGAAACATCAATGTGTGGTTGTCTCTCACATGCCCCCTACTGGGGACCTGGCCCACAACCCAGGCATGTGCCCTGACTGGGGACTGAGCCAGGAACCCCTTGGTTCCCAGTCGGGTGCTCAAACCACTAAGCAACACCAGCCAGGGCTGGTCTTCTCAACTCTTTAAGAAAGAAAAGTCAGTCTCTCAGATGGAATCAATTGTCCTACCTAATTGTAAAAATTCTTGATCAGATTGATTTAAAAACACATATAATGTAAATGTGTTAAGGGGACACGTACTCTGGAACCAGACTGTCCTGGGCATGATGTGGTCTCCACTGCTCAACAACTCCGAAAGATACTCAGCTCTTCCAAGTGTCTGTGTGCTCACGTGTAAACACAGAGTTATTGTGACGGTGAAATGAGACAAAGTACATAAACTGTCCAGCACACTGCCTAACACCGTGGACGTTCTCACACAGATACACAGGAGACCTATTTAATAGCAGAGTTAAATTAATAATATGCTCTTGATTTATTAGTTTAGGCCAAAATAAAATTTTGTTTGTTTTTCCTTCCAAACCAGGAAGCTTACTGTAAGGCATAATTATTCCTATTTAACTATAAAAAGAGTAAAAAAACTGGTGTAAGAATGACGTGTTCCACCAGAACTGAAATAGACAATAGAGAAAAACAACAACAAACATTTAAAGGAACCACAACTAACACAGGAAAGATTTGGTCCATGAATTTAAAAAGTGTGTGTGTGTATGCACATATATATATATACACATATTATAAATATATTATCTAAAATATTTGAGGAACAATGGAGATATTCAGTAAGTAACTGTGAATAACTGGCTAGATGGATAGCCATTTTGAGAAAGTCACCATTACTACTTTAGTAGTTAAACATAAATATCTTTCATATGTGAAAATGTAGCACAAAAAAAGAGGAAACATTTAAATATTAAAAAATGTAACTGCAGTTTTTAGAGGCCTGACATTTTAGCACCACTTTAAGCATGCTATTAAACCAAGTAACTATAGGGGAAAATTATAGAACTGAGAACATAAAAATTAAAAAATTCATATGTGGTAAACAAAATTGAAACAAAATCTAATAAATAAACTAATCAAATAAAAAACCCATAAATGGGTTAAGGATAGAACCCATATAGGAATATATATATATGTTTCTATATATATATATATATATACACACACAGGTATATTCTGTATATATAAATATATGTACACATATACGTATATGCCATACACATATATATATGTATGTATACACACAGACATATTACCCTTGCATAATCATAAGAGCTATAGAGATTAATTCAGAGGTCAGTGTCACTTCTGACTCAGTTGTGATTTGCCCTCCATTGCGTACCATGACTTCCAATGGCATTTGAATGGCCTTCCTTAAGAGTGGCAGCTACAACAGAACATTAAACCTGGAGGTGACTTTAGAGATTATTCTGGTTTACTCTATCTATTTTGCAGGCAAGATAACTAAGACTCAGTGAAGTTAATTTACTAACTATAATATAGATATATACAAAATGCAGTAATGGAAGGGGAAAAAAACAAAAAACTCCCTACTTGTAGAACAGTGAGGTCAAAAAAATCTAAGCTGAGGAGAAGGCATTCCAGCTGAATTTAGAAGGTTGAATCATAATTCCCTTGAAGGACAGAGGATCCCAGGCTATTAGAAAAAACAACAACAAGAACAAAAACATGTACCTTGTACAAAGGTCTGAGGCACAACACAGAATGGTAAGTCCAGCACATTGTGAGCCCTTAGGTATAACTGGAGTGTACAGGGTATTAATGGTGTTAAATGAAATTTAAAATATGAGCCAAATACTAAATATGTGTGTGTCATGTTAAATAATTTGACCCAATCTTATAGTTGATGGGAAATTCAGAAAATTTTTATAATAAGGGCCTAAGGTTGATATTTGATTAAAAAAAAAAAAAACTTTGGTGGCTGTTTGATTAGCAGATAAAAAGAAAGGATTTGGAGACTTAAAAAAGCCCACCGTTCCTTCAAGATCCTGCTGAAACAGTCCACTCAGCCTTCTGGGGTCTGCGTTGGTGGATGATCTTCCTTCCAGGTTTGCTTTTTGCACTTTGTGTACATTCTTTTTTTCTTTTTGTATTTATTATACAGACATATATGAATTTCTAGTTCCTGACTAAAATGGGATTCCCTAGAAGGGATATGTTTCATTGCAACCCTGCCCACAAAAAGAATGTAACTCTCTATGTAACCAGCATTAAAACATTCATTCAAACAATACATGAGGCTAGGTCTTCTGTGGGTTTCAATAAGGAATAGTGCCCATATTCTATACCAGCAAACTTATTATATGTAAAACACAGCATTTAAACAAGTACCTATAGTCTCAGACTGTATGGGTATATATATATATATATATATATATATATATATATATATATGTATGTATACACACACGTAACTACAGTATTAGAAAAAAAGATGTTCAGGCAGACAAATGAGTAAGAGGTAGTATTTACTTTTACAAACTGGAGGACAATATAACACTCTGTAAAGAAGCTGTAATTTGAAATAGGCTTTGACACATAGGCAGTATTTCAGCATAAAGTGACTTGGTAGAGAAAGGGGAGAGAGAAGAAGGAAGAGCATAGCAAAAGCATTTGGGAAGGAAGGAGGGAGGGAGGGAGGGAAGGAAGGGAGGAAGGAAGGAAGGGAGGGAGGGAGGGAGGGAGGGAGGGAGGAAACTAATTTTGTTAATATTAATTGTAGGAGACCGTTCTGCATGGTATGGGTTCAGATCCCACTTGGAGATGCACAGAACCCATGCCCACGGATAGGTTCGCCCATGGGGAATCAGGCCTGCAATGTACCTAGGCCACTATGAGTCTTGCTTTTCTGCTAAAACTCCCTCACCTTGAATTGAGGACATTTATTGCAAAGTAACTTCCTAAAATTCATGCTAAACCTTCCAAGGATGAGTGTAACTGGTTCAACCACTTTTGCCTTTTCATTTGCAAATATCCCTTCTGTGATGTAATTAGCAGCACTGGTTCCTTTGTTTTCTGTAAGAGGTAACACCTAAAAGGAACCTGTGCATAGTAAAAGAGGACCATCATGTAATGGGCAGAGAAACCAATAAAGGCCTGTCATGGTGGAGGCCGAGGCTTTTGCTCCCCTTGAGAGAAAAGCCATGCTGTTCCTTTCCCTCCACTGGACTCAGTAGTCCGTGTGAATGTCCCATTTCATTCATAATGACGCAGACACTGAGGGCTGGTGTCTGCATCAATCAATTATCTTGTTGGTATTGAAATTTCCCTGATCTTTGTGATTTCTCTGATTGTTGTTGGCAGTTTCATAAAGAAGTTACATAAACATTGTGATTGGCTGATGTGTCTAATTAAGTCTTTTTTAAATGAAAGATTCCACTTACATAATATATTTTTATTGTTTTGCCTTCAGTCTGTCTTTTCTTTCACTGATGTAATAGAACACAGTTCACTCAATCATCAAGATGCTTTTACTAAGTTCCTCCTCTAGAGAAAGCACAGTTAAGCAGTTCCTCACTATGTCTTTAGATACAAGTATTTGTTTGCTGAGTATAGTCAAAGAGATATGTTAAGACAGACCCTCTCTGGAAAGTACTTTGGCATTAACAACTATTATGCATAAAAAATTATGTAAATTTGGTGAATAAATACTTTAAATGCCTGGTGTCTGAGCTTTAAGGGTTAATTTTATTTAACTAATATTTTCATTTGTAAGCAAAGAAGTTTCAGTTTGTGTGTATAATTATTTGAATACATCAGAGTGGGCCACATAAAACTCTGCAAACAGAGAAATTTCCTCGGTTAAACCTAATAGAAATGAAAGTGATTTTATTTTCTCATAGTATAATCAAAATGTTATTTATAGTTATCTAACATATTAAATAGGGCATATTCTCAGGCATTAATCAAGGAACTTTATAAAAATCTACAGTAATATCCAGATAACTTTTCAAAGACAATTAGCATTTTAGTTTTATATAATTCTTTAATTCAGTGTCAAATTTGTACGTAAAAGGCAACTCAAAACATTTGGCTAGATGTAAAAAAAGGAGAGGCAGTGAAAACTGAAAAAAATGACTGTAATGGCTTAAACACATTATGTATCATTACACTCCCTCTGGGAAGTCAAGGTCAGAGTAAGCGAAGGTATTCACTGCTCATCATTGAAAGTCAGGGAGCTGAGTGCAGTCACTTTCTAAGAACTATTACCCAACCCCACAGAACCAGGATTAATTTACAGAATTTAATGCTTAGTTGAAATAAAAATGTGTTTGTTCTCTGTGGGCTGAGGATGAAGGGGCATGTAACAATCATAGGTCTGAACTGGAATTATTTAATAAGTAGTCTGGTTGGATGCAATTGGTCTCCAAGGAATGTTAGGCAATTTTCCCTCAATTTGAGTTAAACATCGTGCCAGAAAAAGAACTCTAATGACTAGTCACAAAGTGACTGCTGAATAGACTTCTCAGAAAGAACAGTTGAGATGAAAGTAGCCACTATTACTCGTTTAATTAGGTCTTAGGAGACTTTGCCCTGGATGAGAAGCCACAGGAGTAAATCTGAAGCCCCCTGGTTAGCTCTGACTTGGACCCTAAACTCCCTGAGAATAGGAAGATTAGGAGGGTTTTCAGAGAAGTAGAGTGACTTCCCTGGAAAGCCGCCAATACTCAACAAACCTCAGCTTCAACAGCCTTACCTAGGGAAAAACAAATGTGATCTCAAGTCAACAGGGAGAACAGTTGTTCATTAAAGGAGGAATGGTATCCATGTGTCATTGTCTAGGGGAAAAAGCATGAATATGTGGAATCAGAATGTCACATATGTGGATTTCAGATTTCCAGCCAAAATATCATGACATCAGCAATGTGCTATGTCCTTAAAGTAAAGTCTGATGATCTTACCATAGATAGTAGGGAGGGCCTGGTGCCCTGGAGAGTTATCTCGGAAGGAAGATACTCCAGTGAATGAACAAGTTTCTGTAATATTTTCTGATTCTGATGGCAACACCCTCTCTGTGCTCACAGTAGCCATTGAGAAAAATTCTGAGCATGTGAATATACAGATGAATGAAACAATTTTTGAGAAGTAAAGATCTGCTCTCAGCATTACTGAATTTCACTTATACTCAGCTTCATTTCCAAGAGGGTACACAGGTGAAATACAGCAAAGTGTCATTTTGCCTTAATCATTTTGTTTCCATAGAAAAGGCATTGCCTCAGTATTCTGTAACTATGTCATAATTTTATTTCTGTGACTTTTTCTGGATCACTGATGAATCATTGAAACTCTGCATAACTGAGTTTTAAGACTAGGATGGATCAAATTATCAAAAGCTAAAGAAGTGCCAAGGAAAATGAGACCCAAGAGACCATCAATTTTTTTTTTTTTGGACTGTGTAGAGGTTAGCAGCAAGAGGGTAATAAGTAACGAAGTCCAATTGTATGTATTTAAGGATGTAGGTGGTGAAAAAATACAACTTTCAGAGATAACCACTTAAATCTTAGAATCAATGCAGAAGGAATGAAGCATTAGAATCATCTCGTGAAGCCACTGAATTTTACAGATAGTAAAGCGACAAGGTGAGATGACTTCTCCAAGGTCTAAAGCTCATGAGATACAGAGCTGGAATTAATTTACTAACTTCAATCAAATATTCTTACCAATACATTATAATGGATAATTAGAAAGAGGAAAATAAAAGATGAGCACATTTATTAGAGTTAAAGTTTCATTACTTTTATTATTTTCTGAAAGTTTTCTATAATCTTGAAATACTAATAATAAGCCTTAGATTTCTGAGATACTGCAACCTGCTTATGGAATATTTAACTGTTCATTAAATATTCCACTCTTCACTAAAGTTAGTGAATTGGATTCACTATTTGTTGGTATATGTTAAAATAAATGTTATTTGTTTAATATCACATACATTGCCAAACAACACTTACAAAACTGTATGACATGTAGCTTCAAGAATGATGGAGTAATTAGCTCTGTAGACACTCTCCACCAGCCAAAAGCAATATAATTGTGGAAATCTTTAAAATGCAGGTACATGCAATCATTTAAGATACCTGGATACCAAGGACATGGAGCAAGTGAAGAAACATTCATTCAGAACAAAATCTACCAGATCTCTACAAGAACACAGAAGGTCCATGGTACTTGTGTCACGTTGGCTGCATGGCCTGCACTCAAGCGCTCTGTTCTGGAAGCTTTTCTGGGGCCGCATTCAGCTCCCTCTGCCCCAGCCTCCAGTCTGGGACTACAGATTTTCCCTGGAAGGGACAGACTGCTGCGGTTCTCATCCTCCCACTCAGCCCCGTTCTGAGCTGCAGAGGCTCTGTCTCAGGAAGCTACAGCTAAGAGAAACTGTTCTTTCTTTCTCCCACCCGGCCTCCACCAGTAGGGCAGAAGTTCTACCCCTGGCATAGTAGGCCAAGAGTACTCAGGTCTAGATCGCCCTCGCCCTTAGGGCAGAGATTCCATGTGAGGAGAGTGAGGTTAATCCAGCTAAAGGTTTGACAAATTTATTGATTTTGTTGATTTTCTCATGTTTTTCTATTTTCTATTTATTTCCACTCTTTATTGTTTCTTTCCTTCTGTTTGCCATGAATTTCAGCCTGGTTTTCTTTTTCTAGTTTCTTAAGGTGAAAAGTTAGGTTATTGATTTGAATTTTTTTTCACTATAGGTGTTCACAGCTATAAATTTTTCTGAGCTCCAGTTTTAATATTCACTGTTTTTTAATTCATTTGAAAGTATTCATTTGAAAGCTGGATTAACTGCTGGCCCCTAGTCTCCCTTCATTGCCCACACATAGAGTAGTGAGTCTGTCATTCTGGGAAAGCAGACCTCCAACCCAGCTCCCCTGCGATGTCGCAGGGGTTCTGCAAGAAGGAAAGGCAGCCCTGTAGCATACAACACCCCTTAGCACTGTAGAAGGATAATGGAGAACTGCATGCCTAAGAGCATTGTTGAAAACAATAGAAATCTTTGTAGAGAGCACTGGAAGGATGGGGGGTATCTCCTGATGCAAGCCATACAGCAGAACATCCAGAAGTATAAGACTTTAAGAAGGGGGGCAAAGGGAGAAGACTTGGGACAACTGTAATAGAATATCAATTTTGAAAATCCTAAAAAGAAAAAACAGACTGATGGAGTGAAAGAAACAGCCCGGAAGAGCCCCCCTTGGGTCACAGAGAGAAACATGCCATTCAACAATAACAGTAGGAAACGTTAATACCGCACTACCAGTGCTAAACAACTAAGCAGGGATCAACAAGAAAATAGCACCTGAGCAACAATAAATACAGCTAGACTTTGACATCCACTAAACATTTCACACAACAACAGGAAACACGCCTGCTTCTCAAGTACAAATGAAACATTCTCCAGGATAGACCACCCACAAGTCTCAATACATTTAATCGGATTAAAATTATATAAAATATGTTTTATGACCATAATAGAATACCATGAAAAGTCAATAATACAATGAAATTTGGAGAATTCACATACATATATAAATTTATAAATTACTCTTGAAAAACAAATGAGCCAAAGAAAAAGTCATCACAAAGGAAGTTAGAAAATACTTTCAAATGAATTAAAAAACAGTGAATATTAAAATTGGAGCTCAGAAAAATTTATAGCTGTGAACATCTATAGTGAAAAAAATTTCAAATCAATAACCTAACTTTTCACCTTAAGAAAAACTAGAAAAAGAAAACCAGGCTGAAATTCATGGCAAACAGAAGGAAAGAAACAACAAAGAGTGGAAATAAATAAAATAGAAAATAGAAAAACATGAGAAAGTCAACAAAATCAATAAATTTTTCAAACCTTTAGCTGGATTAACCAACATAAAAAGGGAGAAATTCAAATTACTAAAATCCAAAATGAAAGAGGGATATTGCTACCTAGCTCACAAAAACAAACATTAATATAAAAAACTTCTGTGAATAACTATATGCTGAAAATTAGATAACTTAGATGGAAATGACAAATCATCTCAACACTCAAATTACTAATAATGACTCATGAAGAAATAAAAAAATTTGAATAGACCAATTACAAAGGATTAAGTAATTTAAAATCTTCCACCAAAAAATTCCACACCCAGCTGCTTTCACTAGTAAATTCTATCAAATATTCACAAATGAATTATTAACAGCTCTTCATAAATCCTTCCAAAATATAAGCTAGGACAGAGAACTTCTTGGCTATTCTTTGAGGCCAGTATTAATCAAATGAGATATTACACACACACACACAAATACACACAAAACTCTAGCTCAATATCTATTACACATACTGATGCAAAAAACCTTAACAAAATAGTAACAAGCCAAATAAGCAATTGAAAATAGGATTATGCACCCTCATGAAGTGTGATTAATCCCAGCACTATAAGATTGGTTTAACATCCAAAAATAAATTAACATAACACATAATATCACTAGAATAAAGGACAAAAAATGTGTGATCAACTCAACTGATGCAGCAAAAGCATTTGACAAAATCCAACATCCTGTTATAATAAAAATGCTAAATAAACTAGGATTATAATAGAGCTAACTGAACCTAGAGCATTTATGAAAAACCCAAAGCAAATATCATACTCAACAATAAATTGAATGTTTTCTCTCTACAAACAGGAATAAGTCAAATATGTCCACTCACCACTTTTATTAAATATTTTACAAGAGGTTCTAGTCAGGACTACTCAGATTTTTTAAAATAATGGAAATGAAAAGAAAACCATCCCTATTTGAAGATAATATGATCTTGTATATAGAGAATGCCAAGCAATATGCATGCATGCAAACACATACAACTATTGGAACTAATAAATAAATTCAGCAAGATTACAAGATACAAAACAATATAACAAGATAAATTGTATTTCTTTCACAAGCAATGAAAAAAACATAAGGGAGTCAAGAAAACAATTCAATTTGCAATAGCATAAAATATTACTTAGGAATAAACTTTTGAAAGGGAGTTCAATAGTTCTACACTGAAAATTATAATACAGTGTTGAAAAAATTGAAGATCCAAATAACTGGAAAAGATTTTATGTTCTTGAATAGGAAATCTTAATATTGTTAGTTTTGACATTTCTCAAATTGGTCTACAGATTTAATACAATCCCTATCAAAATCCCAGATGGCATTCTTGTTATAGAAATTGACAAACTGATACTAAACTTCATCTAGATCTTTAAAAAAGAACAGAATTGAAAGACTCATAAATCTAGGTCTTATAATTTGCCAAAAAGCTACAGTAATTAAGAAAGTATGACACTGGCATAATATAATAAACATATAGATCAATAGAATTGAGTTGAAAGTCCAAAAACAAACCCATGCATTTAGGATACATTGATTTTTGACCAGGTACCAAAACAGTTTAATAAGGAAAGTGCCATCTTTCTAACAAATGGTACAGACACAACTGTGTACCTACATGCAAAAGAAAGAAGCTAGACTATCTCACAATGTACAAAAAAAAAACCCAAACTCAAAATGAATCAAAGGCATGGATGTAGGTGCTGTAACTATAAAATACTTCAAAGACAATTTATGAGTCAATCGTCATAATGCTGAGTTTGGCTATGGTTTCTTTATTTAATTATTCTCAGTTTTTAATTGTAATTTGAAACCTTCTTATAAATCAATTATGTCAACAGTTTTGTGTTTGGTATTCTTACTCTAATAAAGCATATTTCTATTTTCAGATTTGAGAATCAGATGTCATTTCATATTTCCTTTTCATAATAAAAATAGGTAAAAATTTTCCATTTGTTCTAATATGAACTAAGCTGTATACAAATTATTTTCATTGTTATTTTTAAAATTTTCTCTCAAAATTAGATTTATTTCTGGTTTGGATTAAACGATAGACAAAGTAATAGCAATAAGAACTGAGTATGATGATCCAACTCCAACATTAATAAAACATGCACCTTGAGCATAACCTTTACCTCAACTTTTCTGTACGCTATTGAAAAAATATTGAATGAAAAGACCCATTAGGTATAGTTTCTTCGGGAATCTGTGACTTTGTCTCTCATGCTGACCTTCTCTTGGCACATATAGAGTGACTTGATATAAAAATATTTGTTGGGTGAATATATCTGTAAATTGATCCATACCCATATTTCTAAGTTACTGCTCGTCTTTGTATGAATGTGAAACTTCAACTAAAGCAGACAGAACTGAAAAAAAAAAGTCTGAAATGTAGTTTAAATCAATATTCATTGATTCGTGGGATACTATATTCAAAGAGCAATAGACAGAGGCAGATCTTCAAAGAAGTGGCCATGGACACTAATGAAAGAGACATTACATTCACCAGGCAATGCAGTCTCAAGTTCTTCAGGCACATTTGCATAATCAGATGGCAGCAGCTTCGTGAATGCAATATTTGAGTACAAAAGACAATAATCTTCCATCACTGTTGAAATCATTAAAAGCTATAGACTACTACATTACAGTGTGTAGTATTAGATAATGTCCAATCAAAATTGATTCATGAGGAAGAATACTTTAACAATAGATTGACAAAGTATATCATGTATCTTTTAGGTATTGTTATGAAAGCAATTTGCTGTTGTTATAAGGTTATTGTAATGAAACATATGACATTTGAAGTAAATGCGACATTGCCTGAACATTCTTTCCCCAAATGAATCATTAGTTGGAATCATTAGTTAGTCTGGGTAAGCCATTTCACTTGATTGGACTGTGTTAATAAGGACAACAGACATCCATGGAATGCTTGCTATGTTCCATCCATGCCAGTTGTTCTTTGTCAATTGTTAAGCTTTATCCTCCCAACAATCTTATAAAGTCAGTAGTAGTATTTCAGTTTTACAGAAGTGGGGGCTGAGGTGCAGGAAATGAAATACCCTGCCCATGTCACATAGTTAGCAGAACAGCAAGACTTAGAAACACATTAGTTTTGAATCCCAATTTTGCTCTGTGCATAGTATAGAAACATTAACTTCCAAACGTTTGTATTCAGGCCAAAGGGCCCTGAGCAATGAGTATAGAAGTTGAAACTCCAGTCTAATTGTGGTCCACTTTATGAATAACATCATATTCACTTGGGATTAAGAGGATAGTACTATTTCTATTTTCATAATATTTATTTTCAGTAAATCTTATGTTAAGTCATTGAAATTGTCCAAATCACCCTGATCTAGATATCACAGTGGCAGGCCAAGTGGTAGGACATATAGTAAGGTGACGGTGATTCTCTACAAATGTCCAAATTGATAAATTCTCAAAATTGAATCTTTTCTGGATCCACATGGTTATTCTCTCTCTGACAGCTCCATCTGTTGCAGCACAGACTGGAACTCTGAGTGTCAAAGGCTCAGCGGGGACAGTTCTGGAATAAGCTCCTTGGAGGAAGACGTTTGCTCGTCAAAGGGAGCAAAAGGGCTTGGCAGTAAAAACTCACTGACTGGTTGCGGAATTATCTTAGATCTGCTAGTCCAAACTTATTGTAATAAACTGCAGAGCTTTTCATGGACTCTCACTGCTACTTACTTTTTGCACCCATTTAGCATTTGCTGTCTTCCTTGATTCATTTATTCAGTCACTTAAGAGATATTTAATATGCACCTACTAAGTGCCAGTCCTGGGATAGGCGTTGAAGACACATAGGTGAAAAAAAAAAGAAAACCACTGTTTTCATGGAGCTTAAGTTTATTAGGGGAAATAGAGATTAATCACATTAATAAGTACACAAGTATATATATACAATTTGGATTAATATTAAGATGTATACCTATATCTATACAGCATTTAATGGGTTACTAGATATTTTGTCAAATTTCACCTTAGTGAATGTTCCCAAGAACCTGGGGAGAGGGAACAATTACCTCAATTTCACAAGGTGCTTAATACTCCTAGAATCCAAGGGCATTAGACTTGGTTATGATTCATTTGGTATTAGATTTCTCAAGTTCCTATTCTTTCAAATTAGACACCAACTAGAAGTTCCGTGGAGGAATTTGTATTTTTAAGGAGCTCACTGATGACATTGATGATTAACTCTAAAGGAGTGCTTGGTTTGGAATTTCTGGACCTAGCTCCCCATCCACTGAGTGCTTAATTTCTTCTTTCATCAAATCATCCTCTAAACATTTGAAACTTACTGGTCACAGGGGGTTGACAGGTTTGGAGGCGTCTCACCACATCTCAGGACCATGTGAAATTGGTGGGATTTCTAGCTAAATTGTAGAACCAAGATTCATACCCAAGCCTTAGTTTCAATGAATGGCTCTTTTCACCATAATACATCTATGTTTCTCTCTTCACACATAATGAATATGAGCATAAAAACGGTTGAGAAATTTTCTTAAAATTAAAGCACTTAAAACATTAAACCTCTATGCTTTAGAACTTCTATATTATTTTTTTAAAAGAAGTACTAATTAATGGCTTAAGTTAATTCAATTCTCATTCAAAAGACAAGCTATATTTATTTCGTAAGAATACTTCAGTGGGCAAAGGCTGTTGAAAACGTCATGCTGTAACTGTCTTGGGACACTGAAATATAATATTTAATATATGTATTCTAAAGGCAGAGAATTAACTTGGATGAAAACCAGAATAAAATTGCACAACCATTGAATTAATTATATGTTAGGTATTACTTTTTAAAAGGCTTAAGCATTTTTCAGGATGGCTGGGTCACATGAAGGAAACTACATTAGCCTTCATCCCTATGGGTGGTGTGACTCTTTTGTGTGGTGTGTCTCAGATCCACTAGGTGAAAAAATTTAAAGCAATTCCTATTATATAATTTGAGGTATAATAAAAAAGAAAAATTAAAGTGTCTACTTTTTAAACAATTATTGTTTATGAATTTCTTTTGGTAGAGAAATGCATCATGGTGGTTGGTTCTATGTATTGTTTATCGGAGCTAACTGAATTGAAAGGCAACATACTGATATAATGGTCATGGCAGTTACCAAGATATTTCCAATGTGATCTCCTTTGGAATTATACTGCCAAGATTATTTATGAAAAGTTCTCTTCACTGTAAAATGGAACATAGCAAAAATAAATCTATTATAGCTAAAAACTGAAGTTTAAGATTAATTTTTCACTCCTTCTACTGTTACATTTATAACAACTTATCAGGTTAGAATCTAGTAGCCACAGATATGTCTTAATTTGTTCATATTTCTAACTAAATTTTTAAATTTATTGTATCAATGTATTTTAGCAAAATAAAAATTTATAATGAATGATTAAACATCTAAGAAAACAAAGCTAAAGAATGAAAATATTTTATATATACATCAATTGGTATATTAATGATAAATCTGTTATCTAATTTGATTAAAGTTTTAAAAGATATTTCTGAAGCACTATACTAATTAGTCCACAATAACCTAATTTAAATCATAGTTCACATTTGAAATCACCAAACCTAATTATTTTAAAATATTCCATATTTCAGACTTTTAATTACTTCAACTTTTGAGATAATTCATTAATTATTTATTTGAAAGTATCTTCCATATAAAAATTAAAGTGTTAGATCATAAAAGAGATAGAAATGAATATGACAGATGCTTTGCCTTATTTGATCTTACTATATGAAAAAGGAAATTGAATCAATTCAACTTAGACTGTAGTTTTCATTACGTCTATTTTAAGCAGTAACCAAACTGAACTGAAAATGAATTAAATGTGTTTGTTTGTTTGTTTGTTTGCCCACAAGTTTCTTTGTGGTTTAGCGAGAGAGACAGAAAGGTGAACAATACAGAATCAGAACACAATGTGATAAGTGGTCTAGTTGAAAGTAAAATATTTTAAAAAATAAAATGAAATGGCAGAAGACACTGAACTCTTTGAGAGCATTGTGGTAATTGTCAGCATCATGAAGTGCGAGAGAGGAGGGAGGTCAAGAGTCAGTGTTTTTTTGGCAAAAAGGAACCACAACCTGCAAAGTCACAGAAGCCAAACTTCTTGTTGAAAAATGGCTTGTGAAAGAACAGTTTGGTTCTGAGAACTAGAATTACCATGCACAAATGTTCATTTATCAAAAAGAAGCTTAGGAGTGAAAATGAGCGCTGACCCGTGTGGCTCAGTTGGTTGGGCCTAATCCAGCAAAGCGAAAGGTCACCAGTTTGATTCCCAGACAGGGCTCATGCCTGGGTTACGGGTTCGGTCCCTGGTCCGGGCATGTAAATAATAAATAGTAATATATAAGTATATTAAAATACTATATAGCACTAAAATTAATAAACTTAGATTACATAAAACAATATGAGTGACAATCAAAAAAATTTTGAGTAAAGAAGACACTAAGAATATGTATAATAGGATTCCATTTACATAAATTTCAACAATAGGCAAAATTAAACTACAGTGTTAGAAGTCAGGGGAGCGTCTTTTTGGGGTGGGAATACAACAATAATGGGGAATGGCACGTATGAGACATAGACAGCAATATTAACTTCCTTAACCTGTATGAGTATAAGAGACTGTTTCACTGTGATTCATGAATTCTATCTTTATACCTTGTGCACACATGTGTATATTTCTTATATTTCAGTTATTTTTTAAAGTGATACTTGAGACCTATCTTCCCTTTACAAATTTTCTTTTTTTTAATAATAATATTGCTTTCTTATTTCAGAAAATATTAAAATCTGGGCATTCTCTGTTTTTGACTTTGAATGAGCCAATTATTCTGTGAACACTTAGCAATTACCAAATTATAAAATATGAGAATAATTCAATCATTTCATTCTTATCTAAAGATAATGTAAGAAATAGTATATCAAGAACTAAAGTAATTCAAAAAGAGTTACAGATTCTCTTGATCATTGAATAAATCATATTATAGACAAATAACATTATTAATTAATGTTAATTATTTGCACATTTATTACAAATATATTGCAATTATTATCTCAGATGTGGACCTAGGCCACCTAATTTTCATGAAGTCAATTTCATTTCTGTTCATCCCAGGCACTATTTAACCTCACTTTTTATTTTTTAGTGCTTTCTTTTGCTTTTCATTTCAGAAAATTTACATGAACTGGAATTTAGTGACACACGATTGGCAAAATCAACTCTGAATTTAGTTCTCTTCAACTTTATATATTATTTACTTGAAAACAGTGTAATATGCATTTCAATATGACTGAGTTATAATTGATTTCAAATATAATGTTAAATCTACTGGCAATTCCACATTGCTCCATTATTATTGCTGCACTGTGAGCGAACTTGTAAGAATATAATGTTGTAGATATCTCTGAACATGAGAAGTCTGTAGTATTTCACAAGCCATAAATACTTAGGTCTGTATTTTAGTGGTTCCTTCTCACTAGTTCTGAAGTCATTCTTTTCTGCTCCTCAAGATTTTTCAGCTAGATGTCTCCTTTGATCTCTTTTACTAAAGTGTTTCTTTTCTCTGAATGTTTCACTCTCCTTGTTGCTATTCATGTTTCAACGGAACTTCAAGACTTCACAGAGATGGTTTCCTCTCTTGGATTTCTATTCAGGTTACTGAGTTTACGTGTTGGTAGTGGTCTTTCTCCTAGGCATTATATAATCCTTTTTTGTAGCTCTTAATTAATAACAAATTATTGTCAATAACATTAGTCATAATAATATAACAAAAATAAAATCATATTGATATTTAAAGTATTAATATACTTAGGTATAATTTTATTTACTATCTATTTATCCATTTATCTATATAATAGATAATTTTATGCAAGTGTAATAGTGAATATTAATAAATGTTTCCCATGTGCCACCTAGTATTCTAAGTTCTTTACATGTATGAATGTCCTACTATGTTATACAGTCTCAATGAGTTGAGTATTAATTCTCACTGTCATTTATTCAGGTGAGGAGCCCAAGTCCTAGACATGTTAAGTACTTTGAGAAACTCTCACAACTTGCAGGCTACTGGGGCAAGTTTCAAGTCTTTATTGATTGACTCCAAGCTTCAAGTTCTGAAGTACCAATTCATGTCATTTTTAATGGTATATATAAATGATTCATATATCCTAAGGACAGATAATCATGCTAGAAAGGGTCAGGCTTCCTGACACTTCAACAAAGAGGAAAGTTTTGTCTAATAAAAGTTAGATACCAGAGCTTTCACACAGTCTAACAAATCAGTAGCTGCATTTCATAGCTAAATAAATAAATAAATAAAGCCTCTTTGCATGATTAAGGTTATATTTTCATGTTATCAAAATATGACTTATTAAATTTATTTTTAAAGATTTTATTTATTTATTTATTTATTTATTTATTTATTATTAGAGAAAGGGAGGAAGAGAGGGAGAGAAACATCAATGTGTGGTTACCTCTTGTGCAGCCCCAGCTGGGGACCTGGCCCACAGTCAAGCCATGTGTCCTGACTGGGAATCAAACCAGCAACATTTGGGTTCACAGACCTGCACTCAGTCCACTAAGCTACACTAGCCAGGGTTGATTTATTAAATTTCTAATAGCAGAAAGTGTTTTCTTCCCTTGACCTTGGTTCTACTGCCATAAACTTTAGCTCTTGTTCTGCTCGGATTTTTTTGGTCTTCTATATTATCTTTCAAAATGAAGACAATAGCATCTTAACTGTAATAGTGCAGATTAGTCTCTATTTGTGGGGAAAAACTTAAATGCCTATTTTACACTAGATTAATCATAACAGTGGTAATAAAAGGAAAAAATCTATTGCAGTAAAATTGTCTTTGCAAGGAAAGAAGGTCAGAAAGCATGTAACTCATAAACACACACATATATAGTTCACTTGGTGGTCTTCTTCTTTTAGGAGAGTCCTAAAAGTGCGTTCTATATATTTCAATATATCAAAAACAGAACATAAAACATAAAATTTCACTAATACTTCTATTTCTAAATACAACCACTGTACAGTTCTCTATCTGTGTAGAAGTTTGTGGAACTACTCCATTTCTTTTCACTACTGAATTTCTTTTTTTTTTAAATTCTTTATTTTATTGATTATGCTACTACAGTTGGCCCATTTTCCCCCTTCACTCCCCTCTACCCTGCCCATCCCCTCCCACCCACATTCCCCCCTTTAGTTCATGTCCATGTGTCATAAGTTCTTTAGTGTCTACATGTCCCATACTGTTCTTACCCTCCACCTATTTTCTACCTACTGTCTGTGCTACTTATTCTCTATATCTGAATTTCTCCTATGTAAATATGCAGAGAAGAATTTATTTATCTATGACTAATCAACCTTTGGGTTCTTTCCTTTTTACTTTTAAATATAATGCTATAATAAACATCTGTGTATATATATATATAATACATATACAAACATAATTTTCTGCACTGATCAAATTACTAGAGATACTACCAAATTCCACCCCATCCATTATGTCTATTTTCATTTCCTCATGCTTGCCTTCAGTAGCCATTATCGCATTCCTAGTAACTCTCCATATTTTTTAGAACTTGTGTCTGCACTAATACAATTAGCAAACCTAATGAGTCAATTGGCTGAAACTAAAAAAACAAAGATACACCCTCCCAACACTGTCAGTTGCGTTCCTCAGAAAGTACCTGGAGGTTTTCATGCTTTTACCACTCAAGGTCTGTGCTGTGCAGAGTTTGCTGAATGACTAAGCCTTTATTTTTCTGTATAATAACTAGCATAGTATTTTAATAATCTCCTTTACAAAAAGTTAATTGTAAAAAGATTATGAACAAACTTATACTGGACTAATATATATCATCCAGCAAATAAACATAATGATAGAATCTTCAGGTTAGGCAGTGTGTTTTTTATAATTGCTAAGTGCCTTTATACAAGTATATAAATCAAAGCAAAAGATGCACACACAGGGATATAACATTGTTGCTTCCCTCTCCTAAATGGGTTCAGATTTCCTGAATCATATGTCTTGTTTCCTTACTAGTGTAAAATAATCATATATAACAGATCTGGCCTCCTTCAACTGAAAGAAAATAGTCAAAAAAGCATAAGTGCATTTGAATAGGTTGTTTAGTAAATCTTTTAAGGTTGAAGTCTCTAATAAAATTGTTTTTTAAGTAATGGTTATTCAGTCTTAGGCATGTCATACATTATGAATGTGATTCTAAAGAAGACTATAATTTTATGTTAATGTACACATTTTGCCTTTTGAAAGCAGCACACCACTGACTTGAAGATATTATAGAATCTCTCCTCGTATCAAAATTTAGGAAATGAATCCTCAATAAAGCTTTATTTCATTTTAAGATATATGGTAAATAGTAAAAAGTTATTCTTTACATTCAAAGGTTTTCTGAAGGATTTCATAGCAAGATTTTAGAAATTGCTTTCAACATTTTTTTTAAATTTGTGAAACTATTCACAGTCTCTCCACTGGCCCCCTCCCTATCACCTGTAAAATGAAAAAAAAATGTTAAAATATACTCTATGGAATTCATCTCATCTAACATGTTTTTGAAGCATCCTCTTTTTTATTAAATATTTTTTTGTTGTTAGTCTATTAGAGTTGCCCCAATTTCCCCCCTTTTCCCTCCTCCACCCATCCCACCCCAGACTCCCACAGTCAATTCCCACACTGTTGTCCATGCCCATGGGCCATGCATACATGGTCTTTGCCTAGTCCCTTCCCCTTCTTTCCACCATTACCCCCTCTCCCCCTCCCCTCTGGTCACTTTTGGTCTGTCCACGTTTCCATGCCTGAGGTTCTATTTTGTTTGTTAGTTTATTTCGTTCAAAAGATTCCTCTTATTTATTAATGGACATTTAGTCTTGTTTAAATAGTTCACCAACATATTTGGTTCACACCAGAAAGTCCTTAAAATACTATCTTGTTCAAAATGTCCATGAGCATATTTGGTTCATGACAAATGGTCCTTTATATTTGGTCTTGTCAGAAACATCTACACTTAGAAAACACTCCTGGGCTGAGATAGTCCATAACACTTATTTTTATTTTTGATTTACATAATTAACACATAAAATATACTACTATATTTTCTTGGAAAAATAAATATGTTGTGGCTGTATTGCCAATAATACCCTCCTGGCCTCAATAGCCTAACTGGTCATGGCACATGGGTTAGGTGGATCGGGGGGGCAGGGACCCATGTGTCCATGATTGTTTTGGACAAAGCCAGATATCAAAGGCCTCTTGGCATGGACCAAATGTCTCCATGGGTATGTTGGACAAGTCCAAACTTTTAACTTGTCCATCGAGAAACTTTTAACTTGGATCAAACGTCTCCATAAATATTTTGAATAGGACCGAATATCCAATGGTTTTATCATCATTTGATAGATCACTTAAAGGTGTTTCTTCAAATATTCTTTGAAACATTCTTTACAGCCTGTCCTTCTCAGGCTAGAGCAAATGTATTGACTGGCAGTCTAGTGTCAGTATTGGACATTACGTGTCTATTAGCTTTTTGTTGTTTTCTATCCACAGGGCAGAAATCCTCACTCAAAGTTGTAAAATGTTTCTAACATTCTTGGCTCACTGAGTAAGAGTCTCAAAGAACTGCGGGAGGCTATTTTGATTAAGTAGAGGCATTTTCTATAAATTGGTTGCTGAAGCAAATAAAAAAGGGATGTGGTGAGGCAGGGAGGGGTTTGTTGTCACAGTGATCAATGCAGCTGTGCTCAACTTCCAGGGTGTGAGGCATGAAATACAACTGAACATCTTGGGATGCGATGTTTTTGTAGCATGTTTTAGAATCTTCGGTCATATTCGCATGCCCGATAAAAAGAAGAGTGTGAACTCACTGAGGCATTAAAGGAAAACAAACAAGGGAACCAACAAACAATAAAAATAAAGACAAGCTTTTTCTCTGAAGGACAGTACTGAATGGATCACAGTGAGTCCCACTGACCTCGGTGTTAATGCTCAGAATGTGAATGCAAGCTCCTCCTGCACTCGAGCCTGAGAACATTTAGTGAGGAAAACGATACTAGTCCCTACGAAGAGGTGCTTGCAAAAACCACATATTTCTCCACGCTCTCCTGCCTCTAACGCAACAGGATGCTGCTCTTGGGATGATTCTTTTCAAATGGTCATTCGCTGCCTGCACTGAATCTATAAACATTTGCATTCCTTGTATGCTTGAAGCAGAGGGTAACACTACATTTCCAGTGAAAAATTAAGAATATATGTATGCATTTAAGAGGTTGTCAGTTCTGAGTTTTTCATATGTGACATTAATTCTTACAGGCAGCAACCATGAGACAATTATGAAGCAGTTCACCTGGCAAGCTTCAGCCTTCATTAGACTTAAAAAGATAACTTGTCATTTACTTATGAGAACTGAAGTATAGTAAAAAATTATCTGCATGTTAACTACCTTGCCCAAGTCCCAAAGAACACTTACAATGTTAAAGAATTAATACCTAGAAGATAAAAATGATAGGTGATTTTTTATATTTATGAAATAATTTTTGTAGTAAGTGACATTCTACTGGATAAGCCACTATAAGCCCAATGGTCATTTGAAAGAGAAAAATTGATAGATTTTATTTATTTATTTTTAGAGAGAGGGGAAGGGAAGGCGAAGGAAGGGGAGAAAAATCATCAATCTGTGGTTGCCTCTTGCATGCCCCCTACTGGGAACCCGGCCTACAACCCAATCATGTGCCCTGACTGGGAATTGAACCCACAACCCTTTGGTTCACAGGCTAGCACTCAATCCATTGAGCTACACCAGCCAGGGCTTGAAAGAAAAATTTTTATCATGTAAGGACACGATACCAACGTTCATGTAGAAAGCAGAAGTTTATAACGTTTGGCTCTAGAGTTAGATTATATATGCAGCAATTAATGTACTTAATTATAAATTGTTAAATCTTGTATAATACAGCTCCTCTTAAAATATCTTATTTTTAATTTTTAAGTAACAAGGAGAAAATTCAAGGAGATTTTTATTTGCTTGTTAAATGTGGCAATATTGTTTAAATGATGTTAAAATTAAAGTAATAGATGGAGAGTTTGAGCAAAGAAATAGAGAAATAAAGATGACTATAAAACAATATTTTATGATAGCACTTACATATTTTGGAATAGTAAAATGGCATATGTGGTTGGTTATTAGAACGGGGCTTTTTTATTAAAGGCTGTCATTATGAAAGAAAATAGCTGTGGCTTTTCAAGGCATTTCTGACTTTCTATATAAATAGCTATTTTCCATAAAGTTGATTCATACAACACTCAGTCTTAAAAACCTGAAAGACACAACATTCCTGACAGTAATTTTGGGGAGATTATTAAGAATTTTTGGTGTCCCTACATTATTAGAGAATTATCTATAAAGCAGTGTCTCGGGCAAAAGTGATAACATAACAAAAATGTGGAAAATAATACTAAATAATGCATATAGGCAGAGGCACATTTCTATTGGAATCGGTGTTATATGATCAGACCAGACGGCTGTATGTCAGAAATCCCCACTGGTTGGCTCATGTTGATCAACCAAGCCTGCATCCGCATGCTTTTCATGTGCTCATTCAGCATGTGAAGATTTGCATTAGGAACGCACACAGTAGGTCCTCTGCATCTAATGATGAACAAAGGAATGAGTGCAGTATTTCTAGGATGGACTGCCCAAGAACTAGCCTACTATCAGGTTTTATTAAAATAAGCCATTAACATAAAGCATGATACATAGAAATGATAAGGGGAGGCCCATGAGTAATAAATGATCAGTATGGATGTACAGGGAACAAATCAGGACAGACAAACCTGATTGCTGCATCTGATAGAATTTCTGAATTAATGGAGGAAGGGAGTGCCATACAGGAAATGTATTTGGGTTTTCATAAAGTATTTAATTCGATGTTTCATGAGCTCTGACTTGCAAAATTAATTCAAATTGGTTTGGAGATGATTATTCTCAGATGGTTTGAAAACCATTTAAAGAGCTATATAAACAAGGGGTGATGATAAATGCCAACAGACAGAGCTGGGGGGAGGAGTCGAGCTGCCACCAAGGTTGATTTAGGTCTTGAGTTTTAGTGTCTTCATCGCTAACATGCAAAATGGAATAAGCAACACACAAATGAAACTCAAAAATGACACAAAATTGGAAGACATCATAAACATAGGAATAGTAAAATAGTCATGAAGATATAAACTGGAGCATAAAGAGGTACTATACAAAAGACTGCCCACACTAAACAGGCGAGTATATGTTGGACAGCAGTTTGGATTTATTATAAGGAAGCAAAGCCAGACAAACTGGAAAACAGGTTGACAAAGCAGGAACACCACAAGTGATACATTACACAAACTTCTTTAAGTATGCACAGATTTTTATGCACATCTCAATATTGGCAAATATATAAATGCAAAGGAGTCTACAGATTACAGTTTAATCCAGATTCTGAATTTTAATATGGTACTTCAGATGGGTTAATGTATATTTTTATAGGGTGTCTTTATACATTAAATTCCCTATTTTTCTCTATATGGATTATTCACAGGAAAGAAATAAAACCACAAGGTCTGCTCAGAAAAAGTCCAGCCATTGTTAACATAATGAGAATAGTTTGCATGATATCGATGTAAACTGGCAGTCAAGGAGAGTGGACTGGAATGTGCGTGTGTGAACAATGACAACCTCACTGTACTAGTCAGTGGAGGCAATAGACACAGTTGAGTGAGCATGTGTACTGTGTGGCTGCCACATTCAAAATGACTAAGGTGAGTAGAGCAACAAATCTGCATCAAATTTTGCATTAAGCTTGAACATTCTCTGGAAACTATTCAGATGTCATTCAGAAGGCCACAGCTATGAGCAACTGGTGACTGACAGCTTCATCATGACAATGCACAACTTATGCATCATGTTTCATGCAGAGTTTCTGGGGAAACATCAAATCACCCAGGTGACTCAGCCTCCCTACAGCCCAGATTTGGTACTCAGCAACTTCTAGCTTTCACCCAAAATTAAAATCACCTTTGAAAGGGAAGATATTTCAGACCCTCAGTGAGATTCAGGAAAATATGACGGGGCAGCTGATGGTGATTGGGAGAACTGTGTGAGGTCTCAAAGTGCCTACTTTGAAGGAGACTGAGGCATCATTGTCCTGTGTACAACATCTCTTGTATCTTCTTCAATAAATGTCTCTGTTTTTCATATTACATGGCTAGAAAGCTTCTGGACAAACCTTGTATAACTTGGCTGTACTTTGACAAAAAATGCATATAGGTCTTCTCTACCCTGCCCTCATGAGTGCAGTTCAAGTGTATGTAGGAAATATCACCTACACAAAAGATAATCATGAAGGCAAATCTTCTGTAAATGACTTTTGGATTATCCATGGCACAATACTCCCTCTTCATCTGAGCAAATAATTGAGAGTCAATTGTACACACATATAAGGAAAGATAAATAGGAAGACAAATGACTTCTCTGGGAAGATTATTACTTTATTCCACTTTATCCCCTTCTATTGGACAACTCAAGGAATTAGAGGGAATTCAGAGCACTGAAACAAAAAATGAAAAAGGCAATGAAGTTATTCACTTATGAGAATAAATTAAATGAGCTAACCTACAGAGTGCATCCAACAGCCACAAGCAAGTTATAACGGGCAACATCTCATTGTAAGCTGAAAATCTGCCATAGGAAAGGTATTATTTTCATGGGATAAGGGCAACTTCCCTCTGACTCAGATTCACAAAGAAAATACAACTGAGAGAAAATGCTATTGCCTAAATTATTGTGAACAAATTTGATTTAGACTATTACAGCAGAAATGTTTTTGAAGGACTAAAGAATGAATTTTTCATTATCCATGGGTAAAGACATTAAGTTAGTAGACATAACTAAAAAATCACGGCGATTTTGAAGTTAGATAGGCCTAAGGTTTGAATCTTGGTTCTGCCACATACATAATATATAGGGGTGTGGACAAGATGCTCATCTGAAAGTGGAGGCAATAAATCTAACAATTCACAAAAATGGGAAATAGAAAATAGGCAGTCACAGAATGTGAAAATATTAAATGTAGGGAAATGTCACATTTGGTTTTAAAACACATACAAAATATACAGAAAAATCTTTATGTTGTACTTTTTTTTTTTTTTTTTTTTTTGCAAATCTGAGTTTTTTTAAACCAGTGTCTCTCACTGGGAGAAAAGAGAAATAACATGACATCTGAGATCTTGAAGTCTTAAGTGCGACCACTTCTTCCCCTTTTATAAATTATAGGACTTGGGTAATTCATTTCACATCTGAGTTTCCTAATTCTCATTTGTAAAACTGTGAAAACGCTGTCCAAGTCAGTAGATTACAAGGCATAGGGACGGGCGTATAGTGGACACAGAATGAGCATTTATCGTTCCTAACCCCTGTCTCTATCTTCGCTCACTTGCAGCATCCACTCTACTACTTGTTTGTCTGGTTTGCTTTAATGCACACATCCTCTTGGTGTAGATATCCGCTTCTTCATCCAAACTAAAGTCAAGGTAAGAAGTACTTCCTGACTGTGCTTCCTTTCCACATTCTGATGATTTAAAAATTATCAAATAAGATAATATATTTGAAATTATTTAAGGTCAGAATGATGCATTAATGAAAGATTATATATGATTAGCTTAAGTATTTCTACATGAATTGTCTTTTTTGCATGCAATCATGGAGATAAAAGGCTATATTTATATAGTTCATTCTGTTCTGAAGTGAATACAAATGGGTGACAAATAAAAGCTTAGCTTTTTGATAATGGATGATAATCAGACCTACACTCAACCTCTTTCTGTCACTGCTGACCCTTCCACTTGCCACTGGAATCTGGGCCTGCCATCTGGCTGACAGCTGGGGTTAGGTCATCCTCGTGCTTCCTTACTTTTGACAGTTGTAGGTCATCTTCATAGGAAAAACTATTCAGCAATATAAATATATTTAAATAATACTGGGAATTTTAAGAACTAAGATTTCCTCTTTGCAGGGAATTTATGTTATTAATGTTTTTAAAACCTGCATCATACTATTACCATTTCTTCAGCAACTTTGTCCTTAACGATGGGAAGATACATCTCCCTTTGACACCCAACCCTAATGCTTTCCCCACTGTGTGATTCCACAGAGTTAAAACATTTCTTAAATGGAAAATATTTCGGATCTCTGGAAAGATGGTCATTCCAAATAAACCCAGGCAGGGAGTGGTAGAATGCTTTCCCATCTCTGGGAGCAAGAGCGCCGTGTCATTGAAGGAAATGAACACATGCTGAGGAGGAGACTGTTCTGGGCGAGGATGGATCCATCTCTAGGAACCTCAGGAGAAAGATGGGTCCTCTCTCTATTTCTTGAACATTTCTAAATTTAAAATGATTACTGAGCACCTGTATTGTCCCAGTTACTATACCAAGCACTGGGGATAAAAGGATAAATAAGGCATGGCTGCTGCCCTTCAGAATATTCTGACCTAGTGAGAGAGAAAAGGTGGGGAAATGCAGAAGAGAGCACAACACGGCGTGATAAGTACGGTGAGGCAGATGTGTGCTTGCGGCTAACCACTTAATGTTACGGGGGAGGTACCAGAGGCCCACAATAGCTCAATGATCTGCCTAGCATCACACGACGCTGAAGTGGCTGACATGGAACTGCAAAATGAATTAATTTGAGTATAGCATCAAGTCTTAATTTTACATAGCTGTCCTCTGTATCACACCAGGTAGGGAAAAGGGGATAAGGCTAAAAAATTAAAGCAACAGCCTGCCCTTCTCTACCAAACCCAGAAATGCTAAGAAGAAAGATTGTGGGCAGAAAAGTAACTTTCCAAAGATAAAATTCCTGGACTCCAAGAGCCAAACAAATGGTTCACATTCTAGCTAATACTACTAGTAGGCTTCCCATAGCCTCAAAGACAGCCTGCCGGAGATACAGCTCAACCCCTAACATCTGTCTTACCTAATCACATTGACTTTTACACTCCCAGGAAAGATGTGTAAATACCAGTGAATGTGCATCAGTGATACAGAGCAATTGTTCCTTAAGAAGATCATCTGTCAGTTGTTAAGACCATAGCCCTCTATACAGGAAAGGTGTCTCTACATAAAATACAGATCTTGTATGGCTTTAACACATACACAAAAACCTTCTGTAAATGCCATCACCAAAATACGCTTCACTAAATAATAAATGTGCAACATTTTTGTCCTATGCTACTTAGAGACTGAAAACCATTTTCGTAAAAAAAGCAAATAAACCCAGAAATGCAAATAATTTTACTGCCATGAGTAGATTGTATCTATAAAGTTATTCAAGCCAATGAATACAATTTATAATAACACTACTAATGTCACCAATTTCTAAACTACACTCTATAGTTATAATAATTTTGTTCATCAGTCTTTGTTTCCAAATCACATCATCACGGTTCCTGGCACGTAGTAAATGCTTAACAAATTTTGGTGAATTACTAAAATCTATTAACAATCCTCACCCTGCTGGGTTTCTCTGCAACACTTCTGCAGCTCAGCATTCCACACAGTGCAACGGCTTGAGAGGTGGAAATTTGCACGCTAGAGATACGTGTTCTAAACAGGAGGCCAGGAGGTGAGGTTCTCAGCTCAGTCTAGACACTTACATAGACTTCCTCCTCTATAAGATATGTTTGCTGCATGAAATATTTCTAAAAGCTAAATTCTACTAACAGTCTAACAACAGTCTTCCTTTTTTTAAGGCAAGGAAGTTATCACGGACACATTTTAAAAGCAGAAAAAGCTTAGAATCCTAGCTTTCCCATTCATTAGTGACCTTGGGTAATTTATTTAAGCTTTCTCAAGTTCCCTTTTTCCTTTTGTTAAACAGGAGTAAAAATACTTCGTGGCACTGTTATGAGATTCAAAGGAAATCAGGTGGGTAAAGCTCTGGGTACAGTGCCTAGCACAAAGAGGTTAGATAGAAATCATTACTGGGATCTGTTGTTCTTGCTACTATTCTTGGTTTACGCTTGTTGTTATATATTGGCTCTCCTGCCTGAGCCAGGAACAAGTAGAACTTTCTTTATCTAATTAGAATCTTGTGGGAAAAGCCATCGAGGAGACTGAACCCTGCAGCTTTAATATATAAAGAACAAATCAAGTAACAACATCAAACAGTTATTGAACTGTGCCGTCTTTGAATACTTTAATAAATAGAAGCTTTCTATTACAGGCATCATCTTATTTTATAGTAGGGCATAAATGAAATTCTAAATTACATTAAAGGAGGCCTGGCATGATCATATTTATTAAAGGAAGGAGTGGATTTTAAAGATTAAACAGCAGTACGGGAAACACTGCCAGGGAAGGCGGAAAGAAGGTTGGGTTGTCAAAGGTATCATCCCATCAGAGGAACTCTGGCAATCACACAGGATTACCAGAATCTGCTATTCAACACCCCCACCCTTTTCAGAGCTCTTCTTTTTCTTATGGGCATAATAATAGGGGTTTCCCTTTTTTTTCTGATGGGGTTGGCCAGAAAAGGGTTAGAGAGGGGGGAGTGATGAAGGGATTATCTTCTGTATTTTGTTTCATAAACAAACAAAAAAAAAATTCTGATTCTTACAAACATTTCAAAGTTCAAATAAGTCTCACGTTCCCAGTAAGTCTTCTCTGATTCCCCTATACTGTGTTGATTTTCTCTTTTTTGTCTTTATATTTTGCTGCATTTGTCTGGTATGTAGAATAAACAATAGTTTTGGAGCTCATTTAACAGTGTAAGACCTTCTTTTCACATATGAGGAAGATGAGGGGACTAATTTTTTTAACTTGCCTGAAAATCCCCAGTATTTTTTGTTTCTATTTACATACTTATCACATTATTATTTTCAAAGCTCTAGAGATGTAAGAGAGAACCTGACAAATATGGTCAGTGTCAACGAAGTAGTGGGGGGAGGGGTCTAGAACATTCTATAATTGTGCTTCTGTTGGTCCACGTGTAGTTATCCTGATTTCTTTTACAATTATAACTCCGTGCATGTGAATCCCTGTCCTCTTTCTCCTCAGCTGTTGTAATGGTCTCCTTGTTCCACTCCTGCCTGTCTTCAGTCCGTTCATATTGGCCTGAATCATCTTTTTAAAGCATAAACCCAACATTAAGGTGTTCTGTCATTTTCTGTCGTTTGTGTCATGCATTCTGCACTCAGATCAATTGTGTCCTTGTGGACTTCTCCAGCCCCAAGCCAGGCTCGATCCTGATTTAGGGCTTTCATACAAGCTGTTAAGTAATGCCCCTCCATGTGGAATGTTCTGGTT
Source organism: Tonatia bakeri (assembly GCA_004024845.1). Taxonomy (NCBI): domain Eukaryota; kingdom Metazoa; phylum Chordata; class Mammalia; order Chiroptera; family Phyllostomidae; genus Tonatia; species Tonatia bakeri. The sequence goes on from PVIA01000068.1 coordinate 252,760, forward strand.
TTTAAACAGCTTACCCCTTCGAGTCATTCAGGTTGTGTCTTAAATGTCACCTTCTGCCAGAGCCTCCCCTGACCCCTCAATCCAATTAGCTAGACCCATTAAACCTTTATCACTTCCATTTTAATTTGTTGTATAGCAGTTGCAGCTATAAAACTTTTACCTGCTATTTGCTTTTGTTTCTCTATTTTCTGATCTCCTTCACCTTGTTTTGGCTTTTGAGTTTCCTGTAAACAGGGATCTAACTATTTTTGGTCACCTGCTATAAATTCAATGTCTAAAAGTGTAACTTGTAGGCAGTAAATGCTTAACGAATATCTGTTGCACGAACCAATAAATACACCGTATTCATTTTTATATACACATATATGGGGTTAAAAATAGAAGTGGCAAATTGTATATCAAATATGTTAAAGAACAAGGTGCCAGTACATCTATGATACCAGGTTGACTAACTTGTGAATGGAAACTATAGAATAAAGTTTTCCCAGATAAATCCATTACTTAATTATAAATGTAAATATGTAATTAATTATAAAGCCCTTGTAGGTGTTTATTATATTTAAAAATAAACATCAAAAGTGAGTATTATTTTTAGGCAAAATTGTTTACTGCCACTACCCACTTTAATGCGAGGGAGTGCATGGGATCCTTGCACGATCTTATCAATTCCACACTAATAAACACATAACAGGTAATGCTCTGTTATTAGTATATTAGTAGCTATTTTATGTTGGATGCTTTATATCTGACTTCTATAATATGAGAAATCAGGGCAGTCATTACATGTTACAGTTCAGTTAAGGAAACAAAACAAAGCAAGAGCAAAAAACAAAATGGAACTACTCTCAAGTGTTGAATACGCTTAATTGAAAATTGAATTATGAAGTGAGGTAATAAGACTGGTTACCACTTGCTACTTTCAATGTGTGTGTGTGACTATTAGTTTTTCTAATAAAATGGGAAAAATAAATTAGTAATTTGTAAACCTAAAATAACTACTGTATACATATGTTTACATGCTGTTAGAATTTATATTTAAAATAGCCCTATTTTTCTGAGTGACTCTATAAATAAAATTTTATCAATTTGAAATTATAAAGTAAAAGTGGATGTTGAGGATTTCACTTTGTATTTTGGAAAAGAAAAGTTCTACGAAGATGTAAACAAGTTTTAGACTGGTGGTTAGTATTAGAGTTTGGACTTCCTGGCTAGATTATAAATTTTTAAGTTTGGGGAATATCTACCTTACTTTTTGTATTTGTTTTATCCATATTATATAACAGGTGAATCTTACCTATATTGTGCCTACTGAGTACTTAAATCATTCTGAAATTCTTTCCTTGAGAAGTACAAGTTGCTAAGAGCAACCTGGTATGCTCTCAACTTTTAAGACTTCTCAAGGCCTTTATTATGAAAAGTTTCTGATCGTTACAATATCATGTGATCACTGAGCCTCTGCTCTCCCTGGTCAGATGTGTTAGTTATATTTCCATCTCTCAGGATTTGAGACACCTGTATCAGATGAACAATGCCATTAAAACACATGGCTGGTTAACGCCCACTCAATACAAAAGTTGTAGCATCTTAACTGATGCCTCTGAAAATAAACTCTATGAAGTGTTCACTATATTAAAGATAACACTCTGCAGGAAAATTTAACAAAATGTGATGCAATTTAAAGAAGTGCTATTAAAACTTTAATTAAGCTCATTATTTATAATCACTGCTTTTCCATCAGTTATTAATGTTCATGCCATTTTTCTAGAAACCTCTTTGACTTGTAACGATTTTAATAATGCCTCCCTTACACCCAAGTTAGAAACTTCTGCTCTATTTATTCCTAGCATTTCGGTGCTAAAAATGGCTCCACTGTACCCCAGAGTGAGCTCAAGCAGGTCTAGCTTCTAGATGCTTCTGATCCTGGAAGTTGGTGGCAGTGCCCCACACTCCTGGAAACTGAGTCTCTTCATCTCGCCTTGAACGACGTGCCTGGGAGCTCACTGAGGCATGTTTGCCGTGCTTCTCCATGTTGGATGGACTTCACATTCATACTCAGGGTTTAAAAACCAAACAAAACAATGGTGGCTGTACACTCCATATGTTTTACAAAAAGTTTCCCATGAAAGTATAGCGTCTTTGCCAACATCTCAAGGGACTGGTAATTAAAACAATGCTTTACTCGAAGATAACACTGGCTTGTGCAGTTTTATTTGTTTCTTCTTTCTCTCCACAATCTTTGATGATTTCTTCTAGCTGTTAAAATTAATATGGTGGCATATCCAATGTTTGTTTTATTGCACAATCTCCCACCCCAAATAGACCCAGTGTCTACTTTATGTTATCTTGGCCACCCTCACCCTGTTGCTGTAATTATTTAAACTGACTTTAAAAGCAGCTACTCAGTTCCCAGCATGAGGTCATAACTAACACTTTCCCCAACTGATAAAAATGTTTGTGTCCAAAATATTATGTGTCCAACACAAGAAGAAAAGAGAATATGAAGAATAATTGCATTGATTTTGGGGTAAGAGAAAGGAAGGATAAAGTAAAAGAGCAAGAGAGAAGCAAAGAAGGCATAGAGAGAAAATGAATTAATGTTGATAGATGTGGCAGGAACAGATTCTTTTCAAAACTCGGGTGTGAAAGACACACAACTTCATTTTTTTCTAATCAACTGAAGTCATCTTAACCTAAACTTAAGTTTTATTTTGAGCTTTTCTTTTTTTCACCAGGCAGGAAAACAAATATCACAGATGATTAGGCAATTACCCACATCCCCACTCCACTGACTCTTCCTTAGAGATTCATCTGATTTCCATTCAGCTTGAAGAAACTACCATGGATTGGGGTGGGTTAAATTTACTCGCAGTACTGTAAGACCCTCCTCCCACCATCACCACCAGCTACTCCCATAGATTGCTACATGACTCCTGCAGAAGGAGGTGCTTTCCCAGTTTGAGAACCATTAGACAAACTGGATGTGGGAATAGACAAGAGAGTTGAAGACATTCTGGACCCAAAACCAGTTAAAATTCCAATAGTAATATCCTATCTATTTGTACACACATTGAAAAAAAAAGGAATAAAAATAGAAACCAAACTGTTAACAGTGACTAATTTTAGATTGGGAGATTATGTGATTTTGTAAAATGGTTTTTGTCATCTTGCTTGCCCATATTCACTAAATAAACTTGATTTACTTTACAATAAGAAATGAATTTTCAAAGCACATTTTCCAAGTTAATGAAGCAAAGTAAAGCTTATTAAATGATTAATTCAGCACTTAGGACAGTGCTCTCCCCCTTTAGATTAGTAAATGCATGTCGGCAAGCAGAGGCTGATTCCTCTGTGTTTTCTCTTTTTCTAACTGCACAGAGGCCTCACATGCTATGGTCTTCACAGTTCCATTTCACTTAGGGAACCTCTGTGACCTTGAAGAAAATGACTACAACTCTAGGGCACAAGTGGAGACTTACTAGTGATGTCTAATGGGAAACAAATTACTTTCCTAAATCTGTCTAATTATGATCATTGTGTGTTCATAATTTTTGCAAATTTTGCGAAAAACATGTTCAGTGGTTCAATTTAAACACCATTAGAGAATTATATATAGTTATTAGAATTGTAGAACAAGGATAGAGAGACTTTTCACATAAAATTACAGTCTTATTTCTACCCTAGCTATCACATTGCATTGGTTTAATACTGTTCTTGCTCAGTATTCAGAAACTAAAATTTAGAGACTTAAAAAACACTTTTCTGCTCCCTGAAGATCGAAATCATATCAGTGTTTATACCGTTATTGTGTTGTAACCAAGTTTACATCAAGGAAAAGCCAGGTGAGGCAATGAGTTGAAAAGGTAAGCACCACTACAGTTTTTCTGATGTGCACATCTCTTAATAGACCAGAAAGCAAAGATTATGAGGCTGAAAGAAACTATATGGTTTCCAGGAAGATAATTTTAAAATATGTTTAAATATGTAGGGATTTAAGTTATAGCAATCTGGTCTGCTTACTATTATATCCCTTGGACTAAGATATTAGATTACATATGTTGAATTATGCTCTCTTGTTGGTGGAAATAATTTCAAGGCATCATTGTACAATAAAATTGATCATTAGAGAAATAATGGCAAACTCTACTAAGACAAATTCTAGCTTACTTAACATGTTTGGTTAGTGGTGTATGCTCATCTACCAAGTATGGATTCGGGTAGTCTTTCTCCTCTCTTCTTCCACATGGAAAATCCCTCCATATGTTATTTTGTTCCAGAAAGTTGGCACCAATGACTTTAGTACAGAGCCTCTCAAAAGGTGTATGAGAGTGCTACCCATTGGAAAATTTCATGAGAGCCCCATGAGGTGGATATTATTAGTCTTATTTTTTTAGGATGACAATAATGAGAAAATAACTGTTTTTCAAATTAGTGGTGAAAAGGAACATGAACTGAACCTCAGAACAGACTAGTAAAATTCATGGGACCCATCTGGTGTCTATAAACTCAGTGTTGAGAGAGAAATTTTTACATTCAGTAGGGTAACAGCAAAGAAATTAGGAGTGAGGACAATGAAATCATTTTACCTGGGTTTGAATCTCATCTCTTCCATTAATAAGCTGTAAAATCTCAGTCAAGTTACACATCCTTTCCAGTTTCTCTTGTGTAAAAAGGGGGAAATGCTAATTCTCACCAGGTAGTGTAATAGGGGTGCTTAGAACTGTATCATATTCAGCAGTGAGTACAGCATTATAAATATTAAATTATTTTCTTTTATTACAATGCCATTTTATTGTTTTTACGTAGCCATTAGTGATCACTGCAAAAAATAGATACTTAAATCTCTGATACATCAGAAAAAATATATATACATATTTTCAGAGAGAAAAACTATATAAGTTATGGCAGTGCTCTATAACAGTGAGATAATATGGTCCAATTACAAATTAGCAGCTTAAAACTTAAATGCCTTCAATCTTAAATAAAACTCTTTATGTTTGTGAGATTACAGGCATATATGTTACCAAAACTTCATAAATTTAAGTTTTTATGAAATTAATGCATTTTATATATGTTAACAAATCATAACACAGGGCTTAAAGCTATATATAAAATTCTTCAGCACAGTTATTGGGATTCTGAAAGAGTATCTTTTTTTCTATATAAACATTAAAAGTAGCATTATTGGGAAAAAGACTGACCTTGCCCCAGTGCACTCCCAACTTCTTCTTGCATTAGTATGAGAAAAAACAGCCATGAGACATTTTCCGACTTCTAATTTGATAAAAATTTTAAGGTATTGAAAGCAATTGGCATTTGGCTTTGTGTTACTCTATGCACCAGGGACAAGCAGTTATTAAAACAACTCTTGTGTTTTATTCCCCCACTTATTAAATTGATTTTATTAAACTTGTGCCTGGCTGATTTGCTCTATGCCAATCTTTCTCCTGGGGCCCGTTTCTAAAGAATTCAAAATGAAGGTGGTAACTTTGGATGGGTACATTCCAGAAAGTTCTCAGATTCTAATAAAATCCCCAAAGTTTGCATAAAACCCTAGAGAAAACATCCAAGTTGTATAAACATTTTGGAATTAAGTAGTAGGGAGATATAAAAAGCAACAGAATATTAATTGTTTTGTGATACAAATCCCTGAAAGAAGAAAAAGTCATGTGACTCAATTATGGAGTTTTCATTTGAATCACTGTGTCAGAATGCAGATAATTTATAACTAAATTTTTCAAAAGGAAGTACGCTTTGGTACAGAATGGGCAGAATTTCACAACGAGAAATGAGAGCTATTTCATACATGTCCTAATATTTTGACAAACTCAGAAATATGCAAGGAAAAAAGAAAAGAGATGACTCCAACTGCAAATAATATTCTGGTGTGGTTTTTTTCTTTTCAATTTAGAAAAAGAAAATGAGAATTGTGCTTCACAGAGAGAAGTTCAGGTTTGGGCATGAATCAAAGAGAAAGGGTCTAAGAGGTCAGATAACAAATTAGTACAGAGAAAGCAAAATCTGAGGCCCTTATGAAAATTCTAGACTTTAAAACTTAAGTAGACTGGTAGCAGCATAGCCTTTATGTAAGCCTAGCTACAAGTTTAAGGATAAAACAGGAAAGAAAGGAAAAGAAAATGCCATCGGAACTGTAGGACGTCCTCAGAGCATTGGGTGAAAGCATCCGTTGTTCTTCTCTAAGGGATGAAAACAAAACTAACAGATCATCTTGCTCTTCAAAATGAGGGGAAAGTGGCCGATTCCTCTAGGTTTCAGATTTCCTACAGTTCGTTTCAATGAGTAAGCCATTGACACTCACATGGTACACATTTCATTTATTCTCTAAAATACACTGACCTTTTCACAGTAAACATGTTATAGTTGCATAGCTGCTAGTTGCCAGCTTGTAATTTCAGCATTATGCAAAGTAAAATTTTTGCTTGAATTATCTGCTTAGACCTTAGAAAACCAGGGCAACATAAAGGCCAGATTAGGTCAAGAAAGTGCAGGCTGAAGATGGTTGGATAATTTAGAGTGTCAGGCAATGGGCATTTGCAGGGTCCTATCCACCTAGATTCTTGAATACTTTGGTATTCAAAAAGGACCTCCCATATTTCAATTGCCTCTCCTCCATTGACCCTTCCTACTCCCATTTCCCCATTATTACTACAACTAATATCTACTTCCTCCTCTATCAAGTTAATGCTTAAGAAAAAATGTATAAAACAACATACAAAATGTTATTAGAATTGAGCTTTGGGCAGTTACACCACATTTAGACACAGCTTGATGAAGTAATTCAACATATGGTTATCTAGTGACTACTGATAATGCCCTTCATCAAGCAATGGGGATACAGGGATGAAAGACAAATGTCTCCACAAGAAGATCACAGTTTAGAGACTGGGGTTGAGGTTTGGGAGAATCGACAGTCATAACTTGCTTAACGTTATAATAGTACGCACAGGGTGCTACAGAAGAGGAAAAGTACACCACCTAAATTTCAGAAGGTAAGGAATATCTCTGAGTAGAAGATGTCTGAGTTGAGTGACTTACTATAGATCTAAAGGGACACTTTTCTTCCAGATCTAAGAATATTTTGGATGCAGATAATTTGGGGGCAAGGAGGCAGGGAAGCAATGAGGGCCAGAGTTGAGAAAAATTCTGCCTTCTGCCCTTTACTTAAAGAAACGCAAATGGCGTTGGGGGGGGGGGGTGGTGAGGAGAATGCCTATCTAAAGCTTATGAATGTGCTGGAATGTAAAAGTATGCAGTTCAGTGTTTGACAGACAGGCTTTGATGAAAGAAAACCTCTTTGATGATAGTGGATTATTTAACAGGCAATTGGAAATGGGATGTTGGTTTTCGAAGACCTGTCAGTCCTTTGGGAGATGCTTTGAAAATCTGATTATTATTTTGTTTTCCGATCTCTTAGGGATATTATAAAATATTGTTTTATAAGGTGATATATAGGCATACCCAAAAGATATTCAATAAAATACATTGGCTGTTAATATTTACATAAAAATTAGACTTTGATTTTGACTAACCTCAGTATTATAAGATTGATATCCTATAAATGTTTCAAATGTACAATGAAGACCTGTTAGGTTTGTCCAGAAATGATACATGAAATGAAAGAGAAACCAGGGGTGGGGCAGGAGGGCATTGTTTAACATCTACTGTGCTCCCCATAAACCTATCAGCATGTAGTCAATGGCCTTTGACTATGCACTTGAAGAGGCCATTGTTCAAAGAAATTCTGAGTCGTGAAAGTCTTCTTGTGATATAAAAATGTAATTTATAGATTATGGTGTTAAAGTGTAAGTCACATGTTATCTAGTTAGAATAAAGTTTACCAGAATAACAGAGTATCTATCAAGACCTCTTCAGTAGTAAAATAACAACAATCCTTTTCTATTTATAAAAGCTACAGTGCATTGTGATAAAAGTGCTTTCAGAACTACCCACAGTCCAGGTATGTCTTGTCACAGTTTTAACTCAATGGCCTTGGGAGGAAGGCACAATTAGTGACATATCTAATCCACATGGAACAGGCATAGATGCAAGACCAAGTTTTCTCGTGAGGTATAAAAACACATTGTCCTCAAATTCTTACAAGCTCGACCTTATCTGAAAGCTTCAGTTTGGCTCTAGGACGATGCCAATTTATATTTCGGAAGTCAGCTCTATAAACCTTTACTTGGGGACTTTTTTTTAGATGACTTTTTCTAATTATATTCTTTAAATTACCTTCTTTCCTTTATATATTTATTTTTCCCCTAACATAAAATTATCAGTATTGGGGCAAACGGGGATTAGGAGAGCTATCTAGATTTAGTAAGATATCTGAAGCCTGCTAATTCTATTAGAAAGATAACACTGATCACAGGGATATCCTCCTTTTTCGAATCTATGCTTGTGAGTCAGAAGATAAATGATAGATATGCTCTTGCTTTAACACAGCTGTTCCATTGAGATAGGGTTATTTCCATATTGAAGTGAATGCTGGCAAGGGGTTGTTTTTCCATGGTCTTACAGTCATTGCTGAGTACTAGGATACTGGGGTGTGTATGTGTGTGTATGTGTGTGTGTGTGTGTGTGTGTGTGTGTGGTTTTTGAACCCCAGGATAAATCGAAAGCCTGCAATAGATCTAATTGACAAGATGACTGTTTTCAGCTAATGATTTGTTACATCAATGGGTCTTATCTTGACCCCAATTACATACAGCAGCATTCACTGCAAAAGAAAGCTGCATCTAAATGTGAGGGTAAAGTGGTGAAGGGGGGTGCGGAGAGCTACGTGGATTTCCCTCCCTAGTACTGAGACAAAGATGCTGCTGTAAGTTTTAGAACCAAACTTCTGTCCCTTGTCACTATACTTAATACAGAAAGCAAATATTATTAGTGTTCATTGGCTTATAAATTGTTGGGATGGTTCAGCCTTAATTTTGTCATCTTCAGTGACAGCCAGCTTCCTACAACTGTGCTCATATAAATATTTACAGGAGTGCCCTTTTAACACAATCAGAGTAAATCAATTTCACAAGCCACAAATGTGCACTATGTGCTATGCAAAATGCTAAGGTGCGGGATGCAAAAGTAAATAAGTCACAGTTCACAGTCCTCCAGGGAACAGTCTAGTAGACACGGAACTGCAATGTCCTCCAGGGAACAGTCTAGTAGACACGGAACTGCAATGTGCTGTGGTGAATGAAATGAAGGAAGTGGCCACCGGGAGCAGGGGGAGTGAAGGAAAGAAGAACCGTTTTGTTTGACAGGGTGTGGGGAGAGTTTTACGGAAACCTAAATCCAGACCAAATGCAAAGAACCTTTTAAGCATTTAGATAACTAGGTCTTGAATCCTTTAGAGTCATTAAAGCTAAGTTTGGAGTCCTGCTATTCTCCAAGGTACAGGTTTTTGTCTATTCTACTTAATTGTAAGCCATAGGTAAGTAGTTAAATTTGCATTGCTAATCATCTTATTTCAAAATCTGCTGACATTTTAGTGTTGCGTATGAGATGTGTGGGTTAGTCAATTTTTAATGACTATTTGTTTATCTAGACTTGGGTAGAGCCAAGGGACCAGTCCTTGATTGGTGAATCTATTAGGGAATCAGCATTTTTCTACATATGAAACTTAAATATGGAGAACTGGCTTACAAGCTTTCATTAATGGCATTAATAAACAGACATACAAAAAGGATATCCCAGACTGTGGCACCAAGTAAGTACTCCAGATAAAATTATTGATTGGACCAATTTAAGGATAAAATTACAAATGATAACTCTGAAAGGTGTTATGCATTTGGATCAAGAAAATAACATGCTTTATATTAACTTACTTTTAACATGAAAAAGATAAAACTTTTCATAGAATATAGTATTTCTCTTCCACTCTTTTCTTTCAGGTCAAAGATTTCTATGCTTCTTGAGGGGCAAAGCATTAGGCCATGTAAAATTAGTGATGAAATATTTATATCACAAAAAATAACAAATCTATACCTAGAGGAACCATATCTTATTATCCCAGAGCTATAAGAATTACATTTAAAAAAATAAAACATTGAAAATATTTCTATCACCTGGCACTAAATGTATTATATGGCAAATGAAAGTTAAGTAAGAAATTTCTTAGACCCCTAAACACTGTTCATTGTACATTACAGATTGCCCTTTGATTTCTCACTTATCTGCTTAAAAATTACTAGGTAGTGTTTTAGAAATATGTTTGTGTAAATTACAATAAAGTTGCAAATACTTCCTCCCCTTCTAGAAACGTCATCCGTGGCCCCGCTTTCCTCCACCCTCACTACACCCCATGACTGTCACTGCAATCTCTTTGAGTGGACGAGATTTACCTTTTATATTTCTTTTTTTATCACAAATTCCTTAGTTTCTCATAGTACTTATTCACTGTTGTTTTTCCTGGTTATGGTAATTTCCTGCTTAAATTAATTACATGTATAGGACTCTGTACTTTAAACTTACCCGTATTATTTGCCTTCTTGGAGAAAATACATATTGGAAATAGAAAAAGATCAGTTCAGAACAACTTATTTTATTAATCCTGGCTTCCTCTAAAAAATGTATCTTTGGTCTTTATTACTGATTCTTTTCATAATTTTATTTTACTTATTTCTGGTATTTGAAGTTGCCTTCCTTTTTGGAAATTGTCTATTTTTTTTAAGGTTTTTATTTGTACTAGTTTAAAAATCCTCCTGCCTGGTGTAGTTCAGTGGATTGAGCGCAGGCTGCAAACCAAAGCATCGCAGGTTCAATTCCCAGTCAGGGCACATGTCTTGGTTGCAGGCCACCACCCCCAGCAACCGCACATTGATGTTTCTCTCTCTCTCTTTCTCCCTCCCTTTCCTCTCTAACAATAAATAAATAAAATCTTTTAAAAAATAAATAAAATTCCAATCAATTTGCTTCTACAATTATATTATTTTAGATTTCAATAAATTAGATTAACATTTGACCATTTTTTTCATTCATTTTTTTTTATTCCAAGGTGTTGATAGCTTGAAAACAAATTTGGTGTTTTTTTTTAATTTCTTTGATAGTTTTAATCTTTAGGGATAATTTAGTCTATAACAAAAAGGGTTTTGCTCAATGGGAAGGCTTTCCTTTTGTTTATCTTGTTCTTGTTCATACGTCCTTCTAAAATATCATGTGATTGTTTAGACAATCAGTAAAAAGTTACTGATAACCATGTGCAGAAGGGGATACCACTAGGCATGATCTGAACTTGATTTAAGCGTCATCAGTAATAACACCAAAAGCCTACCTGATATATCTCAGCTGGAAAGTTTCGCTGGTATCTCAAAGGCAGCATTTCCTAAATTGACATAGATCTCTGCCATGTATTCTAACTCAGTGGCAGTGAACCCTCTTCTACCAGATTGCCATTTTATTTTTTTCTTCATCTCGACCACAAAATCCACACTCAACAGCAATTACTGTTAATCCTATCTCCTAACCACATTTCAAATCTATTCACTCCTTTCAAATGACAGTAAATTCCATTATCTAAGCCACTACTGTCTTGAGCTTAGACTTCTGCAATGAACAAACCAGTATTTCCACTTTGGCTTCTGTTCCCTTCTACTTCTATGTTCTGTTAACATACAGCAGTGTTATGTCTGTCTCTGCATCCATCCATCCATCCATCCATCCATCCATCCATTCATTTCCATAATTATAGGTACAGGGTGCTAGTCTCTTTTCTCTTCCAGAAGTTTGTCAACACTAAATATTCAGTTCCTTTCAGTTATTTGAAATTGTATAGCTTCTTCTAGCCTTGAGGCTTTACACATTCTGTTACTTCTGCCTGGGATGTATCCATTACACTATTCTTCACTTTCATGTAAGCTGAAAGGGCACTCATTTTTGAGAAGTCTTTCTTCACCTTCTAGTCCAGCAATCTCCAATGAATACAATGTAAATTAAACAACCAGCTGCATGTGTATTTTAGTTTTTTTCATTTCTACATTTAGATAAGTAAAAAGAAACAGGTAAAATTAATTTTAATAACACATGTGATTTTAATACAATATATCAAAATAATCTTTCAAAGATGCAATTGATATAAATTATAAATGAGGTGTTTTATATTCTTTTATATTTATTAAGTCCTCAAAATTCTGCCCACATTTAACAATTATAGCATACCTGGTCTTGACTTCTCTCTTTTGTGATAAAATATAAAAATATTTCTGATTGGATACATGCCAAATTTTAAAAGTCTTTCTAAATTGCATAAACTACAGAGTAGTTATTAGACAGAGAAAAATAAGGCTGCCTTTCCTATTAAATACAACTTGGTGTTTGATTTTTTCTTACAATATATCTCTTACTTTTTAAGAAAAAAGACATTAATTACCATTGTGAACATAATAATTATATATGATTTAAAAAGGAAAATTTCCAAAACTTAAAGACCTATGAGGTATTATAAATTCAGTATCATTTGTGAATAAGTTTTGCAGTTTGAAATAGTACAGTGGTTAAATACATGTAGCTTTCTTGTATAACACAAAACAGAGCCAGACAATTATTCTTAAAGGCAATTCATGGTTCATTTTTCAGCACTGAGTAGTTCTTAAGAACTGGGAAGGAATTAGTCGATCAAAAACAGTTTAAAAAGAGTGATCCACTGAACTAGAAATCAACGTGTGAACCATGCATTATTTATTACCCCAATTCAGACTTGTGGATTGTTCCTGTCCCTATCGCATGCATCCCAGGTATCTGGTTCTTACCTCTACGTGATCAGTATTGTATCGCATTGTAACAATTTGATCTTTGTTTCTCCTCTTGTGTTCTGAGCTCTCAAGTTCAAAGAACTGATCCTGTTTATCTTGCTATCTCTAGCACCTAACACAATGTCGGGAATATAGCAGGATATGCTACTCCCAGTTAACCTGTTTTGGAGTCTTAGACTTGGAAAATAAAAACATGAAATTTAGGAATACTCTTCTATCCATGTCCAAATAATAATTTAAATTAAATGATTATACTTCACAATTCATCTGAAATTTACCATAAAATATATCTGTTTGTTATAAAAATATACTGTGTGCTTATGGAAGCATGTATACAGAATAAGTGTTTAGCACCATGGATTTATGATGACCGATGTTTGAGACAAAGTTAAACGCGAAAACTATCCATGTCTTTTAAGAAACTGAGAAAACATTAAAGAGCAGAGAGTTTCCTTGACTTTTGTTTGGTTGTTTCTGCTTTTGTTTGATATAAATTTTAATTTACATTTTCTTCCCCAAATCTGACAGAGTCATATACTGGATGAAATATGTCATTTGCCATGAGGGTTGAATATTTTAGTTTATTAAACATGTCCAAATTAGAGGTAATGAATGATTAATGTACATTTACCTTTATTCTCCTATGATATTATTGAAGCTGGAAAACACATTTAAAGGGAGACACAGTCAGAGTTTTATGTGTTTGTAGTGTGAAATTATCAAGCTATTAATCTTAATCGAAGAGACTGATTCCCAGAGCTTGAACCTGACCATCAACCTACAGAATCATGTCATCTTTCACAGGTCGAGGAAAATGAGAGGCTGCTTCCAGTCTCTTTCTCTTTTCCCCATGCTCTTGTCCAGGGAGGAAAGATTCAAAATAACATGATACATGGTCAATTTGTTCTTTAGCCCCTGGAGTTTTCAACAAAGAATTTACACACTCTTGAACACTCGATACTGCAGACAACATGGGTTGGGTGTGTCCCCAGGTTCAAACTGTGCACCAAGGTACATAACTGAGACTTGTGCCGACACATCACCGTTGACTCCCGGGTATGTGGTAGTTAATTGCTGGAGAAGAGTTCCATGCAGGGAAGGCAAGGGCACTAACTCACGCTAACTGGGTGCCTACAATGTGCCAGGCTCTTTAAATTCATATTTTCTTTCCTGATGCTGGATGGTACCTGTGGCCTGGTGCGAAGGAAATACAAGGTATTCAATTAAGTGTTCTATTCCTTTTACCTTCTAACAAGGTATCCCGTTATATCAGTAGAATGCTCTAATTGTTAGAAAAAAAAAATATTTTAAGCCAAACTCTGACTCCTTTCAACTTCTGCCTAATTCTGTCTTCTGGAACAACCCAAAACTAGGCCACTCCCTTCTCTATGAGAGCCCTTCAAATACCTGAAAACAATTCCAGTGTTTTGCTTTAGTGCTCTCCTCACCAGGGCCAACACACCCACTCCTTTCAACCGTTACTTTGGAGACAGGGCTTTCTGGAAACGTGTTGTCCCAATTGTTTATTATAGACACAATCTCAGTCAGTCCTTAAATGTAGGTCTTTATCTGAACATAATAATCCACATGGCTGGTGAATGAATCTGTGCCAAACAATTTATTAACCAACAAATTAGACTGTCCTTTTGGCTGTGTTCGTGCTAGCAGGACACGTGATTTTTTCCCATGTGTATTTGGAGGCTGGGGGAGGCTGTGACATGAGCCATGATTAAACAACTAAACAGCAATATAGACCAGGTTTGTTTTCATTTGAAAACATATTACAGCAATTGTGAGGTTTCCCTTTCAGTTAGCCACACATACAATATGAATTCTGTAAGGACAATATAGAGGACATTAATTGGGCTTAATTATCTGTGAACTTAAACTTTGCGATCAGTTCTCAAGTGAGTCTTTTCAGAATGCTCTGAGTTTAAGTTCAGCCACTAGTGATACACGGCCCTCAGCAAGTCTGTTAACCTCTCTGGGCCTCGGTACCCTCAGCAGAAAAATGAAATTGCCTCCAGACTTCACAGGGCTGGTGAAAATCGTTCAATTAAAGAGACAACTGGAGCATAAACACGAAGATACTGAGGCAAAAGGTGACTTATAAATCTTGAATAGAGAAGTCAAAGGTTGTTGAGGTGAAACTATCCCACTCAAAGAATTAAAAATCTGAGCAATTTGGGAAGCCCCGGGGAGGTCATTTAACACGCGTTTTGTCTATTAGCACATTCCTACACTCTTGGCTTACTCTCAGGTCACCCGAGTCCTCAGACTTTTATTTCCTGCTCTTCTTTTTCCTCTAAGCTTTTAACCTGGCCTGTCCCTTTCAAAAGGACTCAACTTCCCTTTTACCATATTCCTCTTCACTTGTATCACATGTTAGTTAATTTGTGGCTCTATTTCCTTGGGAAGGATATTGGATGGGTGGCGCCATGAACATTGACACAATCCCCTTCACGGGGGTGATAGAGCAGATGCTGGCTGCTGCCTCACTGAAACAGACGGAGAACTGGGGCAAAATATCCAACTGGGTGTCTTGCCATTGACATCCAATGTCCTTTCACTGATAAAGTGGAAAATCCAAATGGAACTTGCCCAGAGCGGTTATCTGTGAATTTTTATTATCAGGACTGCTTTAAAATTAGGTCCTGTAATCAAAATGCAGCCTCCCATCCTGACTTGAAATGTGTTGTAATTATATTCAGTAAACCAAAGGTTAAGCCAAGCTCTTCAGGGAACTACATCTCTTAGAAAGAATTAGGTTATTGCCAAAATAGACTTAAGCACAACCAATCATTTGCTGAGCTTAACTTCTTATTTGCTGATCCTAATTACAGAGTAGAAAAAATTGCAGGGGTCACTTCGTCTTTGCTAATAAAAGTTATACAGAAAAAATGCTTTACTAACAATTCCATTCTCTGGTTACCCTGCTAACCCAGCACTTGACTGAGCCCTGACAGTGTACAAAGCACATTTTGCTTGAAAGGGTCTTCCTGAAAAACTGATAGATAGAAACTCCAGGAAGCTTCCACCAGGTATCTCCGAAAAGAACTGGCTCTCCTTCCTTTGTTTCTATTATAGCCAGGACAATGCATCTGCCCAAGGGCCCAGGTTTGAGATTTCAGTCTTTTAGTCTCCTTCACCAACAGCCTCTATCGGCAGTATTAAGTCCTATTCATATTTCTTTACAATGACCGCTGAATGCATCACATGCTTTCAACTATTACCGCAACCAACTAGTTCCAGGCTCCATCAACCTAAAGTCTCAGACTAAAGTAATGCCATGCTGCTATGAGATTAAATTTCCCAAATAATATTTTCCCATTAATAACCTGTCATGTCTTAAAGGCTCATCACGATTTGGCCCTGACCTCTCTTTTCCACCTAAGTGCCCTACCATGTCCCCATTTCTGTTGCATCCTAACTCCTTCTCATATGTTATACATTAATCCTCGCTCTTTCTGTATTTCTTGCCTCTGTATTTGTGTGGTGAATAGAAAATGGAGATTTCCTAAGGGAAGGTATACCTAGAATTCCTTCTCCATTTTCTTGATTCTTTAATAGCCCTTACTCTTTTTCCATAACCAACTTCAGCTTTATTTCCCCTATGATTTTTTTTATTTCGTTTATTTATTTATTATGAAGTTTAGGTTTACAACAAAATTGAGCGAAGATAGAGAGTTCTCCAATACCTGTTGCTCCCACCTATGAATAGCTTTCCCCATTATCAACAGTACTCACTGGAATAGTGGGTTTTTGGTTTTTGGTTTTTACACTGAGGATAAATCTACACTGATACATCCTAATCTCCCAAAGTCCAACATTTACCTTAGGTGTTCACTCTTGGTGTTACACATTCTGTGGGTTTGCACAAAAATATGACGGCACACATCCATCATCAATATTTTCACTCCCTTAAACACCCACTGTGATCTGCCTGTTTATCTCTCACTGCCTTCTTTTCCTCTCTTCATCTCCATAGTTGTGTTTTTTTTTTTCAAATGTCATATAGTTGAATCATTTTTATGTGGCCTTTTCAGATTGGCTTCTTTCACTTAATAATAAATGCTGAAAGTTCCTCAATATTGTTTAATGACTTGATAGTTTATTGCTTTAAGTACTGAAATATATTCCATTGTCTGGATGTACCACAGTTTATTTATCTTTTTACCTGCTAAACAATGTCTGTCAAGCTTTGGCAATGAATAAAGCTCTATAAATACCTGTGTGCAGGTTTTTGTGGAGACAACATTTTCAACTCCTTTGGATAAATACCAAGGAGTGTGATTGTTGGATTATATTGTAAGAGTCATATCTTTAGTTTTGTAAGAAATCACCAAGTCACCAAACTATCTTTCAAAGTGGCTTTCCTTGTACCTGATCTCATTAGGAGAGCTTTTCATTTCTCACCTTTAAGTGTGTGATGTCTGGTTTTTCTTTGTTTGTTTTGTTTTTTTCTTTTTGGAGATAGTGTCTAACTAGTTGAGAAAATTCCTCTCTATTCCTAGTTTACTAAGAGTTATAGTCATGAATGTGTGTCAAATTTAGCCAAATACTATTTCTGAATCTATTGATATGATCAATATATATTTCCTTTATATATATATATATATATATATATACACACACACACACACACATATATGTATATTTCCATTTTAGTCTGCCAATGTGATGGATTACATGAACTGCATTTCAAATGTTGAATCAGTTTTACCTGTGATAAATCCCACTTGGTTATGACGTGTAAATCTTTTTATACTTTTGTTGTTTTGACTTACTGATGTATTGTTGAGAATCGTGACATCTATTTTCATGAGATAATGGTCTGTAGTTTTCTTGTAATGTCTTTGTCTGATTTTGGTATTAGAGTAATGCTGGCCTCATAAAATGAGTTAGAAAGTTTTCTCTCAGCTTCTGCACTCCGAAAGATATTGTAGAGAATTGGTACTATGTCTTCCTTAAATGTCTGGTACTATGTAAGAAATCTATCTGGGCCTGGTGCTCTCTCTTTTGGAAGATTATTAGTTATTGATTCAATTTCTTCAGTAGATACAGGCTGAATTAAGCATTAAACTGTCACTGTGCCTTGTACCTATCTCAACAGTGGTATGTTTCGGGTACTAGTCCATGTTAACCCCAAACGTGTAAGTAACTCTAAGGGTGCAGATAAATACTATATTGGTTTTTTTTTTCTTAAGTAGAGAATGCAGTTTCTGTATGATAAAATTCACTAGGAGAAAATCATTTAACCCAGCCTGTCTGCTCAAAGAACAATAGTAGACTGAACAATTTATTCTCATTTACTTTACACAATATAAACTGATAAAAATGCAAAGGACATCTCACAGTTCAACTTGTTCCTACCCAAAGTGACATATTTAGAACAAGTTTTTAGAAGGTGTGTGATTTTCCAGAATGAGAAGAGTGGAAAGACATTCTAGAGAGGAAAGAAATCTCATGCAAAAGTATAGAGACTTTAGTTTATGAAGAGTAACTGGATATAAAGGACCGTGTTAATGGGGGAAATCTCAGGTATTTAAGGCAGACCAGAGAAAAAGATACTTGAAGTTGTGAAGGTTATAAGACTTTGTCCTTCACACAACTGAGGCAGGAACCTGGACTGCTCACCCGCCCTATACATTGTTATGTATGAGAGTAAGTATGCAAGTTAAGTTTCCTATGTTTCATCTACATGTAGTTTATTATTTATGATTAACCAAATAGTTTTTTGGAACATAAGATGAAAGCCATCATAGATGCTATAAGACATTAGGGAGAGAAACTTCCATTAGAATGATGAAAAAAAATATTGTCGAATCACTTCTTTTTTCTTGACTAAAAATGTCATAAAGAATAAAAGAATTCGCCCATTATTTTCTTTACTTTTTGTCATTCCACAAATATTTGCCAAGCAGCCACTGTATGATAGACATGGTGTTGTATTCCAGGATGAGCCATGGCCCTTGCCCTCACAGTATGTATTATTGAGGAGAGTAAACAGAAATTAAGCAAATACTTGATAACTGCTGTCATGGAAGTGCTTCAGAGAAGTACAGGGTGCCATGAATATAATGGAAGGAATTCAGTAAGACGTGGAAGTTAGTAAAACTTCCCTGAAGAAACTTTTCTGTAGACTTATTATTAAATTCATTTAACTGATATTGGGTAATACAATTATTTTTAAGTGGAAATCTGTACATTGAACAGAACTTAGTCTGGATAGGCAGGAGATCTGTAAGGTGCTCAGAACCTGGTCTGGACGGGAACAAGTGTATGTGCCTGTGTGCTGGTGGGGAGAAGATCAGGGAATGACAGAAAGGGCAGCAGAGTTAGAGAGAGCTGAGCACACAGGGAAGTGGCCTGCAATCGAAGGTGTCATGAGTTTCGGTTCATCCACGATAGTGGAAGGCAAGGCGTACAGGCTGGGCCAGGAAACATAGGAACTTAATAAGAATTTTGGCCATTGTCCTCTGAGGATGAGAAGTTTTAAGAAAGAAATATAATCTAGCATATGGCCCATATTTGATTGTACTTCCCAGTTTTCTTTTTTTTGCGGGGGGGTGGGGGCTCTTCCCAATGCTTTATTGATTTCTCATTGATCTCTGTCATTAATACTTCCCAATGCTTCCATGTGTGGATGTCTTAGATTATTGGAACAACCTTCACACATTAGGTAGAGCATCTGTATTTTTATTTAGCTATTGATTGCCTCTGAAAAACAACCAAGTTTCTGACTTGCAATTTCACCTCTCTGACAATAGAAAATCACCACCACCCACAAGCTAAAACTGTAAAAAGCTTTGTAAAAATGTAATGTTAAGTCTTGAGATCAATGCTCAGTAGTTGCTGCCATGGGGGTCAGGGAAAAAGGAAGAAACCCAGTTGCTTCACACAGAGCTACCTCTGACTAAGGCACTTCTAAGTGCCAGAAACCCTGATAAAACTTTTATTTTTGGAAACAAATGTGGCACTAAGTCATTTAAGAGGATTTAAGTCAGCATTAGATAATTTGATTTCCATGTAGAGATTTAATAAAAATTATTTCAAAGAGGCTTATATTTGCTAAAACAAATATCTTGATTTTTATCACAATCATTATATATTTAAATATAATATTTTATAGTTACATGGGTCCAAATTAGGGATCAGGAGAAATCATTGCAGTGTTTCTAAATGTAACAACTTGCATATTTTATTTTTCCTCTTTTGAACTTTAAATTATACTCTGTGTGACTGAAGAAAGACCTTGACAACTGATTTGGTCTCACATAAAATTGTTCATCAAGTTTAAGTTTGTTCTTTTTTTAAAGAAAATAAAGTGTTTCATTTTAAGAGAAAAAATAAATCCAATAAGAATGTACATAACTATGATTTTTATAAAAGGTTTTACTTAACTATATTCCAATATTTGGATTTTAGAATTTGTAAAAGGTAGTCCATCACCAAAATGCTTCCAGTTAGTCTTAAAATTTTGTATCATTTGTTCTCTCTCTTTGAGCCATGCTTTGGCTACTTATAAATAAAACAGGCAAATGAATAATTTTTACAAACTCAATTCCCCTGATCAAAGAGTATCTAAGAATCATAGAGTAAAATGGGCTTGTTACCTGCATTTTTCTCTAATTAAAGTTAATACAAGCCTATAAATTCATTATTCTCACCATTTAAGCCAAATTTAAATACTACAGCCCCCAGAGGTATAAAAGAACACGTTCCATCTGTGCAGCATACTAATAAATTCATTTCTAATTTAAGTACATTTGCAACAAGGGCATTGTTTTCTGGATAATACATTACAATTTTAGGGCTTAAAAAACTTCTCTTAAGCAGTTTTATTTTTATTAATATTCTCTTAGTAACATTTTAATGCTTACACTAATTTGACTCAATCCTAGAAAATTGTTGCTGCTATATATATAAGCATAGATTGTCACTAATTTAAATGTGTAATATATGCATGTATATTTATATATGAAAATTATAAATTATACTGATATATTTCTTATATCTAGCCTTTCTATTACTCCCTAAATATATATTTTCTACTGAATGTACATTTATATAGGAACTACTTAATTTATTGTGTGTTTAATATTTTAATACAGAGATAAAACTGTTGAATATATTTTAATATTTAATTTAAATGATTAAGAAGAAAGATTTAAAAAGATGTTTATATAACTGCCAAAGCCAGAACACAGGCATTTATATCTTTAGATTTATTGTGTGGGATTGCTGAAGAGCATCAGAATTTTAAGTCAGTGTATATTTTCAGATCAAATGGTATTTAACCTCTGAGAAAAAAATATATTTTCCTAGGATAAATGCAAATTGCATAGCTTTTCAAATGTAATACAAGTTCTATATTAGATTTGGTGCAAAAAAACAAGTTTCAATTTAAAAGCCAGGTGTAAACACATAATGCGACATTGATATGCTCTACATTTAATAGTGTCAGAGACAGCTTTCAGAAACTATCAAAGCTTTGAAAATCCCCTTTAACCCAGAATGTCTGCTTTGGCCCAGCAGACACATTCAAATATGATTCTCTCTACTTTCTTTTTAGTATTCTCCATCATGCCCAGCTAGAACTTTGTCAGCGAGATGCAGCAAATATAATATATTTCACCACAGATGTGTTTGTACATGAAATTCAGACAAAACTAGAGAATTACGTAAAATGTTGGAACACCCTCTCTATTATCATGCTTGTTCACCTATCAAATGTATTTCCTGAAGTTTCTTCAAACATACAATGGTTAGTGTAAGTATTTTGAATGCTGAGCTTCACAGTCCTTTCTGGACATCTGTTCCAATTGGTGACCTGGAATAAAAACTTACACTATTGTGCTCAGCGAATAATTAGAGAATATAAATATTTGATATAGGAATCTTACTTCCTTGCCCACCATTTAATGGAGTTATAAATATACCACTTATTTATCTCACAAAGCTATTCAGAAAACTAAATTTAGGCTTGCTCACCCTTACTATGCAATCCTATCAAAATGTGTGCATGGCTGAAATAGATAGCTGTATTAGAAAATATTGCACTTTAATTATATTTTAGGTAAATGTAAGAATATAATACATTTGGACTCCTTATTATTCCAGACATGTTTCATTTGAGTGGTGTTTTCCTCTCTGATTTTTAATGACTAAAATATGACTAGTTTTCTCATCCTGATTTCACTCAATCTCTTCAACACAATCTCTCCCACACAAGTCACTCTCTCTGGTATTTAATGAGCTAAAAACAGTCACCGGTAGGCAGCGGTACCTAGTGTCTATACAAACTATTCAATAAATAACTTTCCAACTCAAAGGAATAAAGTATTTTGTAAATTATCTATTTATTCTTAAATATAAATTATTCATCACAGGGTTTTGATAAATAATGTTGTGCAGCATAAAGCTTAGCCCAGGCATAGATGGAAATGTGATGGAGGAGGGTACGGGAAACAAACACAAACAAATATAAAACCACCCCTACACTATGTCATCGGCTTTGACATAGGTTGAAATATAAATATTTCAACATTTTATATTCAATGTTGAAATATGTTAAATCTGTCTGATGGTTCATCATCACTGAAAACAGCTAAGAGACAGGCAAAAGCAGGGTTACTTGTTCCAACTCGAAACTCATTATTGCTATGTACCGTCGCTGATTTTATTGTCACAAAACCACGCTAATGAAGCCAAGGTCTTAGGTTACAGCAAGCCAGTCAGCATTGTAGAGTCTCTCAGTTACAGCTTTATCTGCCTTATTTAAAAGACTTGTCTTTAGTCAGAAGAGAAACTATGTGTGAGTGTGAACTAATGTGTATCCATTACCAGCACTGGAAAAGCAATGCGAATTCCATGTCCTATCGAAAATGGTTGAAGAGCAACATCCTCATACCTGAAGAACCCATATATATCCTAATGAAAGAGGATGATAGCTCCATGACATTGTAAAATACTACTAACCAGAAGACAAAGGTAATATTTGAATTTTCAAATAGGACATTTTGCTAAAGCTAAAGGAGTTCATCATCGCCCAGCCCTTATTATATGAAATGCTAAAGGGACTTACTTAAGAAAAAGAAGATCAAAACTATGCACATTAACATGACAACAAACTCACAACTATCAACAACTGAATCTAAAAAACAAAAACAAACTAAGCAAACAACTAGAACAGGAACAAAATCATAGATATGGAGATCATTGGGAGGGTTATCAGCAGGGAGGGGGAAGGGGGAGAATGGAGAAAAAGGGGCAGGAGTTATGAAGCATAATTGGTAGGTACAAAATAGACAGGGGGTGGTTAAGAATAGTGTGGGAAATGGAGAAGCCAAAGAACGTATATGCACAAGCCATGGACCCATGGACCCATGGACATGAATTAAGGTGGAGGGATTACTGGAGGGAAGGGGGGTACCAGGTGGAAGGGAGCAAAGGGAAAAAAATGGGACAACTGTAACAGCATAATCAACAAAATATATTTAAAAAAGGAAAAGGGGACATGAAAAAATTAGGTCATTTTTTGGTAGAAGAACATGAACAATTTATATGATTGATATAAATAAATAATTATTTTATTTTTTACTAGTTTTAGATGGCATTTCTTGTATATTAAAAAATCCCTATAGCTCTGCCAAATATACAATAAAAGCAGCTAATGTTTTTCAAAATTCATAACATGTGCTATTCATGATCTGAGAGGTTACCTTTTTAAAAATAGTTTTGCTTTAAATTTGGTAATAAAATCACAGAAGTTTCAAGCATACTATTCTACAAGACATCATCTGTATAGTGTACTGTGTGATACCACTCAAAGTCTAGTCTCCTTTCATCACCATTTACCCCCTTAACTAATGTATACCCCAAGAAATTAAAATATATATATTATTAATATATACTATATAATATATATTATATTGAAGATTTGTAAATTTATTTTTAGAGAGAGGGGAAGGCAGACAGAGAAGGAAACATCAGTGTGGTTGCCTCTCCCATGCCCCCTACTGTGGACCTGGCCCTGCAACCCAGGCATGTGCCCTGACTAAGGATTGAACCAGCAACTCTTCAGTTCGCCAGCCCACACACAATCCACTGAGCCATGCCAGTTAGGGAAAATATATATTTTAAATAGTATAGTTTTCAATATCATTGTCCTTTGCCATCAAGCATACAATATTATTGCCACTATTTAGAAAGATGCCAATGTATTAATTTATCTTTATTCATTTTATAGTATAAAATAGATGTATAATCATTAATGTATAATCCAATGAATTACTGATATCGTTAATAACCTAGATCAGTGAATCAGCTACTAAATAAATTTTTCTCTTCATAATCCTAATAAATACTATTTTCAAAACAATTTGCACACAACAAATTCAAGCAATAGATTCAAAATTAATACCTATTACAGTACTGGTTAAGTATAGGTGTTAACGCTTCATATTATACATGTATTTTGTGCTATATATCATCTGCTTTCCATTTAGTTGACACTTAATATTTATTTCCTTAAACTAAATATATAAAACAGAAAATAAATTTAAAGTATAAAAACTGGTAGGTTTGGTACCTATTTAGAAGTGTCAAGTTATCAATGTTGGTGGAGGCCAGAAAGTCCAATGTAATAACAGAGAAGAGAAAACTCCCAAGACTCCCAAAGAGAGTGTAAGAACTACTAGTTCATTCCCATAACTTGCTATATTTTACTGTGTTTGAGAGGTCCACAGTGTAAGACAGTAGTTAGAATCTGCTATTGTTATACCTTGCTGTTATATGTTATATGTTTTAACCTGTGACATGGATTAAATACATAGTAAATAAGTTTTCGGGTCTTTTGCTTGACAACTATGTGATGTCTCAGGGATCTAATGTTAAATATTGTCAATTAGAGTTTTTTCCCAAAAGGAAATATAAAAACATGGAGGTTATAACAGAACTGTGTTCAAAGGTGTTTGCAGAGATAAATATCAAGGTTAATATAACAAATCCATCTTCAAAAGAATACATTTCAAGGTATTTTAATAAAATATATCTAGTAAAAATTAATAAAGTATCTCAAAAACCATATATTTTTTTAAATTATATGTAAACACATCTTCAATCCAATTTCATAGGCCCACTTTTTCTGTTTTTGAGATCTTGGGAAATGTACTAAAAGAGATATTTTAGTTCTAATCAAAGAAAACAGCCCTATCTAGTTTAAGGAAAAATGGGAAATCAGTTCAAAGTTACTACCAAGTTCCAGGAGTGTCATATGTATACGTCTAGAATGCAACCAGTTTTCAGAAGCAGACTGGAACCTAGAAATGAATGCTTCCCTCATGAATAACTTGGGGTGAAGGATATTTCTCTGCTCTCTATGTCTGTTTCAATGTGCTGCCTCCATTAGAACCTCAGGAAAAAGATGACTGTATTTGTGTTCAAGTGGTCAAGAAACTGGTACAGAAACTGAATGCTCTAGGTCACAATTTCACAGCTTCATGGGAAGGGATATTGATTGACCCAGCCCATGTCTTGTGCCCCTACCCTTGATCTGTGTTGGTCTCAGACTGAAATAACCCGATGGGGGACTCGCATATTCCTTCATCTAAAGAAGACACCATGTGGAGCAGTGATCTACAATTACTGTTATTGAGTATTAAGAAAATTACTCATTAATTTGCCCATTCAAAAATACTTACAGAAAACCTACTATATTTCAGGCTGTACTAGACACCAACTAATCAGATAGTGAAAGAGATTAACAAGGTATCTGGATAAACTGCTCTTATGAATCATAGAAATTAGAGTGTTTTATGGCCTTGCTAACTAGAGATGAACATAAGTGTGAACAGTCTTTCAAAAACAAAAGTAATTTCTTAAGTTCCTACAGACAGAAATAAATTCCAGAATAAAATGTGAGATCTCTATCCCTGATGTCTTTCTAAACACATTATATGTTTGGGCCGTTCGTAGAGAAAGAAAAACTGCATATCTCTGAATGACGGTTCCAGGACTTGCTCCATGAATTGTAGTTCCATAAATCTGCCTGAGGGCTATGCAATCTGTAGGACAGGTTAGTGCTAGGTTAATGCAAGTTTGCTATTTATTCCCACAATTCAAAACACTAAAATTATAGTATGATATAAAATCACTAGATTCCTTTTACATGGACTCTACTTATTTTAATGTGTCAATTTTGGACAGATTATATACTTTGGAATGATTCCATTCAAGCTCCACTTTGATGGAATCTCCTGAATTCATCAGAGTTAGCCATTCCTTTCTTGGCCCAGTACCCACATCATCTATTAACAGAAGAATATACCTTCGATATTCTGGCTTCTTTCTTCTATCTTAACAACTCTAAAATGTTATACATGTCTATACATACATGTATAAAATATATGTGGTACATAGTATATATACATATACAAACATGTATTTGCAGTACTTATGTATTACACTTCTGTAACCCTCCACAACACTACAAGATTGTGGAAATGGAGAACAATGAAGTACTTGCTATTGTATCCTTGATCGTTTGTTGAGTGAATAAACACACATCACACTTAGAAATGGTTATTTTCCATAGGAACAACAAATAAATGAAATAAAAAGATGGCATTAAGATGCAAAAAAGGCTATTCAAGTTATCTTTAAATGAATACATGGATTAATACAAAGTTTGTATGAATTTTTTGAGATGCAACTTTGAAACCAAAAATTACTGTTTTAAATAAATGACTTGTTTTTGGCTCCAGGTGGAAACCTCGATCCTCAATTTATTATTTCCCAAATGTGTTCATTCTATTAACTTATTTTTTACTTCAGAATTGTTCCTAAGTAAGTAGACTATCCAACTACATAGACCATATTTCTCAAAAATTTGTATTTCATATTTTATGTTTCTAAAGATTAAAAATTAACTACAGTCTATTTTATCATGTTATTCTATTACCTATAAGAGTGCAAAATTATAAAATTTAAAAATATATAATAGTTTTCTATTACTTATTTCTTTAATTTTTTAATTTATTGATTTCTAGAGAGAAAGATGAAGAAAAAGAAAAATTAATTTGCTATTCCACTTATTTATTGGAATGCATTCATTGGTTGCTTCTTGTATGCACCCCGACTGAAGATCGAACCCACAGCCTTGGTATGTGGGGATGACAGTCTAACCAACTGAGCTATCTGGCTAGGCTCTTTATGTTACTTATTTTAAAGACTGTTACTTACAATACTGATGACTATATTTTATTAAGCCTGTAAAATCTATATCTATGCTTTATATCCTATTCATTCTTGTATAAGAACAAATTCTTAATTAGACAAATACCACACTGCAAACAAAGCAAATAAATCTTAAGAAGAAAAACAATGATCTAAGATAGATTGCCTTTAAAGTATTTTTCATATTATTTTGATCTAAAGACTATTTAAACTATTTATATCCCTGGATTCCAGATTCAGAGCTCAGTTTTTCTTTTCTACAACATCACTGAGTTCCTTGGCATCTCTAAACAAATCTACAAATCAGCTCATATACCATGAAGAGCTCATTTTGGTGTTGAAGAATAAAATCTACCTGAAAATAATCAAGTGAAAAGCTTATAAGCAAAGTTTAATAACTAATACTCAGATATATTCTTTTGAGGGGCTATTATGGGATAATTTGCATGTGTCCCTTTTCAAAATAACAGTCCAAACTAGAAAAAGAAAATGTTAAGCTCTTTATAGGGGCCCTTTCATTCTAGGATTTAGATAACTATTACTATCTACTTTTGATGAAAAGTACGTCATAATTAAACATAATTATTTTAAAAAGCTTTGACATACAACTTACAGCATCAGAGTCATGTCAACTAAGCAGTATAGTATAAAAACCTTTATTTTCTATACCATACCTAACATAAGAATCATTTTAAAAACAAATATCATATGCCTCATAATGTTGTTTAGGTTTTGAGATGGTTCATTTACTCTAGTTGTTATTATTTCTAGACTTGTTTATTATATTCAAAGTATTTAAAATCACTGTTTTTTACTACTTATATGTATAGAATTATTAAATTTTCCATGGTTCTTTAAACAATTTACTACCCACTAAACTAGGTTCCTGTAGTATCAGTCTTCACATTATGTTTGACTTGATTTATGCAAGAGAAATGTGTAAACGTAGCCTGTGGATGCTATGTATCCTATTGATTCTTGTATGAAGAATAAACTGTTAGTTATACAAACAACCACATCCCCATGTCACTTTGTCCAAGTCCCTTTGGAGTTCAGCTTTTCATATACCTATTCTGGTTAAAGCAAAACACAAAAATCTGTAGGCATTAAACACTAATACAGCCTGTTTAATAGAAGAAGGATCAGTGCAAGCTGACCAAATTTGTAAAAGGACGCTAGTTGTCTGGGTAATTCATATGTACATGTACAGGGTGGAGCAAAAGGAGGTTTACAGTTGTGACTACATAAAACAGTTAATCTTGTGTTATTATTGATTAATGACTGTATTATTTTCTATATAAACTACTATAAACTTACTTCCCCCCCTACTCTGTATGCATTTATGTAGATCCACAAAGTACTTGTAATTACCTGTGAGTCTACTTTAAATAATTTGCAGGTTTTCCAAAACAAGCATCATTGTTCTCCCAAAGGTAACAGTATTGGCCTCATTATGGTAATGTAAAACAATCTAACATTTCCAAAATGATAGAAAAAGGAGCAGAAAAGTCTATTTCTAGCTAAAGTTACAATTAATGTCTGATTGGTCCACCAACTCCCTTAGTTTTCCTTTTGCTTGTAACTCAGAAAACGACAGACTGGCTAGATACCATGCACTGCACGCTAAAAGATCTTTATCAATCTTAGGTCCACAGGAGCTGCTACAAACTCAGGATGCCCATCTTTATGGGATTGTGACTCTTGTTCTGTCTCTGGGTGTATCTTGGCACCTCTTATCTTTTGCCTACAATGGTCCCTGCTGGCCAGAAGAGCATAGCCATCAGGTGCAAGTGAGCTGGTCTAGCTTTATGCATCATGACACCACTGTTCACTCACAAAGAAGAGAAAGAAAAAGTCAGCTTTACCCGCAGAAAGGAGAGATCGCGGTTGTGCTCGATGCTGGTTATCTCCAGGTTGCCCATGACCACCTCACAATTCTCATAGTACTTGCGCAAGGCCCGGTACTGCTGCTCCAGGTCGGAGAGAGAGCTCAGCTTGTTCTCTGTTCCCGCACACACTGCCAAGGCAAGAAGATGCATGGGGAGTTAGGTAACCTTGATATGAATTGTGCAATACAATAGTATCCTCCTCACCTCTGTATTCCACAATTCAACTACAATGCCCTGAATTCAAATATTTTAAAGGTTATTAAGACCTGTACCCCACCCTGATAAAGATCTTCACTTTATTGTCCCAGAGTCATTGAGATATAACACAGTGTAAGTTTGAGGTGCACACCATGTTGATGCGATATAGATGTTACAAAATGATCGTCCATAGCTAGCTAGCACCTCCATCACCTCTCATAACTACCATTTCTTTTTCGTGGTAAGAACACAAGATTAACTCTCTTAGCAACTTTCAAGTGTACAATACATTATTGTTAACTATGATCACCATGCTGTACATTCGATTGCCCAGACGTATTCATCTTATGACTGGAAGTTTATTTTCTAACCTCTCTCCCAGTTCTCCTACCCATGAGCCACTGGAAATCATCATGCTTCTCTCTGTTTCTTTAAGTCAGCTTTTTAGATTCCACATATAACATTACTCATATATATTCATAAATAGCAGGTACTAACAAGAGAGAGTAAGAAGACATAGGTGCTACTGAAACAATAGCAAGGAGTTAAGTTTAAAATCACATTATCTATGAGCATATAAAGCATGTAAATACATTTAATTTCATTTAAGCAACATTTCTTTTGGATTTATAATTTACTTTCCAACAGGATAAATTCTATGTATGCAAGTAAAAGAAAGTAAAAAAATGATAGAAGTATCACTTTTATTTTTAAAACTGATATTTTTCTATTGCAAAATAAGCTGTTCTCACTGAGTAAATTTTCTACATAAAACTTCTGCTTTTAAAACCTCAAAATACTACCCTTTAAAACAAAGCCAAAGGGGGCAGGACTGAGGGTGGGAAGTGGGGATGGTGGGGTGGGAGGGGAGTGGTGGGGTGGAAATGGAGACAACTGTACTTGAACAACAATAAAAAATACAAATACTGAACAGCTTGTACTGAAACATTTACAAAAGATTGTGTAATAAAATACAAGCTTTTGTTGCTATAAATAGGGTCATCACCACATACATTCATGAACGTTCTGAGGTATAAAGGACTGGAAATAAAAGATTTCTGTTTACCGTCTTTGAGGTATGGTTTTATCTGTTCATATATGAGCACGTGAGTGTCCAGACATGTGTGTGCTGGTGTTGGTTGTGTGTGTGTTGGCATCTTTTCTGTCCTCTAGAAGTCAGAGATTTAGCCATTGCTTCTCATGGCTTAGACACCTGCCTGAATAAATGCTGTACCATTTAATGTGCCAACTTGGATCATTAATGGACTGAAAAACTATATTATGAATCTTACAATAATAAAGTTTAAAAAATGAATGATGAACGAATATTCTTTGAGTAAGTTATGTAATATACATACAATTTGAGGCAAGATAGAAAGTGTCAACTTTGAAACCACACATCATGTACACACTGAGCATCACGCACACAGAAGGACACAGGTGTCATGATCCCAATGTGGTGTGCAGTGGGACAGGTTTCAGTACAGAAAGGAAAAAAAAACTAGACGGGCATATTCTAATCATTAAGGCCCCCTCAAAGCCTGCTTCTGCCTACTGACACATTAAAAATAACAGAAGTTAGAATCTAAATGGCATGAAAAATAATGTAGACCTTTAATCATAGTGGAAGCACATTATAAAAACAAAACACAGACCATTGTCTGGATTTTGAAAGCTCATCAAATGGTATATTTTCTAGAAATACTCTTTGAAAAGTGGAAGTGTGTCCCTCTTAAAGATCTATTGAAGTCCTAATCCCTGGTATTTGTGAATGTGACCTTATTTTGAAACAGGCTCTTTTTAAATTTATTTGTTATTATTTTTCATTTTTTATTCTTGTTCAGTTACAGTTGTCCCAGTTTTTTCCCTCTGGCTTTCCCCTGCCTCAACACCCCCACCCCACTGCTCCAACAGTCAATCCCCTCCCTGTTGCCCATGCCCATGGATCCTTTGTACTTGTTCCTTAACTGGATTCTCCCCCTTCCATACCCCACTATTTTCATGTCATTACTCTCAGTAAATTTGTAACAAAATATTTATAAACTTATAATAGGTCTGCTGTAAAAAGCTAGTATTATCTGGGTTCATGAACTACAGTTTTCGATTATTTTAATTTCCTTTGAAGACAAGCTTATATTTTAAGGCAACTACTAATGGGCTTAATTAAGCATTAATTAATAAGCTTGCCACAGCATTTCTAAAATATATATAATAACACACTAGAATTTATATATAACTTGCATTCTACAAGTTTCTTTCAATTGGAAATAAAACACTTACATTAATATCAATATATAAAAATCAACATATAAGCACCTGAATGAAAAGGTTTTTAAAGAGTATTTGGTGTTTTCTCTATAATCTTATGCTAATTTTCAAAGAAACATCTATCAATATAAATGTAATATGTTAATTCATGTATCACATTCTGCATATACAAAAGAGGTACACAGTAGAAGATTATCATTATTAATTTTTATTACAAATATATGTTTATCTAAGAAACCCAGAGTCTGGAAACTCTTCTAAGACAGGTGCAGTACATTAATCATTATTTTACATCTGCTGAACTATAAAGCATAGTGCTTTGTAAGACATTACCTTTTAATAATATTCATTTAATTGCTAAAAAAGGGGCAGTGTCTAATCAACAAGCAAGTATGGATGACCCATGGACCTGGACAGTGAAGTGGGGATTGACTGTGGGAGCCAGGAGAGGTGTGGGCAGCGCAGGGGACAGCAAAGGGGGAAAATTGGGACAACTGTAACAGAACAACAATAACAATTAAAAAAATAAAAAATAATTGGTTGGTATGGCTCAGTTTATTGAGTGCCAGCCTGCAAACCAAAGGATTGCTGGTTTGGTTCCCAGTCAGGGCACATGCCTGGGTTGTGGGCCAGGTCCCCCGGAGCGGGTACATGAGATGCAACCACACATTGATGTTTCTCTCCCTCTTTCTTTCCCCTCTCTCTAAAAATAAATAAAATCTTTAAAAATTAAAAAAAGGTATTATAACTCATATTCAGAAAATGATCCTCAATTCAGAACAGTCTATGGTTCAATCAATAAGCAGTTGTGTTTTGCATATACCATATGAACAATATTTTTCAACAAAAGAAATCCTCCAATAGTCAGAAAATCTGATTAATCAGACTACTCTACTTTCCAAACCTTCTAGTCTCTGGAGCATTTACTACACACAGTTTTGTTGTGGAAATATTTTTTTCAGTGACAATTCCTTGTGTATTTGTTTGATGCAAGCTACCTATAATCAGTAATATATTCCTTTTAACTTTTATCTTGAAAGACAAACTTGATGTTAAAAGAACTAGTTTGGATAGAAGCGTAAAAACCATTTGTATTTCTCCCCATGATGCCTTTACTGAATGCCGCACAACTTCCATTTGTCAATCGATTTTACAATCAGGCTATGTATACAAGACAATGCTGAAACCATCAAGTTTCATTGATTTCACACAGCTGTTTATCAAACAGAATTGAAAAATCATTTTCACCTGCCAAAACAAGTTTAACAAAACTCTGCCCCCTTTGCCAATGCTACAATAAAGTCCTTAAACTATAAGCTTATAATAGTTCAAGTTTGAAAAATCCTGAATTTCTATATGCTCCTCCGAGTTTCCATTCCAGCTATAACTCCAGGAGTAAAACTATATGTGTGAGGCCTTAAAATTGCCAATTATTCTATTTGGTAAGATTTTATTGTAAATGTTGCCCTGGTTGCAAAGATGGCTTTTTATTCTTCTTGTGTTACAATTTACATCCAACAGTGAATAAACTACATAATCTTCATTCAGAAAAAAAGGCTGTAATTAGGATTTTGAAGCAACATAAAAAGGTTGATTAACCAAATTATTTATTTGATTTATGGGGAAAATATATTAGAAACAAAGTGAGTAAACATTAGTAATACCCATATGCACACTAGAAATCAGTATTGCCTCCAGACTTGCTATGGCCATGGCAACCAGTATCCCACTGGATACACAAGAAAGATGACAAGAGGAAAAGAAATAAAAAATTAAACAAAAGTTTTGCCTAACTTTCAAATTGAATGCATACGTGAACTACAATTTAAGAAATCAATGATTATTTATTTAGCATCTATTGTTCAGCTAGTACCATGAGAAAATATGTATTGATAAAAATGTCTAAGGTCTTTTGTAAGAACTCATGTAGTTTGCAAAGGCACATGGTAAGAAAAGAGGTGAGCAGTATACATAAGCTATTTATACATTGTGTGTGTATCATTCAGACAGGAACTGTCTGCATGTAACATATTTAGCAACCTAAAAGTCCCCTAACCTTTCTGATTTAACACTATTAAGTACTTTCTCTTTCAGAAATGTTAACATAAAAAGTGTGCTGTGCTTTAGTGAGCATGCCGAGCACTCAGAAAGCTGGAGCTGTAGTAAACCCCAAAACACAGGGACCGGCAGAAGTACGGCCTGCTTGAGTGTGGTTGGTAGCATAATATGGATGTAATAATTTACAGTTTTAATTTGAACATTTCACCTAAAATGGCATAGGGTGTGCTTGAGTGTGATATTGTTATGCTACAGAATTACATGCTCATGACTTTGTAAGAAAAGGTTTGGTAATACAAAGGGGCATTACTCGTGCCAGACCCTGTGTAAAATATTTAAAGAGAATGGGAGATGTAGCAAACATTTTCAGCGACTATTATTGAGTGCTATCACAGTTGCACGGAGACAGCAAGTTTTGGCAGCTCTGTGTTCAAAACACATCCAAAAATGGGGCCACATTCGTCACTGCCACTGCCACAGGGACTTCATCCAGGCTACCCTGGCCATCTCTCCTGTGGACTTTGACAGCACCCTCCTACCACACTTCCTGGATTCCCCACTGGGCCCTGTGGGTGCACTCT
This sequence comes from Tonatia bakeri, assembly GCA_004024845.1. Classification (NCBI taxonomy): domain Eukaryota; kingdom Metazoa; phylum Chordata; class Mammalia; order Chiroptera; family Phyllostomidae; genus Tonatia; species Tonatia bakeri. The sequence continues at coordinate 286,756 of PVIA01000068.1, forward strand.
CTGCACAGAGAACAGAACGGTCTTTTTAGAACCATAAATCATTCACATTACTCCCTTACTGAAAATAATCTTGGCTTCTAACCACACTTATTATAAAATCCAACCTTTTTTTTTAACTTTTTACTGAATTTATTGGGGTGACCCTGGTTAATAAAATTATACAGGTTTCAGGTGCACAATTCCACAACACATCATCTGTCCACAGCATTGTATGTTCACCACCCCAAGTCAAGTCTCCTTCCATCACCATTTATCCCCCTTAAAATTCAAACTTCTTCCTATATCCTGTAAGAATATATATTCAGATCCTTGCTCAAATGCCACTCTTTCAGAAAAGCCTTCTCTGACCACCTTATCTAAGTAGGCGCCAGATTTCAATACGTGATGCTCTGTCCTCTTTGCCTTTATTTTTGTTTTACTGCTTTCTGAAATTACATTTGTGTGGGCTTATTTATTTGTTTATTATATATCTCTACTAGAATTGAAGCTCCACAGTTAGGAGGTCCTCCCTCTTTTCAACACCCAGAAGAGCTGACACATAGCAGACTCTCAGTTAAAATTTGTTGACTAAATAGGCTTTGCAGTCACTGAGAATCATAATTAAGCCATAACCAAATGCTGGTTCCTCAATTTTTAAAAGCTGAATGAACTTGAGCAACTCACTTCACCACTTGGAATTTTCATTTCTGTATCTGCAAAGTGGGTTTTTGTGCTGAATGTTCTTAACAATAAAGCTCAGCATATAGAGGTTAAAAATGCAGGACCTAAAGGTTGATGTCTAGTGTTAAAACATAGCTCAATCACTGAATTTCAGTGTAATCTTGGGCAAGTTCTCTAGTCTCTTCATTGTTCTATTTTCTCATCTGTACAATGGGCACAATAGCAAATACCACCTCATAGGGCTGTTTTAAGAATTAATAAATCAATGCTTGTAATTTGCTTTGCAAAATGTCTGACTCACTGATAGAATCAACTATGGGCATTTATTTAAATGTATAGTATGTATATGCACAAATAGTGTAAGTGTGATATACAGTATTTTAAATCAAATTAAAACACAAGGCTTACACGATAATGTACTGAAAGGAGTTCAACAAAGGGAATGAGCATGTAGTAAGGACACTGGATGTCAGGAACCCTTTACTCCAACACTTTCTGGGTGTGTAAACTTAGATAATTAGTTTACTCTCACTAGGTCCAATTTCTTTTCTGTTTTTCCAGATCAAATTTTTTGTGATTAAATTTGTTTCTAAAATAACGTATTTAAAACCTACTCTACTTTATGCAAGGGTTTGCATTCAATGGATGTTCCTGAGACTGACACACTGTGACATATCATACAAAGCTATTAAGTTAATCCTACACTTATCAAATGACCCAGCAATCCCATTTATGGGTACATTCCTAGATAAATGAAAATTATGTTCACAGAAAAGCATGTGTGTGAATTTTATAGCAGATCTACTTAAATTAGGCAAAAATTGGAAAAAGAAATAACCCAAATGTCCTTATAAGTGAGTGATAAATCAGCTATGGTATATCCATTCCATGAATATCTATAAAAACGAACAGATGATTGATAGTGTTGACACGGAAAATCCCCAGAGGTATGATGCTGACCAAAATAAGCCAGGCTCAGAAAGCTGCACACTGCATGACTAAACTGACAGGGCATTTTGAAAAAGACTGAAGTACAAGGATGGAGAACAGATAGGTGGTTGCTAGAGGGTGGGGTGGAGGCAGTGAGGGTGTGACTGAAGGACCTTGAGGGAAACTTGGGAGAGGCTGAACTGTTCTGCATGCTGACCATGATAGTGATCACATACATGCACACATGGGTTAAAACTCGGGGAACAGTGCACCAAAAAAAGCCCACCTTACAGTATGTAAATGAAAAAACACATTCCGGTTGGCCTGTAGATCTACCCAAGTTAAATATGCCCCTTTTTTGTAAATCATAAAACATTATTAATATAGCTGTTTCTGGGTATTTTATCCTTTTGACCCTGAATAAATGATTTGTTACATTTTGACTTGGCTATTATTGTTATATAGCTTTAAAAATCCTGATGATTTGTATAAGTTTTCCCTCTAAACCTGGCTACACTGGTAAATCCTTGTAACTTGTAATTAGATCTTACTTGAGTTCCTTGACTTATCCAGTCTTCAATCATATTATTTTATTTTGCTTCCTTGGCTGGTACCAGTCAGACTTCCTAGGATGATTTTTTACATAAATAGGCATGGCGGCTACTCCCCTCTCTTTCCCAGCCTTCACGAGCACTTCCTTTGACTCGGCATTCATTTTAGGGTGTTAGACGCTTTAGAATCTGGCCTTACTGTTTTTCTTTCAGATTTGAATGTTGATGTTTATCATGTACTTTCAACTACTGCTGAAAATTTTTTAACTTATTAAAATAAATTATTAATGAATTCCAAATACTGAACCATTCTTGCATTGCTGAAGCAAACCATATTCAGCACTAATGTGGCATTCCATTAATATACTTCCAGGTTGATTGACTTTATTCTATTCATATTTTTAAATATTAAAAATATCCACCGATGATTTAAAAATATTTATATCAGATGTCATTACACTCAAAATGATAAATAATGGAAATTGATTTATATGGGGTAAAGCAAATGTAGGTTTACAGTTGTGAGTATGCAAAACACAGAATTTATTCTCGTATTATTATTTTTAATCATTGTATTATTTTCCATACAAACAACCACAAGCCTCCTTTTGCCTGCCCTTGTATTTCAGAAATTTTGCATTCTATATAATTAACTTGAAATGTATTAAAGAAAAAAATTGACACTGAAATAGTAAGTGCTTTACAATTTACATTCTGTAAAACTGAAATAAAATAGTTTTCAATGCAAAAATCAGTATCTTTTTAAAAATAAGTGACCCTACAGTGTATTTTCTGAACCTGTATGTTTTATCAATGTTTTCATTGTCCCCCAAAGTGACAAAACAAGAATCTGCTGAAATTAACTAAGACACTTTCTAAATGATCCTTGAGTCAAATGAAAAGAGCATTTGGCATCACAGATCTTCACTAATAGCTCTGTAGCCAGAGAAGACACAGGCATTCTATACCACAGACTGATGAAGGCAAGTTTATAGGCTTTATATGGTGCTACGTGCTGATTTATCTAAAATTTAATGGATCTGTTTCACCTCTTTTGTTTATTTATGTTAGTCTTTAGATGCCCTCAAAAATGCCTAAGCTTCTAAACTATATTGCAAGGGGAAACATTGGAGATTATCCAAAAATGATAGATTTTAAAATTTTACATGATTGTCTCCATTTATAAATGACATATTTTGTGAGTAGTCTTCCCAAATCTAGCCTTCCCCATATAATAAGTTATTTTTGTTTTTCATTTTGTATTTTAAAGATTACCTTAGTAAAATTAAAATAACTGCAAATAATTTTAAAATCACTATACAGATCATCAAGAACTGACTTGTAACTACTTGCATATAAATTTTAGTCCCTGTTCTTTACTATTTTCCTGCCTTTAAATATTTTATTGGATTTTTTTTTCTTAAATTATGTCTCATAAAATCCCCATGTTGAAAGCTTAGGAACACAATAAAACTGCCTCACGCATTTAGAAATTACACTTCTGTCATCTATGCTTGGAAGAAATAATATATTCCCCTTGCCAGTATCTTGCCACAATTCCTTCCCTGCCTTTTTAATCATCTTTCCCACCTCTTACCCCTCCCAAACAAAAGAGTCCTTCTTATTTACTTTATAGTGTTTTGTTTTCTGTGGAAGTGCTAGGTCCTTAACTTTAATATAGGTACTGGACTTGACAAGCAATTAAAGCAAACAATTTCCACTCATCAGGGCTTGCCAAATTAGTCATCTGCCATCTGCCCCGTCATCTGGCTCTCCTTGAAGTCTTGCTGTGAATCTGGATGCAGTCTCTCAGATTAAGAGGGATAGTGCAAGCCTCCAAACTGGTGAAATGCCACTGGGAGCTAAGTATGTAAACACGAGCAGCCGTCTTTCTTGTCCAGATTGCCATGCCTTCAACCATCCCTTCGTGTGTGATAAAAAACCAGCCTGCTTGTGATGCTTTGTCACAGTGAGACCTCTGCCATTCACTATAACTGAAGTAGCAGTGTGTGGGATTTTTTCCCCATTAGAAGTATTTAAAAGAAGAAATTCGACTAGATGTTCCTGACATAATGTTGGTTCTTACCTATCAAGGCTGGTTTCTTAAACATCAATAAAGATGTAACTTAAGAAAGGGACGGTAGCCTTTGTATTGCCTTGATTTCTGAATAAAGCTTTCTTTTTTATTCTTTCCACCAGCAAATGTTCACTTAGCTGATAACGTAAAATATAGTAAGTGCTTTCTGGGGACATTCAATCAAACTATATCAATAATGAGCAAAATTGAGAAACAGAAAGAATGAAAGTGGTACACTAGTCACCCATGTGCCCTCTTTCCCTAAGGTGTTCTCCAATCCAGGGCTGCCCTAGCACAATGGGTACCCTTATGCAAACACAGTGAGAGGCTCTAATCTGAGTGAGATAAACTTCATGCTACGTAGGGCACACGATTTGGCCATCAAAATGTGGCCTGCATTTTATTCCCATGTGTCGTCCCCTAGTTCAGATACCTTTGATGAACCTACAAAACTGTAAACAGGGGCTTGGTTTACTCCACTGTCCAGGATCATTCATCCAAACTTGGTCATTCAAGGTAAAGTTTTGTCTACATAACTAAAAATTCCTTCAAACAAAAAAAAGTGTACTATTGCAAGACTTGGAGTACGAGGAAGTGGTACAGCCGACAACGCTTTGAAGAAAGATCCTTTACTGTGTCTTCAGTTAATGTATGTGTAAATCCTAAACCGGGATGACCTTCTGACAATGTTTTTCGATATTTGAATTTGGAATTCTTAGTCATATAACTTTTGGGGATGACAAAAAAAAGCACCCACCTGATACAGATATAGGCTACATAATAAAATGTCATGTTATAACATTTTAAACAGTTTTCTCATAATGCAAAGTCTATTATTCTAGAAATCTATTATTCTGATATAGGCTACATAATAAAATGTCATGTCATAACATTTTAAATAGTTTTCTCATAACGCCAAGTCTATTATTCTATAATCTCTGGTAGTTTGGTCCCTTTAAAAAAGATTTAGATAAGTCCTGGCCTGGTAGCTCAGTTGTTCAGAGCATCTTCCTAATATGCCAAGGTTGTGGGTTTGATCCCTGCTCAGAGCACATACAAGAATCAACCAATGAATAACGTAGCTAGAAAACTAACTAGTGGAAGACCCAGGAGTCCAATTCTGTTCTATACTAGTTAGCTTAGCACTAGTTAGTTGATGTATACAAATACTTTTTTCTAATCATTTGTGTTCAGCAGTAGTATACTTTAATCAAATGACAAAGTTTACATGCTTAGGACACATTATCTTTTATAAATTAAGAATGATAGAGTTGTATTATTACTAGTTCTGCATTGTACCAGAAGGCCACGAGAAATGTTATAGGTGCTGGTCGTTAGGTTTTAATAACATACCATAATACAGTCTCAGCCAGTACCAGTCAGTGTTAGAACTGAAGACACTTGGCTCCCTGGCCCCCTCCCTTGGTGACTCACTCCCTTGTCATTTTCTATTCCATGTTGAAATAAAATGGGTGCAAAGACAGCCAGTTACTCAGGTAAAAATCTAGTCAGCCGACTCCTCTCTTTTCTAAACCAGCTACTCTAAGTCACACACAATTCAGAACGTCTGCGGGATCCACTGGGCACTCTGCCTGCCATGCCTAATGGACTCTCTGTACTCCAGGTCACCACAACTTCTGTGTGAATATTGCAATAGGCTTCCATCTGATGCTCGTGCCTTGTTTCTTGTCTTCTCAGTCTATTGCTTATTGAATAGAAAATAAATTATATGTTTTAATCTTTACATTGAATTACTTATTTCCTTCATTCAAATATGGCCAATGGTTTCTCAGGTTAATCACAATCAAATAAAAGTCCTTATCTTGATCTACAAGATCTTCATGTAATCTGAATCCCTGCTAATTTCCTGATATAATCTCCCAAGATGTTTGACTTAGGAAGATCAGACCACAGAACTATCTTGCTTATTTTTGAACAATTCTAAGTACTAATCAACTTATGAATTTGTCTTGTGGAACAGTAAGAGACTGGCATTGGTCCGTATGTGGTATGCGGAGTAGCACTTTTCTGAAACTTTATGCTTTATACTTACCACTGCCTGCCTTATTGCACCTTTATTTAGAATGTAAGACCTATAAGGACAGGAACTCTTTGTTTACTGCTATATGTACGGCATTTACAGCTACTTGCTCCAAAGTAGCCATCTGATAAATATTTAATGGTTGGATGAATGGATGGGTGGACAGGTGGCTATTGATGTGTTTAAATTCTGTTTAGAATTTTTTATCAGATTATTAAGCCCATTTTACATGCTAAGCCATCTTTAGAGATCATCAAGGCCAACAAACATGAGAAAACAGAGAAAAGATAAGTTAAAGTACTGAAAAAAGCCAAGTAGCTAGTCAGGGGCAGAGAGAGAATAGGACTCTTCATTCAGGACTCTCTCCACAGGGCAGAGCCTCATGTCACACAGAGAGATCCACAAAACTGTCCAGCTATAAAGAAAGGATTCCCAAGCATAATATTCTGCAGCCAGGAGAAAAACACTACCATGAAATCTTGTAGGGGTGCTTCTGAACATTTGGCTAAACAGCAATTTATATAATTGACTAAAGCAGTCAATTATATAATTAGAAAATAGATCCTTAGCAACATCTTTTTTTTCTGTTCCTCGTTCAATGAAGTTAAATGTAGTTTACAAAGTGTGTTTATTTTAACAGAGTGTGTTTAACAGAAGCATTCATTATATGCATATGAAAACTAACCAATACTACATGATGAACATAATCTTCAAAAATTTCAATTGAATTATGCACTTCAAGTTATATTTTTAATGTACTACTGAAATTCAAAACAACCTTGTGAAGATCATTTGGTAAACAAATAAGCTTTTCATAATGGAAATAATCACCTCTTAATTTGACTGTTTTGTAAATTCCAATTTCAAAGATCATGTTTGCTTAAATACTTGCACACCTGCAGTTGCACTTAACAATTACATGACAGTTTAATGGCACTGGCTTTGAATATTAATTTATTCCTATAGCTATTACTATAGTTAATAGCATTTACAAAGTGTTGTATGATTTTTAAAACAGTGTATTTATATTTACTTTTTGATCCTAAAATATTTAAGAGACGATTTTATAAGAGCCAACATTACAAGATTAATTGCCAGGAATTTAAACTTAGGGTATCCTGGAAAACAATAACTTCTGAAAGATGTTCTGAAATTTTTTTTATTTAGAATTCAGATGATAAAAATGTTCACGAATACTAGATATCTTTATCTTTGATTTATGAGTGACTCCAGAGAAGTAATAGAACAAATGGCATTCAGGAAAAACTGGTCAATTAAATTTTCTACACTCTGGAAAAAGTAAGAGGGGATAATAAAACCTTCAAGTGACTCCATTACAAGCCTATTTTCCTCTTCTTTGCACATTGTTCAAATTGAAGTTAATTAGGTATAGAAAAATTAAATACAAATCAGTCTGGAATAGAAAACACATTTGACCGCCATTGCACCTCTGGCTTATTAAAGGCTTCTGTTGGATGTGGACCAATTATTTTTTTTAAATTATAACTTTACTTTCAATGTGAATTCTCAAATATATGTTCACTACCATTTAGAAATAGGAGGCCTCCTTCTTTGGAGATTATGTTAAATATTAGTAATTCTTCATTACCTGTTGAATCAAATCCTAGTTACCTGTTTGCTATTCAAGATATTCCATGAATTGTGAGCCTCTATAATATCCATTCAACCAAATCCACAGTTATCTTTTCCAAAAAACTTTTCAAAGTAATAAAAAGGTGGTTTAATTATAATTTGTCATTCAACTTACACATAACTGTTCCTTGTACTTTTCAATTCACTACTTTCATCTTACCATGAACACCTCCATGTCTTTGAAAAATTCATATCCGTTAGTATCTGAAATACCTGCCTAAATAATTTTTGTTTTTTAAGAAAAGGTGTGAACTATCCACTTAACTGACACTTCCCTAAAATTTATATACCACATTTATTCTCTTTTCATATTTTCTATGTTCTATTATTTCTAGTTAGGGAGAACAGATACAGTACAAAGGTTTGTAAATTATAACCTAGATTAGCTTACTCTAACCCAGACAGAGCCCATAATAATGCCAAAATTAAGAGGCAACAAAAAGAAGTCAAAGTAAGACACAGGGCTTAGTGTAACTTAAATCTAGAATATATTTTTTTAAATTTCTAGTCTTAGTATTTATCTTGACTTGTATTTAACTATTGATATCTTACAATCACACACCACTGTTGTGGAATTTAAAAATATTTTCTTCAATTGCATGTTTACTCAACAACTTTCTATAAATTTAAGAATATTCAGTTTTTGTAAGAATAAGCCTAAATTTTCTGAGTGCTTTTTTAAAAAATTCAAGTGCATACCTGAATATGTTTTTCTTGACCCTGTATATTGTTTCAAAATTGTGGTAATAGTAAATAAAGGTCCCTTGACTCCTAAAGCTTGAAGGGTGTTTCCGCTTGCCAGAGACAACCACTTCTTCCAGCCACTGTTAGAGCCTCCATCCATTTCCCGCATAATGATGCCACCACATTCTTCAGCAAATAGTCTTTGGTAACAGTTGTTTTACATTGCAGGGTTTTCGGTATAAAAGTAACCTTCTTTCAGTATTACAAGTGTTTCTTACACCATCCTAAATGGCCTTACCTTTATAAGCACTAAACGTAAAGAGAAAAGACAGATGTTTATAAATGGCTCTGAAAGCATTCCTGCACATTGCTATACAGTCTTGCTGTGATAAAACAAAACAAAATGCTCCAGACCAGTGCAGTACTGTAGACATAACCAGTATCTTGGCTTAGTCAATAGCCAAGTGTCAAAACCTGATTCTGCCCCCTTAGCCCAGAGCCTTGTATCCAGTAAGGACAAGGAAAATCTCCGGGACTTTTTCTCTGGTACCTTCTAATCCCTACTTTTCCAGTTCTTCACTTTGCTAACATGTTTTAGAACTCCCAGACTTCTGATTACCTCTTGCCTTCCCCAGTACTGTTCTCAGCACTGCTCTGGACAACTCTGCTTCAACTGGCCCCACCCTAAGTCAGGCCCAATGAACTACACCTGGGGCGACCCCAAGGGGCATAGCCCTCATATGCTTCCTAGGTTACTGCTGCCTTTCTCATCAAGGGGGATCAATGGAAGGCAGCAGATTTATTTAGTTTCACATTGTCCTGGAATCCTGATACCATTGCTTGACTTAGCTCTTGCCAATATCTCCAGCTTCCAACCTAAAAATTCAGCTGAAGTAAAGAATGAATTTTTCATTCTGGTGCCAGTTGTATTTTTAGACTGGGCCCCTTAATAACACGAATGCACACCATGTCCGTTATCCTGAACAGTCACAGGCTGGGAATGGCTATGCTGGTTTGTATTCAATTTTCTGCCTTCTGCTGAAATCACCCAGTTTTCAACGTCAACATTAAAAACATAGCCGAATATGTTGAAAATAGAACTCTAGAAGCATATGGTACTAAGTTCGCAAAAAAAAAAAAAAAAAAAAAAACAAGCCTCCACTAAGAAATGATTCTCTGTTTGAAAATAAGTACTTGTGCTCTCTTTCTTCTTTGAACAGCCAGTGCACTCGAGGGCCAAGGGCCGCCTGGGGACTTCCACTTGCGTAAAGCACTGTGTTGGCTCAGAGCAGTGAAATGCCATAGCAACACCAGCAACAGTGAAACTTCTCTAGTGCTCCTACATTATTTATCTCTGAACAGCTAGGGGGCTTTTTGCAGAGAGGTCCCTAACTACTGCAAGCATTCACTCTATTTAGTGCTCTTTAATTAACATTGCACAAACACCAATTCTGTGTGTGCAATGAAGTCTGCTTACATCTCTGGATTTGCTTTCTCAATAGGTTTGAAAATGCGGCAGCACAATGGTGTGCCTGACTTCCTTTCTCCACCCGAATTCTCCCTCCAAACCTGAGCATCGCTATTCGAGAAGACATTGGTTAAAATAGGGTAAAACTGATATGGGGACAGGGTAAAAGAAAGGAATATCTAGGGAGCAGGGGAGGGCACAAATGGTTGGCACAGAAAAATCTCTTTTTGTTGTTGTTATTTGCACACTTTCAAGCAAGAATTATAATGTTGTAATAATTGAATTTTTCCATAATGCAACATGTGAACTTAACCTAGCTAGACTCGTTAAAGAATTAGATACGATGATTTCTGAGGTCACTGCCAGTTCTAAAATTCTATCTCAGGACCAATGGGGCATCAACTATGGATTATTATTCTCAAAACTACAGGATAAAACTCATAGAATGCACCCCAGAGATAAACAAGAATGACCCACAAACTAATTCCTAATACCATAGTACACAAGCCTAAAAATGTCTTTGTAAACATCTAAAAAAAGGTGGGGGGAAGGAAGCATCTTCTCAAGCAGAATTAAATAAATGGTGTACATATTGTAAATCTTCAGGATTTAAGACTTCTCAGAAACATCCACCAAATATAAAATCCGGTTCATTTTAGGAACATCGTAAAGATTCATTGTGCCGTCATCCTCTGAAGCTTACAGCTACTTTTGATTGGAGGAACTGATTTCCTAAATTGCAGTAACAGTAAGTTTCTTCACATTTCCAATAGTGTGAAGGCAGCATCCTTAATCTCAGACTCATTGTCTCTCTTCTGTGATTTGTCTCTCATTTTTCTTTAAAGATATGACAAATAATTGTTGTAATGTCATAAAACTGAGTGTGGCATTCACACTGTTTATTGAATTATCTTTTGCAGACTTTGTGTTGGAATTTGCATTTATAATCAATGAATAATACATACTACCAAACATAAAGATTCTATTCTATTACTCCCTTTATCACCAGGGGGCAGCACAATTCCCAAAGAACATCCTCTGGACTCGGGGACAGAGAGAAGTTACAATGGAAAAACTGGTACAAAACACGGGAGCAGCTTTAGGAATGCAGATAATTGTTCCATTTTTCTCCTGTGATGAATGTGGACTAAAAGCTAGCTGGATTTGGAAAGTATATCTACACAGGGGAATATGCATGTTAGCAGGTGCCTCCAGCACACCGGGCATAATCCAAAAGGGGAGAAAGTTTCATTGGGTGTGGTTGTGTATTATCTAGGTGAAGTACAAGAAAATGAAATGATTATCATTTTCAGAATTCCCTTTCAGTTTGAAAATATATGTGACAGCAAACCATCTCAAATGGTACAATTTTCCCTTGATACCAGGGGAAACTAAGAAATACAAGTACACCCAGTACTTTGCAAAGTACTGGGGTGAAGGAGGGATGGAAAGGCAAAAAAGAGAGGGGGATCTTCAAAGATTAAAAAAAAAGCTTGATTTCCTTAAAGAATTTATAGACCAAACATACCACAGCTTGGTAAATACTCAATAAACTATTGTATTTCATCTTTTATTTTGATTTGCTAAATTTATGTGAATGATATACAGAAATGGTTGTTTATCATTAATAATATATCTTGAAGTATCATCTTTAAATGTTCATATACATTCACACACAACTTTTAAAACATCCGCTTTATTTCATGAATTCTTTTTCTTTTTTAAAATTATTTACTGTTTTTATGGATTCATAAAATAAAATGGGTCATAACAAGTTAAAGGGTGTTATAACTTTTATGTGAAAATAAACAACTTATAAAATCCAGTAACATCTGAAGGCAACAAAGTCTATAATATCACCAAAGGGGGCGGGCTCTTTTACTACAGGAAGGCGGAAACAACAGCACACACAGTAGTACATGCAGGCCAATGTGCTCCACACGCTCTTATTCTTAATCACAGAGACATCGGGGTATTCGCATATATTAAAAAAATACAAGCACACACACCCTTCTAATATCCCTTCTTCTTCACTAAACTATAAAGTGGCTTTCCTCTGTCACCCTAAATCAGAATTCATTTATTCATTTTGTTTTACTCAGAAGCATTTTTTTTAACACGAAAGAAATCTTGAGCAAGCAGAAAACACTAAAGCAATACCAGACTCACAGAAGACATTCAACAAATATCTGTTCATGTATTAAATACCCCGAATTGCCCAGAATCAGAGTTGGAGATGCAGCCTGCAACACGAGAGCGTTAGTGTCCTTAGGGCTGCCGTCATCAAGCCCTACAAAATGAGTGGCCTAGGAAATGAATGCGCCCCCTCAGGTCTGGACGCTAGAATTTTGAAATCAAGGTTTTGGCAGGGCCACGCCCCTTCAGAGACTTTAGGCAAGGACTCGTCTTTGACTTCACCAGCTTCTGGTTGCCCCAGTGATTTCTTGGCTTGTGGCAGCTGAAGTCCAGTTCCTGCACCCATGTTCACATGGTGTTCTCCTTGTGTCACTGTCTTGACACAACTGTCTTTTCATAAGGACACCAGTCATACTGGATTAGAGGTCTACTTACTCCAGGATGAGCTTGTTTTAACTAATTACATTTTCAATAAGCTGTTTCCTAATAAGGTCATACTCAAGGTACCGGAACTTAGGGCTTCCACCTATCTTTCCGAGGACACCAATGCAGCCCATAACCAGTGACTACCTTATCTCCTCTTCTGCATTTTCACATTTCCCTCAACCCACCCTTGCCTACCTTTCTTCCTCTAAGTGGAGAGCATTTTGAGACTCTACTGTGGAACACGGGCACCCCTCATACCCCTCACCTCCTGAGATTACTCACTATTTGGCGAGACTCATTGTGCTTGTGCTTGGCTTGGCTGCACTAGTCATACAAATTACCATCATTTACAAGAGCTGCTTACATTCATGCCTAATTATTATGCAGTGGAATAACAATTATGCATATCATTAAATTCATGTGAGATAACCTTCAATGTAAGTTTTATTTGATTATGGCACTAAACTCTGTTCACGCATGCTTGGACTTCATAGCGGGCTCCTCAGGAAGAATGTCTGTCTCTGCCACTTAAAAATAATGACAGTAATATTGGCCATAACCCTAACCTCCAACAGAAATATTGCTTCCATAACTCGGTACCCACCTTGGGAAAGGTTACTGCAATCAGCCCTGGGTTGAATCAAATCAATATTTTATCCATTAAGTATGAATGAAAATGTTACATTTTATTCACCATTTTTAAGCTTTCTAATTTGAGTTCTTTTCCTGACTAGAAAGATACATAGTTTCACAGTATAAAGCAGGTGATACTGTTGTTTAACAAATATACTCTAATCTCCTGATTAAACTTTCAGCAGGGTCACCGCTGCATTTTCGTCCCAAATTTGGGGGGGGAAGTTCATCTTATAGTCTGAAAAACATGGTAAATATGCTGTCATCTAACAACATATAAGTGCTCTATGTCCTGCTTTCACAAGTTTTTCAAGATTATTTTCATTTATTTTTAAAGTACACATTGTGCCAATGTGACATAGAATCAGCAATATCACTATACTCAACATCTGGCAGGTGCACAATAGCTTGGCCTGCACTCCATATACACCATTTAACTCCCTAGGGTTTTAATTAGGGGGGTATTTAAGATTTACATTTATTTTTTAAAATTATAAATATAATACATATTAATTTTAGCATATTGAGAAATAAAAAGTGGTACACATAAGAATAATCCATAATCATTCCATCTAAAAATAGCTACTTTCCACATTTGTGAAAATTTGTGTGACTAATTTTGAAAGTTCCTAGTTACAGATCCTATTTTACCAAAATTGTGTAACATGGTTTTAATTTAGAGTATATTATAAAGATTTGCTCACATTAATAAGCATTAATAGGTCACATGACTATAACAGTCTTGAAAATTTAGGTCTATTTGGAATTCTCAATTTTTGTAAAGCAGTTAAGAGGTCTGGCTCTAGAATCAGTCTTTTTGTAGTCAATTCTGTTATATTTTCAACTATTTTTGTGACCTTGGACTAATTACTTAATATTTTCCCTGGCTCAGTTTCCTTTAGAAAAGGTAATTAATATAATATCTTCCAGAGTTGTGGTGAAGACTAAACAAAATAATCTACACAAAGCAGTACTAGCACATCCCAGGGCTCTCATAAATGGTGGTTGTCAATAACCCAGCTCACAGAACATACAGCTTTTCATTGCACTCATTTGTTGGCTCTCCTGGTTTTCTTCCTTCTCTCTGGACTTTCTCTTCAGTCCCCTTTGTAACTAACTCTTCCTTTGCTTTTCCATTTAAATGTCTTCCTGTAGAGCTTAAGCCACCTTCTCTTATTCTATATTTTGTCCTTTCATTGCCTGGACAATCTCATTAGTCTGGGGGCTGCCATTGGTACCAACAGAATGATGGTACCTGTATCTCTGTCTCCAGACCGAATCACCCTTTCTGAACGACTTGCCTGTGTGTCTAATTGTCCATCGTGTATATCCACTCAGAAGTCCAAAAGCACTTCAAAACCAAGAGATCCAAAATTTACTTGTCCTTTTGTCAAACACTTATTCAGTGAGTGACCATCATTAGCACTCAGCTACTCCAGGCCAAATGCTGACTTATTTTCCAACCCTCGTCCCACACCCCACAGCAAATACATCACCAAGTCACTGTGATTTCGAATCTAATGCAGCTTTAATTATCTTCATTTCTCTGCAACCCCACTGTCCCTACCCTCGTCTAACATTCCTACTAGCTCTGTCCAGATTGTTATAGCATCCATTGAAGCAAAATTCATCTGAACCATATTGCATGCCTCTATAAAAATTTTTAAAATCTGAATTAAAAGAAACAAACAAACAATGCAATATATTTAAAATCTGTCAATAGTTCCCCTGAGTCTCTATGATGAAACACCGAATACCTAGCCTTTTCTCCACCTGTCCGGCCTTACTGCTCAGCATCACCTACCCCCAAATCTGTCCTTACACAACTAGCACTCTTCACTCCAAACATCCTGAACTTCTCTCACTTTCTCTGGTTTTCAGGTGTTTATACTCTTCTCACTGCAGGGACACTACAATTATTTCTACTCTTCAATAACCGTAGTGTCTTAACTTTAACTTTAACGTCTTAAGTCAACTTACCCTTAACTTCTTAGTCAATCCTATTAGCTAGTGTGGATTGCTTTTTGTCCCATTTCCTTCTTCCTGACCCCCAGCTACTTCCTGCCCCCTCCCACCCACCTCCCATGGTGCGGGATTCATTCCCTTTCTACAGGACTTTGTACTTCCTCTCTTATTCCCACACCAAACTGATACTGGGTTTGGTCTTGTGATAGACATGATTTGGCCAACAGAAAATATTGCAGAAGTAAGAGTGTGCTAGTGTTAAGCCCAGGAATTAAGAGGCATCGCGTGTTCCCTATCCCCATATTTTGCTTCTATCAATCCCATGAGAAGAAAAGGTCCGAGGAGAATGAGAGACACTTGAAGAAAACCTGAAACTGGAACCTAGCCCAGATCGGATCAGCTAATCCATATACATATAATTCAGAACAAAAGAACTGCTGTTTCAAGTCACTGAGTTTTGAGGTTGTTTGTTATTATGGTGGAAAATGTTAACTGATAGAGTATTCTACCGAAAACCTTAAACTTCATTTGTCTCTTTCCTAAAAAAAATCTTAGTAACCCCCCAACTGTTTTTTCTTCTGGCTTCCCGATACATCACATCCATGTCAGATTCCCATAGCTCCAAATCCCTCTGCACGACGTTGAATTGAAGGCACCTGCTGCCCAAAGTGAGAGCGAACACAAGGCTGCCAGAGACAAAGGCTTCTTCCGTCTTGACAAACAGAAACCTGAAAACACCCAGAGGCTACCGACTGACCTTCAGTGAAGTCCCCGCTCTCTGGACGGCACAGAGTCTGTGAAGAAGTGGGACACAAACAAGTCTGATGCAGAGTACCACAAATCCCATTTAAAGGAAAATACAGTGTGCTATGACCAAGGATATATTATATTTATTTTTGTTCCTTTTGTTATTTTTTAAGATTTTATTTATTTATCCTTAGGTAGAGGGGAAGGGAGAGAAAGAAAGAGGGAGAGAAATATTGGTGTGAGGGATAAACAGTGAGCAGGTGCCTCTCGCACACGCCCTGACCAGAGACAGGACTCACAGCGCAGGTGTGTGCTCCGACTGGGAACGGAACCAGTGGCCTTTTGCTTTGCAGAATAACACCCAGCCACTGAGCTGCACCACTCAGGGCTTTATTCTTTTTAAATCAAACTACTATAATTTATGCACATAAATAGGGTGCAACCATAGCACACAGAACCCCCATCTCCTTTTTCCTAATATGTTTTGTGGCACATTCCAGTTCATAAAGCATCTTGTTCCACTATCATATATGAAACCTTGAAATCTTCCTACAAGGTAGGAAAAGCACATATAAATCTATACCTTTTCCTCATAAAGAAAAAAGTCAAATAATTTCTAAAGTAGTAACAATAAATAATATTTATTGAATTATTATAGGTGCTCAACTCTTTTCCGTGCACTTTACAGAAACTATCCCATTTAGTCATTACAACTTAAGGTAGAAAAGCACTATTATTATGCCTACCTTTCAGATGAGGAAACAGAGTGTAAGTGACTAGGTGAGGTCATATCACTACTAGGAATTGTAGGCAGTTTTTGTGTTGCTCCTATATTCACACATACTTATGCAATAAATATTTTTTAAAGATGTTATTTATTATTTATTTTTAGAGAGGGGAAGGGAAGGAGAAAGAGAGAGAGAGAAACGTCAATGTATAGTTGCCTCTCACATGCCCCCTACTGGGGACCTGGCCTGTAACCCAGGAAGGTGCCCTGACTGGGAATCAAACTGGAGATCCTTTGGTTTGCAGTCCAGCACTCAATCCACTGAGCCATACCAGCTAAGGCTTATGCAATAAATACTCAATAAACCTTTACAACATGACAAGTACTGAAATCCCAAAGCTAAACTCTTAACAGAAAAATTATACTAAAAATAAAGAAAGTGGAGACTTCTGTGGAACTTCCAAAGTGGTTCCCAAAACCAGTATGTAAACACATCACTTAAAATGTTTATTGAAATGTCAATAATTCGTTGGATCTAAAGGAAGCCAGGGGTTTGTGCTTTTAGAAGCCTCTAGGTTTTTTGGATGGATGAAGCAAATTGAGACCACAGTGACCAGAAAATGTGTACTCCCTGATGGAGCTGGGGAAAAGAAAACTAGACAATATATTTGGTTTTTCATTAAGCCTTACATATTTTTTTTCATTTTGCAAAAGACAAACAGAGTGATCCTATGTTAGTTACACATCACAGGGGTTAATCAAAGAAATCCCTAAAACTTAGAATTTTTGGTTAGGGCTTCATTCAGTATACTATGCTTTAAGGTGATAATAACTATTATTTAAATACAAGAGGCTCACATTCTATACCCTTCCTTAGTCTTCTCATAGGGGCTTGGGTCACACTGTCATAAATGGAGATTTGCAGAATCACCATAGAAACAAACATAAAATGACTGGAGAGGAAAAACAGTAAATGCCTTTGAACAGAGATGGTATCGAGATGGTCTCTCATCCAGGTGGACACACTAAAGGCAGATTGCCAAACTGTAACTATTAACCTTAACTTAAGAGTTTACGAATATGCAGAGAGTAATGCATTTTAAATATCATCTAATATTCAAAACTTATTACTGACTTATTGCCCTAAACATCTAGCATAATACCTAACATCTGACCTTTCCCCTACACAACAGTCAGAAATGGATCTTTTTAGAACATATTTCCAGAACAGTGTTTGGAGCATTTTAGTCCCAGAAAAATACCTAATGGGTGAATGAATGAATGAATGAATGAATCCCTCAGCAGTGGCGATCCTATCAAGGGTACTGTCTTCTATCTTCACACTTCACACTGAGTTAAAAGAGACATAACTTGGACATAGAGTGGGAAGAAAATGATTTGTATGGCTTAACAGATTGTGTAAAACCACAAACCTTGACCATGCTAGCCCTATTTTAATATATGTTAAAGCGATTGATCTCTTCTATAAATTAAAGTGATGGTTGTGTGCATACATGTGTGCACTCATGCATTTGGTGGGTGTCCCTTCAACTAAAATTTATTTAATTTTGGAATAAAATTTATGTAAAAAATAAAAAAGTTACATTCATAGATTTCTGTATACATTACCCACTTAAACCAACACATCATAGTATTTTATATGCTACAAATTTAAAAGCCAGCATGTTAAAATAGCACAAAAGTATGTCTAGGCTAGTTACGGTTGAGTGGCACTTAGTGTGGATTTACTCACTGCAAACCGTCCTTGATATGTTGCCTGTCTCTTCCTAGTAAATGGCAGTGAAGGTCAGTGAATCTAATTTGACAATAATGAGCCTGCTCTGCTACGTGTTATAATATTGTGCCCCTACCTTTTTTTTGTTAAGTATCACCCAATCAAAAAGGCTGTTCAATGACACGAGGGAAACCCCAGGAGACCCAGGTAAAGTAATATAACAGTCCTCTTTTATTTTTCTTTCCCAATAACAGAGACAGCAGAGGTTATGAACATGTTCAATATGCATTAAAACAAAACACAGCCCAATAGGAATGTTTTAATTAATAACAATTATCTTCTGCAGCATTGTAATTCAGGCCAGGTCTCTGAGCATGAAGGAGAAACTTGACACGGGGGCTTCTTTGTGGACAGAGAGATTTTAAGCAAAGTTAATGGAAACTCAGCGGATGAATGGTGCAGCAATTCAAATGTACTGTAAAATTACTGAAATGATTTCAATGTCACAGGACTACACTGCATTGCATTTATGATTATTACCTCTCGCTATGCTTTAGTGATATTTGGTTAGAGATCTGAGAGTTTGTCTTTGGAAAAAATTGTATCTTTTAGAGAAAAAGGATAATGTAATAAATAATAATACAGTATTATTGCTATAAAATTCTATATATAATATATATATCACAAATATTCTCTATGTAATTTTCATATATAAAATGTTATAATGCATAGCAATAATTAGTATAGAAAAGATACAAAAGCTGAATACTGACAAAGGCTAATGACCTACTAAAGTCACACCCAGCCGCAGTATTTGCAAATCTTGTTCTACATCCTAAGTTTTTATTTCTCAAAGGATAATTCTGGAACCTGAAATATGAAAATCACATTTGGTACATGTTTAAAAAATATATTTTTGGGCCCTATCCCAGACCTTTGGAGTCAGCAGCACCTGGGAAAGGGCCCATATGTCTGAGTTGTAACAATCCCTTCAGACAGTCCTCACACACACTAACACTGGAGAAGTACTGTCCTATATCAGAGGTTCTTGCACTCGTGGCACAGAATTCAGGGGTTCATGAACTTGGAACTAAAAAAGAGCTCCTTAATTTTCATTGGACTCTAACTGAAAGTTAGCATCCCTTCAATTATGAATGTAATCAATAAATCATAAGCTGTGGCTGGTGTAGCTCAGTGGATTGAGTGTGAGCTGCAAAACAAAGGGTCACTGGTTCAATTCCCAGCCAGGGCACATGCCTGGGTTGTGGGCCAGGTCCCCAGTGGGGGCCACATGAGAGGCAACCATACCTTGATGTTTTTCTCTCTCTTTCTCCTTCTCTTCTCCCCTCTCTAAAAATAAATAAATAAATAATCTTCAAAAAAATAAATCATAATAGTGTTAAAGTGCCTATGACTTGTCACCAACAAAAGTGAGAGAAATTATCCTACTATACTACAGTTTTTAATAATATCTCCAAATTTTATTGACATTACTACTTTGAAATCATTTACTTACTAGAGTTCTTAATTTAATGAATTATGAAATGAGCACATACATTACAACATCAGAAACAATTTGATAATATTTTGGTACCTCTGTGTTCATATAACCATTTCTTTTCGAACTCCACATATTTTATTTGATGTATTTAAAACCATATTTCTTTTTTTTATAATAGTTAATCTTTTTAAGATTTTATTTATTTATTTTTAGAGAGGGAAGGGAGAGGAAGAGAGAGAGAGAGAGAGAGAGAGAGAGAAACATCAATGTGCAGTTGCTGGGGGACATGGCCTGCAACCTAGGCATGTGCCCTGACTGGGAATCGAACCTGCGATGCCTGGTTCGCAGCCCGCGCTCAATCCACTGAGCTACGCCAGCCAGGGCAAAAACCATATTTCTAAAGAGGCTTCGCAAGACTGGCGTACACGTCCATGACTCACACGAAGGTCAAGATCCCTGTCCTTGTTCTCCGGGGCCTTACACTGACGCAGAGGAGGAGGGGAGGGTGGAGAGAGCTACATGTAAACCCTGTCTCTGATTTAGACAAACCCTCCCTGGCATTTCCTCTAAACGGACATAGATGTGGGAGCACGAAGGAAGGTGGCTTCCACATTCCGACATGTGTAAGAGTGCAGGGAGGAAAAAAGGCAAAGGAGAGCAGGAACACCTGTCAGTCATGAATGGCTTATTGGCTGAGTTCCTCAGCAGGGGAGCTGAATTTGATCAGTTCTGCCACGATTAGTGTCACTACAGTCAAGTGTAATTTCTGTATAAATGGAAATGGTGGGTAGGAAAATAATTCGGTCCATCCCTCTAAATTGTCTCAGTCAGTACAGACTTCAAAAAAAGGAAGGGAAAGCACACACACCCAATTCAAGCCTATAATTGTATTCAGTATTCAAACATTTCTAACTGCAGAATAGTATTTTCAACATAAGACCAAAGGAAAATAAATGTGGATTGTGCGGCTTATCTAATTGTGAAAAGAGCATTTGTTTATTTTTCATTGTCTTCTCTGGTGAAAGTAAGCAAACAAGTTTTTATATTTTATCACTTTCACTAGTAGCACATTTTTCATGTCTAAATATGCCTCTCTTCTAACACCTTAGCTGACTTAATGAGTCACACTCTCTTCCAGTCAGTCGTCTGGGACAGAGACCTGAAGACCTCCCTTCCTCCTTCCCCAAATAGACCCCTAAGTCATATTAATTTTCTCTCTCTTTTCTCCTGAAGAGAATACAATTCATTCAGACCCATTGTTCCTAGGCCGGTTCAGATCATCATTACTTTAGCTAGCATTACAGGAATGAACTCCTCACCGGTCTTCTCAGCTTTAACCCTGCTTGTCTCCAATCTTTTCTCTGTATGTTCATCAAAATACTTTTTTTAATTTTTAAAAAATTTTTAAAGATTTTATTCATTTATTTTTAGAGAGAGGAAGAGAAGGAAAAAGAGAAACATCAATGTGCGGTTGCCTCTCAAGCACCTCCTACTGGGGACCTGGCCTGCAACCCAGGCATGTGCCCTAGACTAGAAATCGAACCAGTGACCCTTTTGGTTCCCAGGCCTGTACTCAATCCACTGAGACACACCAGTCAGGGAAAATATCGTTTTCTTTAAGACGCAAGTCTTGACATCCTTCCCCTGCCAAAACATATCGAATCCACCTGCTGTCAGAGTACATGTTATACTTCTTAACACAGCATACCAGGCCCTTCACGACCTGGCCCCGTGCTTACATTTGTAGCCTTAGACCTGGTACATTGATACACAAGAAAGCAACACGACAGGACCACATCACTGTTTGCTCATAGAATAGTACAAATTATGATCCTGATGATGACTCTGCATGATGAGCCAATTGTTGGTGAACTGTGGTCAATATAGTATTTTTGATGAGACAGAGAAGAAGAATGCATCTTGGGGAGCTTTATATCTAATATGACTAGAACTAATTTTGCCATTTAATATTGTCACTTATTCAAATTGTTTGCCCCACCGGGGTCTGTTTTAAAACATGCATGTGAAGCACACTTTTCAAGAGCAGGTAGAGCAGGTATCCAGGAGACACTGGCTCTATCTCAAATGAGTGTTTGTGTTCTCAAAAGTCTCTCTTCGCTAGGCCTTGAGTTTTTCATCTGTGAAATACATGAAAGAAATCCATGCTTGTCTCTAAGATATTAATTCCATGTAGAGGTTTAAACAATATATCCACACCATCTTTGATACTTCTGGGTTTAGCAGTGTAGCTCAGTTCCCTCCCATGGGAGTGTGGGTTGCACATGGTGACTAAGTTCTGGCAAACAGAATACGGTGGACAAGATAATGTGTCAATCCCATGGTTAGAGTGTAAAAAGGACTGAGGCATCAGGCTCCGAGTTGGGGTACATATTTGTGCTCTCTCTCTCACTCTTTCAGACCACTCACTCGGGGGAAAGCAAGCTTCCAAGCCATGAAGATACTCAAGTGGCTTATGGAGACGTCCAAATAGTGAGAAAAACAGGTCTCCAGCCAAAAGCCAGCAGGAAACTGAGGTCTGCCAGCCACGTAAGAGAGCTCAGAAGTGCATTCTCCAGCCCTACTCAAGCCTGTAGATGACTACAGCCCTAGCTGATAGCTTGGCTGTAGCTTCCTCAGAGACACTGAGTTATGGTAGCTGCTACATCCCTCTCCAAGCCTGGCCCTCAGAATCCATGAGATAACAGGTGTTTGCCATTTTAAGGAGCTTTATTGTGGGGTAATTTTTTATCCAGAAACAGATAACTAATGTAGACCAGAATCCTATATACTGTGTATTTCTATGTCATCATTATCTTTCAAGTATTTACTTATTCTCAATCTCTCCACTTTTCCTAACGTTCAAAATGGCAAAATAATTGCTACTGTAGATTTACTTCTTAACTACAATTACTAAAGTTAGAAAACATATTTTATATTTGTACGATTTAGAATTACACATGTATTACTTATATTCTTAAAAGGATTAGAGTTAATACAATTTCAATGGAGAGGAACTCATCTAAATGCCAGATGAGTTGCATAATGTGGACCCCATGCTGTGGGGTTTGCTGCTTTCCCAAGTTGTGTGTGACAGGCTCATTGCAATTACAGCGACGGATTGTTTTCCATCATTCTCACCAATGCATTAATGAAAGGATGCACAATTAGAGGAAAGATCACACTGCTTGAGGAAGGCAAAGCAACCAGTTTGACACAAGCAGATGAAATGGAAATCATCTCAGTTGCACTTATTTTCCAATCCAGTAATTGCTGAAACTGCCCTGAAATGCTGCATACATCCATATTCAAGAATCTTGATATACTCAGAAGCAAACTTTTCGTTAAAAATGCAATGAGTAGCTAATATATTTTTCTTATTACTCTATTTAAACTGGCAAACTGAGAACTTACAAAATAATGAAGAAGGAAAGGTATTATTTTTAGGTTAACTCTGGGTCCAAAGGCTTAACTCAGACTCTTTCACAACAGGCTTCCCAACACGAAATTCGCGTTGGGCCCACATGCATCGTCTTCATGTTCCCCCACCTCCTGCTTTCACTAACCAGCCTTTTCTCCAGCTGAACTCTTACATTTGATTTCAGCATCACCTTTTCCTCAGCAGGGTAGATGCTTCTTATGCACTCTAGGTTCAATGAACTCAAAGGAGACAAAGATCAGTTTAATGCCAAACACAGGAACTCTGGCCTGGGACTTTCAGACTCACCCCCTGATTTCAGGAGCCTGTGCGACAGCAATGAACTCAGGGAGCGGGCACAGGGGAAGATGGTAGTGGACAACTGCTATTCAAAGTTAATGATATAAAATGATTTATAATCAAGGGCCTCATAACTGTGGCTTTCTTCTGCTCACTTTTCTTATCCTCTAAGAGGGTATAATCTACATCCACCTGAATCCTCTATAATGAAATGAAAGATTTTAAAAAAATCTATACTTATCACACACACAGAAACTTCTTATAAATGTATATGAATGTTAATCGAAAATTGAAAAATGACTTTTCTATGTCTTCTTAGTGTCTAAGTCCCCATTTTTGTTACATTATAATCATGGTATGGTTATACTTCAGCATTCTGTTTTCATCTTCAGGGAAGGCAGACACACACACACACACATACACACACACACATTTCATATTCAAACTTCTGGAAACTCATGGTCTAGGCAGAAGGGTTTTTCTTTCTCCAGAGAACTGGAGAGAATTTCATGGATTTTCTTAATCAAGTTACTCAGCTGCTTTCCTCCTGGAGGCTAAGACATATTGACATCTTGATGACCTCCTCTTAATTGATACCTCGACCTTGGTGAGACACCCACACAAACTTAGCCCTGGCTGGGAGTAGGTTGAAGAGGGGAAAGCAGCTGATTTCAAAAGCAATTATTACTAAAAATACAAACTCAAAAGACAGGTTACAAAACTCCAAAGAGGCACTGCAGATGCTAACAAAGCCAAGAGCAAAATAAAATTAGAGAGAAAAAAAAAACGTACTGAAGAAAAATAATAGGCTTAATATTGCATAATTATTCATACATATGTTGTATCCAGAAGATGGTAATAAAATTTTAGCATTAAAAGATTGAAGACTGCTTAAAATAAGATAAAAATAATAATACTAACTCAAAAATGTCTTAATCTTCATGTGCAACACAATTAAGATCATATCAAAATATATCTGTAGCTTCTCCTTCAATCATCTATCTTTATATTTAATAGTCACTGAGTATAAAAAGATAGTTTTGATGATATTTTCTTTATTAATACTTTCCCATAAGTAATCTTCATGCTAACATATTTAACATTACCAGAAATTACTACCACGCTGATTTTCCAGAATTTTCCGTGGTCTCTGCATCTATACAGGAGTAGTTGCCTTGTGAAATACCATCATGATTAATGTCCCTAATTTCATAATGCCTCCTTTTCTTCACAGTTTGGTAAAGATAATATGATTAAAAATCACTAGAAGATATTAATGATGAAAGAATACTGGGAAAAATATTCTACAAATTTTTAAACTTTTAAAATTAGGAGTTTGTGTTTTAACTTGAGTATTTCTACCTCTAAGTTTCATGTTGTTAAAAAAGCTCTACAGTTCTTATCACCATTCTAAACTTTTTGATCAGCTGTCTTTTAGAGTAGGAAAAAATCAAAGATGGAGGTGGAGGTAAACATGGCTCACATCCACACACAACCACAGCAAAAATTACAGCTAAACTATGAGAAAACTATCACCCAAAATCATTGGAAAATCAAGCTGTATGGAAGTCCAACAACCAAGGAATTATAGAAGTCGCATTTTTGAGATGGGTAGGAGGGGCGAGGACAAGATGGGAGACACAGAGACATGGAACAGGTGGTCCCATATCCACATGTGGTGGATAAAAATTGGGAGGGATACTTCAGGAGTGAGGGATTCCAGACTCATACCAAACCACCCAGCCAAGGGTTCCAGTGCCAGGAAGATAAGTCCACATAACTTCTGGCTGTAAAAACCAGTGGGGATTGGGGCAGCTGAGTAAACTGCAGGATTCTCTGGCATCTCCTCTTAATGGGTCCTCAAGGGACTTAGAACTTATGCAGATTCACTCCCTCTGGGTTCTGGCATGGGGGCAGCAGCTGGAAGGGCACCAATGGCATACAAGGAGAAACTGAAGTATCTGTCATCAGAGCAAGTGCCAGAGACAGCTTCCTCTTAGAAAAAAACTCCAGGGGCCAGGTAGTGACCATTGTCCCTTTTCTGAGCTCTCCCCCACACAGAGTCACAGAGTCACAGAGCCGTGGCACCATATCTGAGACTCCATCAACCTGGGTCACATGGGTTGCCCCACCCAGGCAATCACCTAAGGCTCTGCCCCATCCAACTTACCTGTGTGCTTTTCTACATTAGGTCATGCTACTAAGATAGGGAGTCATAGTAGCTCTACCTAGTACATAGAAACAAACACAGGGAGGCAGCCAAAATAAGAAGACAAAGAAATATGGCCCGTGTGAGAGAGCAGAACAAAACTCCAGAAAGAGAACTAAACAAAATGGAGATAAGCAATCTACCAGAAGCAGAGTTCAAAGTAAATTTTAAGTGAAAAGATAAGGAAATTGATTATTATTAATCTACCTCTAGTGCTCTAGTTATTTAAATTACATGGCCAAAAATGATTTCAAAATGCAAAATATAGGAATTGAATCGTCATTAAACCTTAACATTCAGCCCTGGCTGGTGTAGCTCAGTGGACTGAGTGCCGGTCTGTGAAATAAAGGGTCACTGGATGATTTCCAATCAGGGCACATGCCTGGGTTGTGAACCAGGGCCCCAATATGGGGGGGTCAAGAGGCTACTACACATTGATGTTTCTCTCCATCTCTTTGCCCCCCCTAAAGCTCTCTCTAAAAATGAATCAACAAAATCTTTAAAGAATAAAAAAGAAATCTTAACATTCAATAAACATGACAATTAGTGGTAAAAAATACTCTGCTACAAATATACCCAATACCTATAATAACCATATATAAGCTACAAATTTCTCATTAGTTTATGCTTCACTTTCCATTATTGTATATATAACAATACCAAATGCTGGTGAAAATCAAAAACTTTTACACACTTTTTGAGGAAATAAAAGCCTACAATTTTCATATAACACCAAACATTATATCTACTCTATGAGTCATCAATTGTACCACTGTTTACCAAAAAAAATAAAGAGCTATATACAAAAAACTGTGAAGAATATTTATAGCAGCTTATTCATAATAATCCAGGTGTTTATGCAAGGGAAACAGGCAAATGAATTATATAGCATATTCATAAAATGGAATACTACTCAGCAATGAAAAATGAAATCGCTCTTACATGCAGCAATATGAATGAATTTTTAAAACTTTATCTGAACAAAAGCCTTACAAAAAGCATATAAGGTATGATTTGAATACAAATAAAAACCCAGAAGGGACAAAACTAACCTGTTGTGGAAAGAAATAAGAACAGTGTTTACTTTTGGTGACAGGGGTGGGGCACACTGGGAATGGGTGTGAGGGGACTTTTTAGAGTAATGGTAATGTCTATATCTTTTTTAAAAATACTCAGCAGATGATATGTTTATTGATTTCATTCAAAGAGACAGGGAGGGAGAGAGAGAAACTTTAATGTGTGAGACAGATGTCATTGATTGGTTGTCTTCCCCATGCACCCCAACTGGGATTGAACCGGCAACCAATGTTTGCGCCCTGATGGATGACTGAACGGAAGATGGTGTATGGGGTGGCAGCCGAGGCACCTGGGCAGGGCAGTATCTATATCTTGATAGCGGTTTGCTTTACACAGTTGTATGTACTTGGTGAAACACAGTGAACGTACACTTAAGATTTTGGCAATAGGCTGAACAAAAATTCTAACATCAAGAGAATAAACAGTGTAGTCAAACACTAAACTCTATTTAACAGTATGCATGCTGACATATTT
This sequence comes from Tonatia bakeri, assembly GCA_004024845.1. Taxonomy (NCBI): domain Eukaryota; kingdom Metazoa; phylum Chordata; class Mammalia; order Chiroptera; family Phyllostomidae; genus Tonatia; species Tonatia bakeri. The sequence continues at coordinate 314,165 of PVIA01000068.1, forward strand.
ACATGGTAGTGTACTGATTTCTGCAACTCATTTTTAAACACAGTGGTTAGAAATGTGAGAATGCAAGTATACTAAACTGTTAGTAATAAAACCTAGGTGGTGTGTACACTCTCAAATTTGCTCTGATAATTTTCATGATGTTAGTGAAAATAGCAACCATACAAATTAAGAAATTGATTCTTTAAAAAATCAGGTAAAACAATTTTAAAGTAACAACAGCACTATAATTGTTTAGTAGTCCCCTTGGTTTTCTCAAAATATTTTTGTTTTGTTTTGTTTTTTTCTTAGCATTTGAGGGCAGGAATACTTGTTACTGACATCAGCATCCTCCTGTAAATAATTTGCAAAATAGGCAATAATTCAGTTATCTCCTTCTTTTGGAACCTCAGAATGAGAATCTCTTATCTATGAGCAAGAACCAAAACCAATTTTATGGAATGTTTTCTGCTTTGTTTTCTTTTTTCCTACAAATTTAACATCAACATGATGAGAAATAAATTTATCTATAAATGCTCTAATATACCAATATTTCATGTTAATTTTCTTTTTCTCTTAGTTACTTCAACACTCCATAACTGTTTTTAAGGTTTTTATTTTTATAGGCTGTGATAATCAAAAAAGGAAAAGTGATATAAAAGCACTATTTATTATCAAGGAGGAAAGCTAAACAAAATATTGTTTTCCATTAAATTAATTTGGTAATTGCTGCAAAACCTAGAGCCTTTTGCTGGTGTTTAAAGACCACTGGAGTTCAACTCTTGATCTAAAATGTAGATAAAAGATTGAATTTTATTTTTAATCTTAAAACAAGTGATGAAAATGGATACTCTTGTGAATAGAATTTTACTGATCAGTCAACAATAAACGGACAAAGGCCCAAAGAATAATAGTTTCAAATCAATTAGAATCTGGGATGAGGCAGAGAGGGAAAAAAGTAATTCAGCGTTGTGCCTATCTTGTCACCGAATTTCCACCACTAAAAACCAGTCACACAATGGATATGATGGGATTTTGTAAAGCTTGAAGCTCTCCAGCTGAGGATTAATGCCATATTGTAAGACATTTCGTACATAACAAACTGAACAAGTTTTGATAGACTAATCAAATAAACCAATATTTATATACCCCAAGGGTAAAAGCTGGGTGAATATAGAGCTGTACTGTCCAATACAGTAGCCACTAACCACACGCCACTACTGAGCATCTGGCATGTGGTTAGTCTCAGTTCACATATACTGTTAAGTGTAAAATACACCCATTCTGAAGCTGTAGTATGTAAAACAATAGAAAATGTATCAAATGCAACTTTCATTGTATGTTAAACTGTAATATTTTGCTATATTTAGTTTAAAATGTATATTAATTAATTAATTAATTAAACCTGTGTATTATTCATTTTTAATGTGGCTAATATTTAATTATGAAATACTGTACAAGAAAAAAATTGTGGGTAATAATACATGATGAAATATGATTCATTGAAGCACCAGAAATCTTGGCCTTGTTTTATATTTACCTATATTTTATTATATATATTTATATATTATATATTTTATATATTTATTATATTTATTTTATATATGACACATTATATACTTACTATATATAATTTATAACTATACAATAAAATATATTTTTAAATAAATATATATTTGAGCCCATTTCCTGACTCGATAAAGAATTCAATCTATAAATTATGGTGTATCTACATAATAATGGTCAGATTTTTTAAAAATAGGTTTAGAATAATTAATATGCTACATCATTATTATTATGAAGAAAAGGCTAGTTGAAGAATTGTATGTGTAGTATTGATCCATTGGTGAAAAATTTAAAAATAAAACAATGGTTGTTACTCTCTTCCTCTCTATATATATGTTAATTATATATAGATGTATAGATGTGAATTATGAATATATACAAATACATCATTTCCTTAAAACAATTTTTAATATATTTTATTGGTTATACTATTACAGTTGTCCCATTTCCACCCTGCACACCCTCTCCCACCCACATTCCCTCCCTTTAGTTCATGTCCATGTTTCATAAGTCCTTTAGCTTCTACATTTCCCATACTATTCTTGCCCTCCACCTGTCTATTTTCTACCTACCGTCAAAGCTACTTATTCTCTGTACCTTTTCCCCCTCTCTCCTCCTCCCACTCCCCTGTTGCTAACCCTCCATGTGATCTCCATTTCTGTGGTTCTGTTCCTATTCGATTTGTTTGCTTAGTTTCTTTTGGTTTTGTTTTAGGTGTGGTTGTTAATAATTGTGAGTTTGCTGTCATTTTACTATACGTGTTTTTTTTATCTTCCTTTTCTTAGATAAGTCCCTTTAATATTTCACAAAATAAGGGTTTGGTGATGATGAACTCCTTCAATTTGACCTTATCTGAAAAGCACTTTATCTGTCCTGCCATTCTAAATGAAAGCTTTGCTGGATAGAGCAATCTGGGATGTAGGTCCTTGCCTTTCATGACTTGGAATACTTCTTGCCAGCCCCTTCTTGCCTGTAAGGTCTCTTTTGAGAAATCAGCTGACAGTCTGATGGGAACTCCTTTATAGGTTACTGTCTCCTTGTCTCTTGCTGCTTCTAGGATTCTCTCCTTCATTTTTACCTTGGCTAATGTAATTATGATGTGCCTCAGTGTGTTCCTTCTTGGGTCCAACTTCTTTGGGACTCTCTGAGCTTCCCGGACTTCCTGGAAGTCCATTTCCTTTGCCAGATTGGGGAAGCTCTCCTTTATTATTTGTTCAAATAACTTTTCCACTTGTTGTGCTTCCTCTTCCCCTTCTGGTACCCCTATAATTCGGATGTTGGAATGTTTAAAGATGTCCTGGAGGTTCCTAAGCCTCTCCTCATTTTTTTGAATTCTTATTTCTTCATTCTTTTCTGTGTGGTGTTTCTTTCTTCTGGTCCACTCCACTGATGTGAGACCCAACTTTCTTTCCATCACTATTGGTTCCCTGTGTAATTTTCTTCATTTCACTTATTGTAGCCTTCATTTTTTTCATCTAATTTGCGACCAAAATCAACCAATTCTGTGAGGTTTCTGATCACCAGTATTTTGAACTGTGTATCTGATAGGTTGGCTATCTCTTGGTCGCTTAAAAGGATAGGTTCTGGGGCTTTCATTTGGTGTTCTGTTAGAACCATCTCTCTCTCTCTATTTTTTTTTTTTTTTTTTTTGGTCTGGCTGTGCCTGTTACATATGGGGGTGGAGCCTTAGGTGTTCACCAGGGTGGGGCACCCCAGTTGCTGGGTTGTGATGTTGTATGTGGAGGCGGGGTCGAGAAGGAACAATAGCGCTTGCTCACCTCAGTCCCTTCTGCTGCTACCGCCGAGCAAACTGGGCCCCTTTGGTGCCAATTCCCGTGTGGGTGAGCTGTGCACCCTGTGGGACTTTCCAAGGACCTCTCCTGCGAGGCTGGGAGTCTCTCTGCGCACCTCAGCTCCCACAGGTGATTTCAATCAGTGTCCCGAGGCCCTATTCCCGGCACTGGGATCCTGGGTTGCGTGTCATGCCTTGCTTCACAATTGCCACTTTACTGGGTCTGCTGGTTGCCACCCCTTGGCTGGGGTCTGCCAGCTGCCACTTATGTACTCAGGGTCCATCCACTGTGGTCTTGCGCACCCTGGATGCCTTAGGCGCCTGATCCCAATGCTCTCTGCTCTCTGCCCTGCAACCCACCCCCGGCTGCCTGACTCCGCCCCTCCTACTGTTCTGGATGAACAGATCTATTTTAACTTCTTAGTTGTCTGACTTCTATTCAGATCAATTTTCTGTCAGTTCTGGTTGTTATTCTATTTCTAAATTGTTGTTGTCCCCATCTCGTCTGTGTGAGGAGGCACGGTGCATCCATCGATGCCTCCATCTTGGCTGGAAGTCTCATTTCCTTAAAACAGTCTTAATGGAACTCATTATATATCAGGTTCTGTATGATAGTAAAACCACAAATAACAAAACATAGCAACCCTGTGTTCACAGAATTTATATTCTAGCTAAAAAGTAAAGAAAAGACCAAGATTATTGCAAATTAGAATTAGCCGTAATGACAAAGAGAGAGGAAAGGGAGATAGTGAGTACCATGTTAAATAAGGTGTACAGGAAGGCTACTCTAAAACAGTAACATTTAGCATTAGCAGAGACCGAGAGAGTAGCCCAAACTGAGGGACTAGAATGGGAAAAGGCCCTGTGTCACTACCCAGGGACTAAGATAAGGTCATGACGAAGGGACAGGAAAGCAGGGGAAAGGTGATAGGAAATCACAGTAGATTTTGGCCCAAAAATGTATATTGATTGTAGCTAGAGCTGCCTGAAACAAAAGGAAATCTCTTGTATGTATCAATGGCTACTATTGACACAAGCGTCCATTGAATGCACACACACAAAAGTGTCTTTCCTTATTGTCAGGAAGTGAATCTATCAACAAGTTGGCCTCTAGTAGAGCTGATTTTATTTTGATTGACATAAAGGCAAATCATAAGGAGAGTTTCAGAGTTTCCTGTGGCTGGCGGAAAGGAGGTGGGAGGGAGCAGAGAGAACAATGCCGTTCACAGTGGACAAGTCCTTTTGAAATTTCTTCCAGATAACCAAAGAGATAAAAGAGAAGGACTACAAAGTACTGAGCCAGTACAGTGAAGGTTAAATATGAGCTCCTACTGCCATGATTTATCCACTGAACCAGCTGGGAAACTTCTGAAGTAGTTCATATATCACAGGAGTAGAGGAAGTGAGTCTGACTGTATAAACACACCTGAGGGCTGCTACTGTTCCCATTAACTGTCTGTCTCAGTAAAGGTCTGCCATTAGACAGATTCCTGCTGTAGCTGAACTGAGAAAACTTCAGGGATGGATAAAAATTAGAGGAGGACTTGTGTGTCAAGAACACTCAGGAGAAATTTTCAGGGGAAAAAAGTAAAAGGAGTTATATGATGTGACTATCCTACAATCAGGTATTTTTGGATTTTTGTACTGTCTGCAGTGACTGTTTTGCTGTTTAATGCTACACTCCTGTCTTTCGTCAGTCATGGAAGATATCTATTATTAACTGTGTGCAGTCTCTCATTTCTATAATATATCTGATGTGTGTTTTGAGAACTTTCCTTCAGTTCCTCTTATAATTCATAGGCGTGAGGACTGTTGCATTCAAATTAAACTAAGTACAGATTGCAAAACAGGGTTAAGCTTCCAGGGACCAACTTTGTATAAAATGGCATCATTCAACCAACAAGCACTTGTATACACTTTCTGCTGAAAAAACAAAAGTATGACATTCTCAAAAGCCTAATGATGCTTAAGAAACTCTTACCTGTGATAAACTATTCCTTTTAAAAGATCCACGCCAGGCATTCTATCTGATGAAAGTAGGACTAAAGACCACATTTGTGGGCATATTTCCTCTTGAACTTGTTAATCTTTGCACAAAGACTATTTTAAGCTGTGTTTTCCTATGAGTCCTTTCCAAACACTGCTCTGAAAGTATTGTGATCAGAGGCCACACCTGCTAGGGATGTGTGACGTCTGAGATGGCTTTATAGACACCAGCCTCCTTTCCCTTTTCCCTGCTGATCAATTCCTTCCCGGAAATCGATTTTCTCTTTTCACCGAGAAAATGCTCTCCTGGTTTTCTTTACCTATCCTGATTTTTTTCTTAATCTTGTTTCCTGGATAGTCTTCCTTGCCCCTTAAATGTCACTATTCTGCAGGAATTTTGTCCTAAATTTTCTTCTTTCTTACCCTCAGGTGAGCTGATCCAATGTAAGCTTCAATCAGTATTGCAGTGACTCCGAGTCTATAGCTCTCAGCCTTGTACCCAAGCTCAAGAATACATTCTTACCCAAACCAAATTTATTCTGTACCCCCTGCTTCCATCTCTTCTTTCTCCTATATTTCACAGGTTGATTAACAAACTCCTCATCTTTTGAATAGTCCACTTACAGCGTGATCACCTAATGTCACACTCTCCCCAGTCCTCCTTCAAACTTCTCACTGTTTTCAATTCTACTACCCCAAGGTCTTTGTATGTTTCTCTTCCTCTCTTTCCTGACCACAGTTCTCCCAATGGCCTCCTTTCTCTTTTGGATTAATTGCATTTGTGTCCCCATTATTGTCTGTTTCTGGCAGCTATTCTGTAAATTTGATCAGATTATTACAGGAGGGGGCACCGGATACCCTGGCCTCAGGTTTCCACATAGAGGCCTCTGAGCAAGGCTGAAATTCTTGCCCCCTTCCCTGCAATGGTGGGGTAACTTATTGATGGGGAGTTTGGAAGGAAACAAACTAACAAACAAACCAAAGTCTTCAGACTGGCCTTTTCATCTTCCTCTCTGGAGTTGGCCTTTCTTCAGTATTTGAAGTTTCTCCATGAAGTATTTGAAGTTTATTTCTTTAAAAAAAAAAAAAGCCTGACCTTTTCATAGGGGAATAAGATCAATTCTGAGGAGAAATATCACAAAGCCAGGTTGTCCACACTTTTTAAAAACTTCACTGTTGCTCAGTGACCATTGTCCCGCCTTTTTCCCCTGTTGCCCTCCCTTACCCTGCCTAGTCCACTCCCACAGTCAATCCCCACCATTGTCCGTGTCCATGAGTCCTCTATTCCTGTCCCTTGGCTTGCCCCTTCCCCTTCTTTCCCCCAATATCCTCCTCCCCGCTCCTCTTTGGTCAGCTTGTTCTTTATCTCTGGTTCTATTTTGCACATTTGTTTTGTTGATTAGGTTCCACTTATAAGTGAAATCATATGGTATTTAATCTAGTAATAATTTTGATCTCTGTCTTGAATATATCTTTCAGTTGGTTCTGATTTGGATGGAGACAAGGTATATTATAAATAGAAATTATATATTTCCACCATCACTTTTTTGTCAAAATCCTTAAATCGCTCCTGTCAACTAAGGATAATTACAAAATTCTCAGTGTGGTGTACAAAGTCTCCATAATTTCAGTCCAAATCTAATTTTCTTGGTCCATCTCTTATTCCACTCAAATCAGCCAAAACTACAGCTACATAAAAGCAGTCTAACAATTTTAGAGACAAACTTCAGGTTTGCTTTTGTTTTTTGCCTCTATGGCTTTGCACCTGCTATTTTTCTGTGAGGAAGGTCAGATCTTTTTCTCTGTCTGGATTGTTCTAACTCTTCTTCAAGATCCAGAGCCTATGTCAACATATTGTGTGTCAAGCTTTCCTCTAATGTCACAGAAAAAAATGTACTTTCTCTCTTTAACCCTAGAACCAATGACTATTCACCTATATATTAATATATCACCAGCTGTTAGTACACTATCCTGTTTGGAAGATAGTAAGCAGGCAATGTCCGCTGAATAAAGCTTACTTCATTCCATTGCTAATAAAATTGACATACAACCTAGATCTATGCATTACTGTGCAGAAACTTCATTTCTTTAATATAACCTTTTCTTTTTTTCTTTCCTTTTGATTCAAACTGACCTCATCCAGTAGCCTAGCAGACTTCTTCCTTGCACATCCACTCCCGTCATCATTAAGCCCTCAGGACAATAAGGTTCTGTAGGGCAGAAAATAATCTTAGGAACATAGCCTCAGGTATTGTTACCACAGAGAGTTTTGGCCGAACTATACAATATCTTGGCCTCAGTTGCATTTAACTCTAGACCCAGAAAAGCATACCCTAGTGAAACCTGGTGACACCATGGCTGGCATCAGGGCAAGATGCACTGATCAGCTACCCCCACCCCCCACGCCAGAACTGTCCAGTCAGCACATGCCAGGACTCTAACTGCCATGACTCTAACATCATGCCTAATGATATTTCTCTCCCCTATATATCCCATTCCCTGGAAGCCATTGGGGAGCCAGGTCTTGGAGCATTAGCTTACCTGTGCTTCCAGGTGTGGGCTCTTTTCTCAACTAAGAAACTCTTATTTTCTTTGCTGCAAGTTCCTGTTCATATCTTATTGGACTTTGATGTCTTCAAGCAAATGGACTCCTTCAGTCCAGCAATATATACAATACCATAGGATTAGTTGAATCTTGCTGACTTTTTGAAGAGTAAATTTTTGTTGTTAGTATCTTTTTCTCATTTTAAAGTCCCCCTTGCATACACAGCCTAATCCAACAACCAGTAGGAGAGTTGCTGTTGTTAGCACGTAATTTGCTAAGCATTGAGGGTGCTCCAAAAATAAAAAAAAAAAAAGAGTAAAGAGTGGGCAATAGTTTAGGTAAGAACATTTTAGAGTGTATTCTATAAATAGTAAGAGAGATAAAAAAATGGAACAGACTAAAAGGGTGGAGTAAACAAATTCTAGGAGAAAGAAATAGCAAAGAAATACATTGACATGAAGTGGAAAAGATTCCTGCCAGCTGATGGGACTGGGAATTAGAGATCAGGTTGCTGGCCCTTGGGCTGCATTGGGCCTAGATTAATTTCCTCAGTGGTGAATAATAACCTACGTTGCTTTGTGAACTGCCATTTACAAGTGCTAATATGGGTGTAAGTATGAATTATTTTAAGTCAAGTTGCTATAAATCAAAGATGCTAGATATTCAAACTAGAAAGCTCCTCTCCATGGAAAATACACCGATTATAAACAAACACTCTGATGATATATTTCATTAGGTTGATCCACTTGCATTACAGAGAATGGTCTCTTAAATCCATATACATTTCTCAAAACATTTGTATTTCATGATGTTGAGAAAACCCTTTATATGGTGATGTTAATGGCGTAAATATGGCAAGAAAGCAAATGTTAGATAATAAGAAATAAATCTCAATGAATGTCACCTAGAAAATAGGCCCATTACAGTAAATATGATTTTATGTAATTTCCTATAAAATTTAGACCTAAAAGTGGCTATATCAATCCATGCAGCTCTCTTTGAAAGAGAACGGGGGTGATAATTGCCTGTGCACTCCAAAAGAATCGGTTTTGCTGATCAAAAATTTTCCTGTTAGGTTTTAACATGGAACATCTGCCTCTGATATAATGGACCGATAATTGAAGTATATCTTATATCCTCACAGGGGTTACACTGCTGTTTTATTTATTCTTGCCCAACTGTGAAGATAAACTTCACTAAATACATGTGATATCCTGTCAATTCAGGATAAGCACACTTTTCCTTGGACAGATGGCTGGTGAGTGAAAACACCTGGATCATCCCAGGGCCATGAAAGTATAATCGTAGGGGATATGTGATCTTAGAAGCAAGTCCACTTACAACAAAAACACTCTTCAAGAATTTGCAGGGGCAATAGTTCCTCTCCTTTTCCAGCTCAGCAGTTATCTACCTACCTCCTCATTTGCCTTGGAAACCATTATATTCCACATGGTAGGTTTATATTCATAGCTTCCCCCTCCACAGATTTCTTATTCTGTGTCTGCAAACTTACTAATTAGAAACAAAACATTATGCTGTCTATGATATTTGCAATAGAACATTCATCTTTTTAGATTAAATTTACTGAGGTTACATTGGTTAATAAGATTATATAGGTTTCAAGTGTACATTTATTGATATATAAAGTGTATCTTTCTATGATATATGATCTGCATATCGCATTGGGTGGCCACCACCCAAATCATCTTCTGTCACCATGTATTTGACCCTTGTACCCTTTACTAAACCCCTCCCCTCCGGTAACCACCAAGCAAAAGAAACCACCACCAAAAAAAAAAAACAACCAACCAAATGGGACATTCATCTTAAAACACAAGATGGACTCCCAGCTTCCAGAACGCTTTCTCTGTCACAAATTGTTTAACTGGTGATTAACACATTTTTCCATTTATCATCTCCTAATAACATGGTATTCATTCAGAAATGTGTATTTCCAATTACAGCATCTTCTGCCTCATTTGCAAATTCAACTGCATATTGTCTAAGATTCTTCGCGGCGCTCCTGGAAGCCGTCAGTGCGTGTTTCCTGACAAGTGTCTGCGGCAAACAGAATAACCTGCCCTCCATAGCTGCGCCTCCTCAATAACTTCATTATCCTAACTACCCATATTCACTGAGTGTGTTTATTGTACAAACTTGACCCTGTTCTAGGAGCCTCACATGGAATAAATCACTCACCCACATTTTTCGGACTATAAGACACATCCCCCCTCCCCCCAGTTTTGGGAGGAATAATAGTTGTCAGTGCTGTTGAGTTCTGTTTACATTTATGTTGGTGAAATATTATGTCATTTATGTTATTAAATATTTGACCACATTTTTTGCTTCAAAAAATTTTCCCTTATTTTCCTCCTCTAAAACCTAGTTGCATCTTATGGTCTGAAAACTATGGTAATACGATAACTCTATGAGGTCGGAATTGTTATTTAAATTCTGCAGGTGATGACATTGAGATCCACAGTGGGCAAATAACTTGCCCAAGGTCGTGTATCCACAATAGCAGATCCAGACGGGAACCCAAGGAGGCTTTCTCCAGACTCCTGGTTCTGACCACACTTCCACACTGCTTTCCTCTAACTTGCAGGATTAATGATAAAGTTTAAACCTTAATTTCATAAAAATGGGCCTGTTTATTTTTCAAGTGTTTAGCTCTATCCACATTGAATAACTGCCACAAATACATTATTTTCTTCCAGGTTGCTGATAGTTATGAAATATGAGATACATAAAATATATGTATTTGACACAAAATTAAATAACATACTGTATTATGAAAACTCACAGGTCTCTATTTTTTACTCATGGAAACTATAAAATGTATTCTATTAAAATTAGTTGGCTCTAAATAATAAAACATATTGTTGCTAAGAATAAAAATACACATATGGTGAATTCTAACTTACACCCAGTTCTATATTCATTCAGCAGAAGCCTGCTTTTGCTCCAATGTACAGCAGTTTTGTTTCATGACTGACAATTATCTCATAATGAAAAACAAGTCACTATTAATAAAAATCAAAACTCATATCTGTTATATTCATTTAATGATTTAATGAACTAGGAGAGAGTTTTATGAAAAGACCTATAAAAGTAAGGTACTCGATTTCCAATTAGAATCAAAATTCATGAGTCTTCAGACTCTCAAGGGTAAAGAGAAATCTATTGAGTTCTTCTTCACATTTCCTTCCACCTGGAAGGGGCTTTTACTTTCAAAGAAAATCATGTTTAAAACCTCTGCTGCCTCTACATGGGTTAGAAATATTTTTCTGAGATAACTAATGTGCTCTGAAAAACACAATGGTGATGTAAGATCAGACATTGTTAATGCAGTTTGCTTACCACATTTTGCTATCTGGCCTATAGTTGTAGATTTATTTAACTCAATAACTAAAAGAGTTCTTAACTGAATAGAAATTCCATAATAATAGTCAGCATTCTCCAAATACTTACTACATGCCAAAAATATTCTAAACCCCTATCAACTATTAGTTAATGTATATTATAATGGCACTATAAAATCAGCAGAATTATTATCCCACTGTAACAATGAGAAAGAATGCACAGAGAAGTTCAATAGCTTGTCTGAAGTTCTACAGGAGTTGCTGCGGGTAATAGTAGAACCCAAGTGATGTCTCTCCAGAGCTTTTATCCTGGACTCTACTCTAGACTGCTTTTTGATTCATCATTTTTATAAACATTTAGTTTGTTTGTAATTCTGGACAATTACAAATTATGTTATAACATTAGAACATGCTGTTGCCTATCCTTTTAAAAAATATTTTATTTATTTATTTTTAGGGAGAGGGGAAAGGAAAGAGAAAGAAAGGAAAAGAAACATCAATGTGTGACTGCCTTTCACATGCTCCTCATTGGGGACCTGGCCCACAACCCAGGCATGTGCCCTGACTGGGAATCAAACCAGTGACACTTTGATTCACAGGCCAGCACTCAATTCCCTGAGCCACACCAGCCTTTTCTTTTTTGTTAAATTAGAACATGCTGGTACCCACCCTTTTCTTGAACTCATGCTATATTTTCTTTAGGTCAACTTCCTGGAGGTATAAATGCTGGGGAAGATAAGAGTAAGTACATTCATCTTTGTCAAGCTAGAGGAGAAAAATCATGTTTTGAACTATCATTTTAATATGCATATTTTTTATTCATGAGGATAAGCATATTTTAGTTCGGTGCTGTACCAGTTTGCACCAGTTTTGAGTATCTCTTTCCAATTCCACCTTCATTGACATGAAGTCGTTAGCTTAAAATTGACCATGGGTTGACCATGGGCAAGAGTGTTCAGACATTGGATATCAGCACATGATCTAAACCAGGTTTGTTTGGTTTGATTTCATTCTGGAGAGTCTCATAAAAGCCCACCTCCACGTATAATGACCATTTGCCTTCCTGTTTTGAATAGACTATTTATTACTTATTTAACCACTTAAAAACTTCTGATTTGTCTGTTTGATTCTTATTGCTTTGTAAGATTAACATTTTTGTCTAGTATTTCATAAAAAGGGAAGAAAAGGAATTGTTAATAACTCCAGTAACTATTATTTGAAACCTTGAACACAGAACAGCCCTTTGTTCAAAAATCGCGTAGACAAAATATAAAGTAGAAAATCTTATCAGTTTCAACTTAGAATCTGTTATAAATTTCAAATAAATTATGGGGCATGCTTATTTAAAAATAATATTTTAGGTTTGATTTAAGTGGTTTTATAATAAAAGCATGAGCACAGTAAATGCCTTTCAGAAATGTTACAGTATCAACAGTGGTAAAGAAACCCTAAGGCTCTGTGGTAGCGCAGGGACTGGAGGTTGTGATAAGAAAAAGAAATAAAATATTTGGATTTTTTAAAACAAATGTTTTAGTTCTTACTTTAAACACACATTTAGGATGTGAAAGACAAAGGATTGAAATTTTATCAACATAACACTTTCTAAAATGTCGGTAGCTTTTATATTTTGATGCTCATGTTGCAGTATTAAAAATAAGTGCATTGAGTTATGGGTAGTCTGGACAACATGCCATGTAACTTTAAACTTGCAGGTAACATCAGAGTTAGTAATTGTCAAACGAGAACAATATTCTTGAAGATGAATGTATCTAGTAACTTGAATTACTAGATCAGTTAGTATAAAACATGCACATACTAGATTTGAACTTTATTCTTCACACAAATCTTCCCTTGAGTTTTAAAAGAAATTTAATTGCTATCATCATTTTTTCATATAACTCTGTACTTTATATTCAAATGCACTGAAATACTGTACTATGAAGAAAAAAATTTGCTAGATTTTTAGTTTAATTTATAAAAGTAGACTATATAAGATTCTAACATTTCATTATACCAAAAGAAAAGGACATTCTTTTGGGACAAAGAAATTAAAATTCTTTCAATAGGAAAATTCCCCAAACCAATTGACCATGAAATTAATTTACATATAATTTTACTATTACTGGTCAAGAACAATCAGAATATAAGCTACTCCTATTCTTCTGAATGTATGTTTATAGATTAACCATAGGAGAAAGGTCTATTCTTTTTCATTTTCAATTCATGATTTAAGAACCTGACACCTTTAAAAAATGCCTTATTACTGCTTTCAGCATGCTGTTTCTATTCAGCCTGTTTTCAAAATCATTAAATCATATTTATGAAGTGACCATACACATCACTGGCAATTTTGACAACTGCTTTTCTCCTGCCTTAGGTCATTAATGGGGTGAGCATTTTAAAATGAAATAAAACATTTTATGCCTCACAGAGTAAGAAATGGACTGAATCAAGGGGCATGGCTCTTGGTGTACTCTGCAAGTGCCTGGGGCTAATTCTCATTTCTAGAATTTTGCTTAAAACTTGATACTTTCCTGAAATGACCTGGTCCTCTTTTCTCCACAAGTCTTAACCTCACCACTTTCTAAGGCCCCGCTGAAGACTTCATCTTCTTGATTATTTCGACCATCACTAACCCCACCGCCGCCTGCGAACACTGAGAGCTGTGCCACAGGCTGTAATACCTACTCTCACAAGGTTTTGAATTGGTCGGTGTTGTTTTAATGAGATTAATGCTATGTAACTAAGAAACTGTGGATTCTGATAGGCAAGGATTATGCCCTATGTTTCTGAACTCCCTACTCCTGACCACCTCTCTGACACTTTCAAGTGCAAAAATTAACATCTGTCCCACCAGTTTGGAGCTCCTAGTAAAATGCTCACCAACAGCTTAACAGATGGAGTACAAATAAACTAGATTTATGTGTGTCTATTTGCTTGTTTTTATCTGTTTTACACATGCTCACTGCAATGATTTTTTTTTTAATTTTAGATAAGTTTGGAATTAACAGTGAAAATGTAATATTGCAATTTTGAAAAGTGACATTTAAAATCCAGCACATTTTCACGTGTGCCTCCAGGTTAATTCTGTCTGAATTCAGTACCAGTCCCAAGCCCCGGTTCTTTGACGCTCTTTAAGAGAGGTCAGGCTAAATCCACAGGGAAGTCAACTTTTTTTCTTAGTATCTATTCTCCTGGTTACACAAGCTAACAAAACGTGTGGATTTACACGGACCAGTCTAAGATGACCCTCACCCATGGTAAGCTGTTTTTGCTGACAACATATACACATGTCAGATCACAGTTTCTTGTTCCTTGAGTAGGTACTTGTTAAGACTCAGATGAAAATAAAATGGCCTCACCCACATGAAATCACTCAAAGATTACAATTTTAACTAAAATTTTCTATATTTTTTGCTCTTCAGAAATCATGTGTAATTAAAATAAAATATCACTCACAGATAAAGTTATATATATGTATGTTCATCATATATATACACGCACACACACATATATACTTATTACTCATAAATGTATAACTGCAAAGTACTTCAGCTCCACCCCAGAGTTACAGCCAGCGCTGAATCTCGTAATAGCCATGGTCAGCATGAGGGTAGGGTACTTAGGGAGAAAAGATGTGAAATAGGATCCACAGGCTAAATTGCTGGGGAAATAGGACCAATCTGGCTCCTAAGTGAATGCAGGAAAAACAAGCAATGACAGAATTAGGGAGAGATTTGGCTAAAATGGGATATAAGAGAATCTGAAAATCGGGCAAATGTTTTCTCCTCTGTAAAGTAGGTGTTGGGGACAGAGAAGGAAAGGAAGAAGTTTACAAATTATAAGCATATTTTGGGAAGGTTTTATTTCCCTTCATGCATATAAAGTACATATTTCAATATTTTATAAATATGTTTCATTGTTCTAAAAATGCAAATAAATGCATTAAAATTTCTCAGGCAGTTGTCTAATGAATGTTTAAACAGTAAAGTTAATTATCCTACAACTTAAAGTAATTGGTGCTTGATCAAAACAGCTATGCTAAGAGTTGAATTCAAATATTTGCTTAAAAGAAATACATTCCTTTTAATTGTCTGTCACCTCACCAAACCCAAGGCATTTTGAAATAAAATAGGGTAGTATACTCTATATATATTTAAAAATTAAAATTAGATTCAATAAGAAGCACGGAACTGAAAAGTGCCTCCGGAGGTCATTTAGTCCATTTCTGCTTCTGGCAAGCTTCACTTAAATCATTTCAAACATATGGCTAACTACCTGTGCCATCTTCGTTAAGCAATCCTAGTTCTTGGCTGCCTGCATGAATGATGTGCCTGTGTACGAACTGGTTTAACCATTCTGTCTAATTTAGCTAGTCAACAGTGTCAGGTGATGCATCTGCTCAGTAAGGTAGCTCTCGGTCAAGTCAGTCAAACTGAATTATGGGTTCATCTGACTTAGCTCAGTTTTGGATTTACTCATTGGTAAAGACAATTAAAACATTCAAACAAGTGTGGATATGAGGAGACTCTCTGTAAATCAGGTTCTTCCTTAATATCACTAAATTGTTCCTGACTCAATTTTAATTGAATTTTACTCCACCTTCTCACCCTGGAGCAAGAGACTGTCTAATTGTGTTCCTATTCCTAAAGGTTTTAAATAAGTCTCTTTTCTCCCTGCTGTGTCTTTAGGTGAAGTGAACCGAAGAGTCGAAGAATAAAGGAGGGATCGTAACGATCAGACAAAAATGTATAGGGAAATCCAAGAAGAAATGTTATTTTTTTTTGTATTAACACGATTACATCCTAAAGGACAACATTGCACAATGGGTGTGTGCAGCTCAATAACACATCAAAATCTTGCTACATCTTGTCAGTATAGTGGTCTTGCAAGAAATAAAATTTCAGACTTTCCTCTGCCTTTATTTCCTGTTTACATTTCTGTGAAAGCAATGAAAAAAATGTTTTAAATGTGCCTATCCTTTTTTAAAATAGCATTTCCCCCTTAAAATCAAATTTAAATACATAATTACAAGACATGCATAATCAGCATTGCTCAGTGACTGCACCCTAAGATCAAAAATGTTTGGAGTTCACTTCACTCCTGTTTAAAGGGGAAGCAGAGGAGCATCATCCGGAAGATGCTTCCTGTGAAGAGCAAATGCAGAATCACAACAGTGCCAGTGCGGTGCTTTAATCATGTAGGGACATGTGATTATTATGGATGATACTGAAGCTGTTATTTAGGATATTGTATTATCGTCACCAGCATGTGAGATGGCAATTCTCCAATTAAAGATTTCAACCTAGAAAAAAATCATTGTTATTCTTTATACTATGTACTATCAACAAATACTCCACATTATAAAATAATTAAAATAGCTTGTATCAAAAAATACCAAAATTAATTTAATAGCTAGAATAGTCCAAAGGCTGTTAACATTTTAAAAGATGAGATTTTAAAAATATGCAGTACTTCTATATTCCTTGCCTAATCCCTTCACCTTCTTCATTAAGTCCCTCCCCCTTCCAAAGACCCAGAGACATGGACAATGGCCTGAGGAGGGGGTGGGGGCTGGGTGGAGATGGCCAAAGGGGGCAAATGGGGACAACTGTAACAGCATAAACAATAAAAATGAAGACAAAAAGAGTAAGCTGAAAAAATTTTTAAATAATAAAATAGGCAATACTCAATCTGTCACTATTTTGTAAAAATAATGGCATGCAATTTGAAAAAAGGAGAGATATTTAAGTGACTCCAACCTGAGAAAATATCATGAGTTCCTTTCAAAGGCTGTAGCCAGTGTTGTGAAGGAGAGCAAATAAGGCAAAGGCGGATACAAATTACTCTCCGAGGCCTGAGTGATCTTCAAGGTGAAATATTAGAAGTGACATTATGAAATACAAATAATGTGACTGAGAGCTCCTAATGTTCTGATATACAGCAAGATGTTCTCACTCATTAAAGTCTAATTTTAGTGCACTGACAGTTAACAACCCCAAGAAATAAGACATCTAATTTCAGTCTAAGAATATTCTTTGGTAAGATACTCTTGCAATATCTCACATACACTGCAAAGAAAAATCTTCCAACCTGAATTTACACCACCCAGCAGCAGCTCCAGCGGTCTTATCTTTGTGAACAGAGCCACAGTCAACACAGTTGCTCAGGTTGGTAAGACATGAGTACTCTCTGTGTCAAACCCCAAATCCTGTGGCTTCTCTCTTGCAAATATCACTCTGTTCTTTCTCTCTCTGTCTTATTTCTGCCTGTCTTTCTCTCTCTCTTTCCTCTCCACCCCCCTCTCTACACCTTCCTACCTATTGTTTCAACTCTAGTCTAAGTTCTATCATCTTTAGCCTGAACTAGAACACCCTCTTAAGTGATTAAATGATCAGCATGAACACCACCACCAGCACCTTGGTCTATACAGTTTGTTTTCTCTCCACTGCAGCCATGATGCTTTCTGTCCACTGAAAAGCCAGTGGTGGCACTCACCTATATCAACTTCTTCAAGGGCTTCCTGTGTCTTAGCAAACTTGGCCTTTGTCACAAAGACAGTTTAGTCTCTGCCTACCTCTTCAGTTTCATCTAGTGCCACTTCTCCCCTTGTTCAGTAGATTTTTATTATATTTCATCTAGCTGTTTCTTTTACCTAGCACAAGCCTGTTTCTTCTCCTTATGCAGATCCTTCAGATAGCAGCTTAAGTATTATTCATTTAGATAATCTTCTCTCTCAACCCTTCTGACTAAATGAACAGTATAGGATATGGTCTCCTGCACACTCAAACTTGCAATGTGTTCATTGTCTGTTCTCCTTGTTAGAACACAAGCTACATGAAGATAGAGACACAATGTCTGTCACTGTGCCCAACTCATAGTTTTTATTTAATGCATGTTGAACATTAAGTGAAAGCTGAAAAAAATACAAAAACAGGGTTTTTTCCGTACATGGTGTCCAATTTGTGCTATTATGGCTATTCCGATTATTTTATCATTATTTGAAATTATTTGTGACTATATTTCACCATTCCTAGAATCAGTGGAGTAAATGATGGCTCCCTTTGCTTGCTCAGTATTCAGATTTCTACTCCTGCCATGTCTTCTACTTATCCTCCACCTTATCTATTCCTAGTGTCATTTTATTTTAGGACTACTGTCAGCCTCTCCATTACTGCAGATAAAAAATTTTAAATCCTCCAAAATCTCTGCTACACCTTCACTATCATCCTTTTTTTCTTTCCATTCTTACAATGCTTGCAAGTTTCTTTCTTGAGAGTGGCATAAACACTCAGTAATAAGAATCTTTGATGCCCCGATTTGTTTAGCAAGTTTTTATTCCATGAGATGCCTGTTGTAGCACACTATGTTTCAGACATACATTTAAAAATATTAGGTAAATTGTAAAATTACAACAAACTCACACTTATCAACAAATGAACCTAAAAGAAAAGAAAAACAATGAAAACAAAAATTAAGCAAACATCTAGAACAGGAACAGGAACAGAATCAGAGAAATAGACATCACATGGAAAGATTTCAGTGGGGTGGGGGAAGGGAAAAGGTACAGGGAAGAAGAAGCATAATTAGTAAGCATAAAATAGACAGATAAAAAATGGTATAGGAAACAGAGGACTCGAAGAACTTATATGTACAACCCATGGACATGAACTAAGGGGGATTCTGGAGAGTTGGGGGGCAGGGTGGATAAAGGGGGGAAATTGGTAAAAAAATATTAGGTAAAATGAGTGTGCCTCACTTAATCCAATCAGAGCAAACATCTTTTCTTCTCATTGTAGGGCTTTTACCCTATGTATCCAAGTATTGTCTATGATTGTGTAAACCAGCCATACTGATTTGTTTATAACTTTCTCAAATGACTAGGTCAAATACAGTGTCTAGCTTTTCTATTATACCTGCTAAAACTTTGAAGTCTGACTTTGACAGGTTAAAAACTATCTTGACATACTGAAAATTATCAAGCAATTATAAGATCAACTTTGTTGCTAATAAAACTGTTTTAGACACATTATTCATCATTATGGAATATGTCTTTTTAAGGTTAATGAAAGCATTATTTTGTAATAGTAAATTCTATGTAGATATGATATAAAATATTCAAAGAAATAACTACTTTCGTTGTAAGAGTTCTTGAATGTTATTTTATAGTTACAGATAGCTTTCCATTCTAAAAAAGTCAAACTAGAAAACATTTAAACTTCAAATATGAGATTATCTTTGCTATCCAGAGCCATCATTTTCACTGGAGATTCATTTAAGTGATATAGTCTACTCTGTAGGTTCTATCTTTCAGGAACCTGGGGCCATGGCACTTAAGTGTATTAAGTCAACTCAGAGTTTGAAGATTATTCTTGGAACCATCTGCTCCCCTACAGTATGGTGGAGCCCTTAGAGTCAATGTCAATTAGCCTTAACCTGAGAGAAGAAATACACTTAGTCAAATTTTGTATCTTAACGATGAAAACATTTATCTGAAAGGCAGTTTGGATATTTAAAGCATGTATTTTTATCAAGTATCTATCAAGCAGATGTTTATCAAGTATCTATCAAGTAGATTTTTATCAGCATCTATCCAGTAGACATCATTTTAGGAATTAAGAAACCAAATCTGAATCCTATTCATTGTAAAAGTATTTTCAAAATTATATTTCTAAAGTGTATATTATATGCTCAGTATCACATAAGACATCCAAACACATCTGAATGAGGCTTGTCTAGCCAACTAGAAAATTCCCTGATGTTCACTGCCTCTCCTTAAAGATCAGAAGGCTGATTAGTATGGCTCTGAGGGCATTTTTAAAAATTAAGTTAAAATATACCCCTCTGTAATTTCACATTTTACTAGTAAGTATATAATTTCACTACTAAATGTAGGTCAATGAAACAAAGGCCTAAAGGAGTAATTCTCAAACTTTAGACACATCAGACTCATGTAGAGGACTTAGAATACAGATCCCTAACACACTTTCTGACTCTGTAGGCCTGCTCAAGTATTTGCACTTGTAACAATTCCCTAGATCATGCTGATGCTATTGGTCTGGGGTCTTATTTTGAGAATCAATGGCTTAAGAAATCATCCTACTTTTCTGTCACCACAAATGAGTTTTGAATTTATTTGTTTAATATACAGTATACTGAGAAATAGAAAAATTCACAACTTGCTTATAGATATATGTATTCATTTAAATTTCTTTCCATATTCCAAATATCCCTAATATTCAGTCTTTAAAACCAAAACTGACTAGCTCTATGAGGTGCTATTCCAAATTGAAATAGAACTTGGTTACTCCTTTATATTGGTTTGGGCTTTCAGAGAATTAACTCTTTGATATTCATGAGTACTCATTTCATTTTTTGTTCTAAATATTGTAATTATACTATTATTCCACAGACGTGCAGATTATGTTTCACTCTGTGTTTAGTTTATGTGCTTTTTCCATATATACAGGGTCCAACAGTAGTAATGCCTGCTTGAGTGTGGTTGGTAGGGTAATAATATGGGTGTAATAATTTGTAGTTTTAATTTGAACCTTTCACCTAAAATGTCACATGATGTGCTTGAGTGTGAAATTGTTATGTTACAGAATTACATGCTTATGATTTTGTAACAAAAAAGGGGTGTTATTTGTGCTGGGCCCTATGTTTTTTTTTTCCATTTTGTCATTATCTTTGTCTCAGAATTACTTGATAAAAGCCATTGGGCAAACTGTGAGAAATGAAGAAGAAGAGAACAAACAGAACAAAACAGAATGATGCTTTCCATCCTAAGCCTTTTCATGTCATCCATGGTCTTGTCAGTGGCACAGGCCACATCTTTTAAAGAAGGATTCACGCTGAGATACACAGGAGGTCTCTCAGGAGCCACACACTATATTCACTAGTCGAGGGGTTTTATTTGTATTCCCAGCTAGTCCACCTGATGTCTGAAAATTTTTCACAGTTGCACTGTAGACCAATCAATAGTGCGATTTGATATCCTTGGGGAGAAGAGGGACACCCTCTGATACTTCCTAATTTTAAACAACTAAAGTTGTTCTGTATTCCCCAAACCACATTGATCTGTGGAGTTAATGATAGTTTACTAAAGCTCCCTTTTCTAAATTCTGTCACAGAGGAAACCTTAGAAAATTACAATTGACGGCAGGAAAATGTAGGAAATCTATTTTACTATGTAAGTTTACTGCCAACTCCTGCTATGCATAAAATAAAGCATGCCCCACATGTTTTTCCCCCTGGGTTTGGATGGGGCTGGACGGATGCAGAGGCAATGGTGATGGCTTACATTACACCTCCAGGCTGCTGTAACTCCCTCCCAACTAATTTGCCATCTTGTCCATTATGAGAATGAGCTGTAACAGCTGAATTGGCATTGTCCCCACTTTTCCATTTCAGCAGAAATTTAAAAAGGAGGTTGTCACTAGATAGGCTCAAGTGATGCCATCTGCTTTTCCATTTGGGGAAATGCACATAAAAATGGTAGGGGATATGTTAGGTATTTAATTAGAGGTGAACTATCTGTTCCCCCAGTCTTCTCTAACTTGACACCTGCTGGGTCACACACTGAATACAAAAATGGCTCATGAGCTCTGGTGGGAGAAATCCTAAAATTAGGTTGGCCATTGAGCATAACAAGTACAAAGTCCACTATTACAATGAATCAAATAAAAAAAAAGTTTTCATAAATGCACGAGAATCCTTAGAGCAGTACAATTTTAGTTCTCAAGAAAGCAATATTATCACTCATATGTGACTCTAGATCTCTAAACATATACATTTCTGAAATGACATAATAAAAATTCACATTTAAACTGGAATGTAAGAATTGTCATCAATCATGGATGTTTTATTTTACCTACCAATACAATCTTCTATCTCTGGAGGTATACGTATGAATAATTCTCTATTTGCAATACTAAAAGTTATGTTAGTATTATTACAGCTTCATTGGGCCAGTAATGTTTCTAGTACACTTTCAAGATGGTTGAGTGTGTACCTTATCCAACTGCTAGAGATATTTTTCTGTTACAATTCTAGATCCATGCCATTATTTTGGTCAGGGCACAAATGTAATACACATTTCAATAAAACAGTATGGTTGGGAATTAACAGGCTAATAAAAAGGACTTCAAAGGTGCATTAAATTAGAATTTAAGATATCTACTGCATTTGCAGCATAAATGCTAATAAAAACATAAATCTGTCATTAACTTTTATAGCCATGTAAGGTCATAAAAGTTAAACAATCTTGAAGATTTATCAGCATATATCTCTAAGATGGACAGAATAGAACAAAGGTAAATTGTGAAACAAAGGTATTTGGAAAGGAGAAATTTTTAGAGGAGAGGTGAAAAGAAATTATGCACACACACACTCACTTTGTTTCTGTTTAAAAATAATCAGTGTTATTTTCATCTATAAGGCAGGCTGCAACTGATCTATTATGAGTATAAATGACAATAAATAGTTTTTATCTTTTACATGACTACAGCACTGGGTTAGGAGGTTCTGCTGCAGGGACTACGGTGTAACACGTTACTACACATTTCCCTAACATAACATAATATGGACTAACAATACAATCAGCCTTGTTCAAAAAGATCACATACCCTGTCAGCTGTTGCTTAGTGACACATACCTATTCAGAATGTCCATTGTTTCAGCCATAATTGCAGAGATTTAATTTCCCAACCACATGTAACAATTATAACGTTGGTCCTTGGAGACAGTCAGCTCTGCTTCAAATTAATATAATAATTAATATCTGAAGGTTTTTAAAGATTTCATATTCAGATTTTAAAAGGAAAGTATTGGTTCTCAAAAAGAATATAAAAATGATATCCTTTGATCTATTTAGCTCTATAGAGAAGAAATTTTTAGGGTCCCAGGAATATATAGATTCTAAATTAAGATGGAAAAAACAAAAATTATTTATTTGTCCCTTACATAAGTCATATTTAGTTGGGATATATTACAACAAAAATGCATTAACAATTTAGCAGAGGAAGCCCAGGGATTTTCCACACAATATTTGAGAAGCTGAAAAATTACACAATTTAAGTTGCAATAACTTTTAAAATTTTATATAGTGTATAAAAATGTTTGAATAAAATTTACCATTATCTCTAACAAATATTGTTATTGTAAGTATTAGTAGAGTCTTTATTAGTGTAAATTTGGTTGTATGACTTTTTTCTCCTTATTGATAATATCACCTTGACAGTGTTTAAAAAGATTCTATATAGCAATAGTTATAAGTTAACTTATAAGTTGCCTTAGGTGACAAATACTCAAGGTGCCACTTTCTAAAAAAATCAAATAGAGAAATATTCTTATATTTTAAAAAAACATAAAAACATAACTTTTTAGTCTTCTATTACAGTTCATTATTTAATTTAGATAGTCAAAGTTCTATTTTTCTTATACATTTAAAAAAAAGGTTATTTTTAACATTAAATTAATTAAATAAAATAGGCAGCTTTAAAAGATAATTGTGGTTCTGATAAAATTGAAAATCATTGTGATATTTCTAATTTAGAAGAAAATACATGATGTTATAGTATGTAATAAGAATTAGGACTTCCAGCCAAGATGGAGACATAGGTAGACTTGCTTCGCCTCCTCACACAAACATAAGAAGAAGAATAACTAACCTAAAAACAAAAGAACAACTAGAACTGCCAGAAAATTGAACTTCATGGAGGTATGGCAAAATGATTTAAAGAAGAAACAGTCATGCAGACACACAGGAGGGTGGAGAGACATAGTGCAGCCACAGCAAGGCAGCAGTGGTGAGGCAATGACAGCAATGCAGCAGCAGTGGCGGTGGACCATGGAATGCGCATTCCCCCATTCACACGCGGTGGATAAAACCAGGAGGGACAACTGGGGAGCAAGTGTTCCCAGCACCAGGCCAGACTGAGCAACCCAGGGTTCCAGCATTAGGAAATAAAGCCTCAAAACCTCAATAGAGGTTGGGGTGGTGGAGGAAACTTCTGGTCTCTCAGAAAAGTCTGTTTAAAGGGCCAAAAGAGTCCTTAGAACATAGGCAAATTCATCTACTCTGGGAATCAGCCCCAGCACAGCAGCTAGAAGGGTGTCAATCAGCCTCACAAAGTGGGATAAGTGACTGAAAATGGGGCCAGAGCTGAGCAAGCAGCATTGTTCCTTCTCTGACCCCTCCCCTACATACAGTGACACAAAGTGGCAAAATGGATTGCCCCATCCTGGTGAATACCTAAGGCTCCACCCCTTTCAATGTAATAGGTGAGCCAACATGAGGAGTCAAAGCAGCTCTACCTAATACACAGAAATACAGGGAGGCTGCCAAATTGAGAAGACAAAGAAATATGGCCCAACTGAAAGAACAGATCAAAACTACAGAAAAAGAACTAAGCGACAAGGAGATAGCCAACTTATCAGATGCAGAGTTCAAAACATGGGTATCAGGATACTCACAGAAATGATTGAGTATCACCACAAAATAAATGAATAAGTAAAGGCTATATAAAGTGAAATAAACAAAAATATACAAAGAAGCAACAAGATTAGAAAGGAGCTGGAATTCAAATCAATGATCTGGAATAAAAGGAAGAAATAAACGTTCCACCAGAACAGAAAGAAGAAATAAGAATTCAGAAAAATAAGGAGAGGCTTAGGAACCTCTGGGACAACTTTAAATTTATCAACATCTGAATCATAGGGGTGCCAGAAGGAGAAGAGGAAGAGCAAGAAATTAAGAACTTACTTGAAAAAATATTGAAAAAAAAAAACCTCCCCCAATTTGGTGAAGGAAATAGACATACAAGTCCAGGAAGCTCAGAGATTCCCAAACAAGTTGGACCCAAAAAGGGCCATTACAAGACATATCATAATTAAAATGCCAAAGGTTAAAGATAGAGAGAGAATCTTAAAAGCAGCAAGAGGAAAGAGAGAGTTACCTACAAAGGAGTGCCCATAAGACTATCAGCTGATTTCTCAAAAGAAACCTTGCAGGCAAGAAGGGGCTGAAAAGAAATATTCAAAGTCATGAAAAACGAGGACCTACATCCAAAATTACTCTATCCAGCAAAGCTATCATTTAGAAAGAAAGAGTAGATAAAGTACTTCCCCAACAAGGTAAAGTTAAAGGAGTTCATCATCACCAAGCCCTTACTATATGAATGTTACAGGAACTTATGTAAGAAAAAGAAGAAAATAAAAAATATGAATAGTAAAATGACAGCAAACTCACAGCTATCAACAATGGAACCTAAAAAACAAAAACAAAAACAAACTAAGCAAACAATTAGAACAGGAATAGAATCACAGAAATAGAGGTCATATAGAGGGTTATCAGTGGGGAAGGAAAAGGGGGAAAATGGGGGAAAAGGTATGGGAAATAAGAAGCATAATTGGTAGGTACCAAATAGGCAGGGGAATGTTAAGAACAGTATAGGAAATGGAGAAGACAAAGAACTCATGTGTATGACCCATGGACATGAACTAAGGGGGCATTACTAGAGGGAATGGGGATACTGGGCAGAGGGGAGAAAAGGGGAAAGATGAAACAATTGTACTAGCATAATCAATAAAATATACCTAATAGAAAATTAAAAATAAAAATCTTCTGGGGCATAATTTTTATGTAACACAAGCATAATTCATAAGTTTATTATTGTTTCTATGAACATTACCTTTATAAAATAAAGTAACACATACATGTCTAACATACCCCATACCTCACCTCTATAAATCATATTTTAAAAGTGTATTCCAGGAACTCATTTCAGAGGCACTTAATTCCCATGTTGTAAGTAACCAAGGAAACGTGAAACTGACAAGAACTAAGGGAACACGTGATGAATAGGCCCGATTCCCTCTATGATAGTGTTTGTTTTCTTTTATATCACAACTGAGAAACTGGGGTAGGCCAATAACATGTCTTTTTTGTTGTTGTAGTTGTTGTTATTTTGTTTTGTGTTTTTTTAATGTAATCAATTATGCATGCTCAGAAATATACATTCAGAACTAAAATTATTTTGAAAGAGATCAATGCCTGGTGAGATTGATACAAGCAATTTTAATGTGATGACATAATAATTTGGCCTGAAAGTTTTGAATGATGCAGTTCAGTTTCACATTGTACAACAGGTAAAGAGAGAGGCAGGAATCTCATAAAAGGGCTAACTTTTGTATAACAGTACTTGTGTCTGGTATGGCAAAACTGACATAAATTCAAGTGACTCCTTTGACTATGCCCTAAATGAAAGAGTGTGATTTCTCTCTAACTTCAAGTTCTCACAGTTGCCCAACTTAATAATCATAATAGCTAAATTATGTACAGTCTATTTTTAAGTGATTTCTATATACCAGTCCACAACCCCTTATCCAGAATCTTTGGATCCAGATACAGTTAGAATTTTAGATGGGTAATTCCATGCCCATACCATATATACCACCTGGATTGAGCACCACCCCATATTCAATCACTTTAATAATTCACAGTAAAATATAAGAAGTCACAATAAGTGGGATCAATAAAGACTAACAAGTATCTCAAGTCAGTTTAAGTAAGGTGTGTGTGTGTGTGTGTGTGTGTGTGTTTTAACTATATGAATTTTGGAACCAATTTAAAAAAGAAAATGTGAGTTTTGTGGATTTGGGAATTGTGGATAAGTGATTTTAGGCCTAGGTTTTCTCATTAATCCTAACTTCATAGCTATAAGACAGCTAATGTGATTATCATTTTATATACAAGGAAACTGAGTTTTAACACTAATAAATATCTCACCAAAATTATATGGCTAGTACCCTAAAATTAATGTAGAGCATTAACTTTAACCCATTTGTTATATCTATAGGTCCTAGAATTTCTTGGAGAATTGCCCATAATATGCCTGCTAATCTCACTGGTGTCATTTTGTCTTTACTCCAGATTTCATATTACCTTTTCTTGTTTATTTGTTTAAAGCCAATTCACATTTCAAAGGTTGAATCAGAAATTAATTTATGTTTACTGAAAGCCCTGAAACTATATATAGTATTCTCGGAGTCTATAGAAAAGTAGATTAAAAAGCATACTTTAATTCATACTTTTCATTACATTTTAATTTGGAAAACATTTTAACTTACTACTCTAACAAGGGAATTTTAAGTGAAGTGGAAAAATATAAATTTAGTGGATAAATAAACTTAAAAATTTTTATTTCCACATATTTAAGACAATTGCCCTCGGGATGCAAATATGAGGTTGATAATAGGACTCAGGTGATAGACAGTTGGGCCAGCAGACTCAAGTCATACTCATACATCATAATTGGTAGAAAAGAATGCTCTTATAATAATACCAAATTTAAAGAAAAGAATCTTATTAAAGAAACAATTATTACTGTACTACTCAGGTTGATTGAAGGTAATAAATATGACCTTTAGGGAAAATATTTAATCTTTTTATTTATGTTTTGTGCAAAATATACATAACATAAAATTTACCTTATTAACCACTTTTTTGTGGTATAGTTCAGTGACATTAAGTACATTCACATTGTTGCTTGACAATCACCACCATCCATTTTCAGAAATTTTCCGTCTTCCCAGACTGAAACTGTTCCCATTAAGCAATAACTCCCCATGACCTCTACTGGCAACTACCTCTCTTTTGTCTCTGTGAATTTGACTGATCTAGATACCTCATATTAGTGGAATCACATCAACTTGGTTGTTTTATTACTGATATTTCACTTAGCATAATGTCTTCAAAGTTTATCCACATTGACTCATATGTCAGAATTTGATTCATTTTAAACACTGAGTAACAACATTTCATTTATCTATTCATCCATCGATGTTCATTTGGGGTGTTTCCACCTCTTGCCTATTGTGAATAATACTGCTATGAACATTAATATACAATTATCTGTTCAAATCTCTGCTCTCGATTCCTTTGAGCACAGTCCTAAAAGTGAAGTTGGTAGATTATATGGTTATTCTATGCTTAATTATTTGAGGAACTACCATACTATTTTCTACAGAAGCTATACCATTTTACTTTCCTGCCAAAAATCTACAAGATTTCCAGTTCCTCCAAGATGGTTAGAAATATTTGATTTTTATAATTTTACATTACCCAGAAAACCTACACTAATTATAGCTCATTACTAATAGCAGATGGTATTTTAATTTTGCTTGCTTTTTTACACATTGTTCTGTTCATCAATTTTTTAAAAAATTCCAGTGTATTATAGTGTCTATTACATTAAGGTAATGGTACTAGTTCTTTAAACTTTGAATGACTGAATGAACCTCAGTAATGACTATACATATTATTTGGACAAACCTAAGTAATTTTTCCAGGCTCCCAGGATTTGAAATGGGGACATAATGAACTTTAGACTCTAGTGCTTATGAGCTTTATGCTTATGGTCACGGAGAAGGAAGGAATACCAAACCAAAATTATTCAGGCTTGGTGTCTTCTTATGCTACCTGCCAATACATGCATAGACAATTAAAAAATGTTTTCTTTTGATCTGAGAGACAGAAATATTGAATTGTTGTTTCACTTATAAATGCATTCATTTGGTTGCTTATTGTATATGTTCCAACTGGGGATCAAACCCACAGTCTTGGTGTTTCAGATGATGCTCCCACCAACTGAGCTACTCAGCCAGGGCCCAGATAATTTTTAAGGTCATCAGACATTATTATAAAGAGCCTGGCTTACCTGCTTGAGACTTGCATTACCTGAGAAAACAACTATACTTCAGACTTATAAGCTTCCTAAACAATGTCATGGAAATGGTAATGAGAAACTTTACATTTTTAGGTTATTAAGGATGAAGAATTAGCACCACTCCCGGCATGTTTCTGTAAACCTAAAAACATGAAATCTTTACCAATCTGCTGGTCTGAGAGATCTGGGGACAGCCAGCAAACCAATCAGAACCCATTAAATGCCAGTCTGATCTACACGCATACCAAGGAGTCAGTCCAGTGAAGTGAGAGAAGATATGTTGACATCAGAAACATAGTGAAAATGTAGTTCATATAGTTAAACTATTTGCAGACATGCTAAAGTAATAGGTGAGTGGAACCAGAGCATTTTTAGTAAAACAAAATATTTATTGTTGATCATTGGCGGTCTGAACTCTCCTTGTTTAAACATCTATAAGGGGCCATGGTAGCTAATAATTATAAAACATTAATTTCACCTTAGAAATTGGTGATGTACTCAGTGTAATAAAGACCCCCTTCTTCCAGGTAACATAAAATAGGAAAAATCTCTTTAATTTCATTCCACCCTGGGGAGATTAACATACCTAGTTATACTCGGTGGCAACCAATCATTCACATTAAAAGACAAGGAAAAAGGAATATGCAAATACATTTAAAAGTCATGTATGTAAACTTTTATCCTGACAATAAAGACTATGTTAAAGCCTTCTATCATTCAGACATAAATATATCTTAAGAGATAAGTTTCATCTTTTTCATCTGAAAATTTCTGTGAAATGTTTTAGGGAGTTAAAATGGAAAACCCAAAAAGACTGTTGAGTTTTGTTTACGGTATTAATAAATTTCAGTGCTAGTTAATAAGAACATTGTAATAAGTGAAGTTAATCATAGTACTTATACAGTTATTATAAGGCTTATTACAGTAATATTTGCAAAGATTTTGGAACACTGCTTAGCTTAAAAATGTTCTGAAAGAAAAAAATATAAAAATGCTAATGGGGCCAATTGGCTAAAACTTTGCAATACTTATTAGTCAAAAAAGAGTATGTTGCATTTAGGAACAACTCAGATTTAAAACTGATTATGAATTATGAAGATTATGTTCCTAATATTTCCTCCTTATTTCCTCTGTAGGCAAATACAAGGGGAATGTTTTCATTGAAGAAAATAGAGGGGTGGTAACTAATTAGTATCACAAGACTAATTAATTAGCATTCCACATATCTATAATTAGAAAGTGTTTAATATGGTCTGAACCAGTGTGATTTTATAATCCTGGCCTGCAGAATCAGTCAGTAGGGTAGTATTTATTTGGGGTTTGAAAATAGCACTTGTCAAATGCGTTTCCTGGAAGAATTTGCAAGAATATCAACTCCATTGACCTCGAGTTGGAAGAAAAAAAAAAGCAATTCAGATACATAACCATTGTATTTTTTTCCTCAGAATTAGTTGATGAGATATTGAGAAATATTAAATTTTAACTCTCCAAGTTTTCCTTGTTTTATAACTTACCATGATGTTTAATTACCTTATATTTATTGATTATTTCCCTCTTTCTTATGAACATATTAGCATGCAAACATAACTACGTTAAATTACTTTAAAAAAACATAAAAATCAGTGGAGCATGCTGTTTTCCTTTTCCACTACATGAAATCAGCTCTCAGTATATTAGAATATTTAACAAGTTGAGGGAGTTTTTATTTGAGCTCTGACTCACACAGCTCAGCCTGACTGAACCTGTCGAGAGGTGCCTGTGGTCCTGTGTGGTGTTCAGGGCTGTCACAATAAAGGGTATCGAGGACAGATTTAATTTTTTCTACTCTTGATTTAATCAACAATTATTTTCAGAAGCAGAGAGAAAAATATAAAACTCTTTACTGGCTAAACATAGATTTTTATCGCTGATGTTTTTGCAATAATATTGCTTTGTTGAGAAGGTAACTGTATCAAAATATTTCCTTCATTAAAAAAATTACATTGGAATTGCTGAATCATAAACTATTTATTAAAGTTTAGCTAAAGAGAATTATTTTTTTTAATCCACTCCCCATTTCACTGTCTCTGACATCATGCCAGAACAGTCTGTAGTATCTGGCAGTGGACCTGTATTTTTGGCTGACTGACCAGAAAGCAGCACTGTTCTATTTACTGATATACCGTATCATCTCAATCTTTGAGCAGTTCCTCATTTGTGGAACTGCCAGGTATTCTATGCCTTTGCAGTCATATATCCGTATAAGTATCTTTTGAGTTTTGTTGACACCTCTGTGTGGGTATGTGTGCCCACGTGTTGGTGTATATGAGAGAGAAAAAGTGAATGAGAAGAGAAAGGTCATAGGGAGAGATCCTACCTTATTTACTCTGTACTTTGAACAGTAATAGCAACTCGAGATGTTTGTCAAAGGAGTACTTATTTGATCAAAAAGCTAAAATTTGTAGTATCGATTGCATTGGAAGTGTGATAAACCCTTTTAAATAAATACTGCATTCTATCTCCCTTGATTAAAATGGGCATTTTTTAAATTTATTTATTTTTTAAAGTTATTATTTATTTTTTTAGACAGAGGGGAAGGTAAGGAGAAACAAAGGGAGAGAAACATCAATGTGTGTTCAGCTTTCATGCACCCCTTACTGGTGATCTGGCCCGCAACCCAGGCACGTGCCCTGACTGGGAATTGAACCAGTGACCCTTTGGTTCACAGGCCACGTTCGATCCACTGAGCCACACCAGCCAGGGTAAACAAGCATTTAATTTTACTTAAAATGGTAGTGCTAACATTTGTCAGTGCTGTTTAATTTTCATTGGTTTGGTCAAATGTGCATGTTTATAATTTTTTCATTCATTCATTTATTTAATAAATATTTACATATAAGCACTGGGAATATATTTAAATGATAAAATATTTAAATCTATGTATTAAATTCCTCTTAACAATACCATACATTGTAATAAGACAACATCTCATTTCTGTTAAACTTCTTTCTATATATCAGCTAGTTATCCTGAGTATTGTATTTATTAATAAAATAGCAATGACTTTACAATTTATATAAATATTTTATATAAATTAATATGTTATTACATAAATGCATTTATTTATATAAACCATGTTATGTAAATTATTAATTGATCACTTACTATGTGACAGGCACAGAGGAACACAGAAGTGAATGAAGAAAGGAGCAAAAAAATCTCCATTCTTAAGGAGCTTATAGTTTGGGAGGTAAAGTGAAAACAAAGATTAGTATGCACATTATACAGTATGGTATAGTAATATATACTAAGAAGAAGAAACAAAGAGAAGACTGAGGTATGGGTTGAACTTTTTAACCAGGATGCTTCACTGGGAAAGTGGCTTTTGAGTAAAACCTAAAGCATGGTAAGAAATGAACCAAGCAGTTGTAAGAGGGGATACAGTCCCCTCTCTGCATAATCCCTGCAGAGGGAACAGCAATTAAAGACCTCTGGGCAGCAAAATGGCTGGCCTGTTCTGGAACCAGTGAGGAGGCTGTCCTGGCCAGAGCTGAGTGAAGGAGGAAGGAAAAGGTGAGTTCAAAGACCAAAGGAAGATGCAGGCCCTGGAGGAACTTTGAGACCCTTATAAAAATTTTGGCTGCTTCAGATAAAAGGCACTGGGAACCTTTTGAAAAGAGAAATGGCATCATCTCAACAACCTTTCCACAAGGCATTCTGAATGGAAAATATGATAATATCGTGCATATTTTGACATCACAAACCCTGTGAAAAATTCATGGGAACACCTGTGACAACAAAAACTAGCAATTAAAACCCTTGTTAAAATCTCTGAACTGAAACACTCGTGAGTTCAATTCAATCTCTGTCCACTTTCTGTTTGTAAGGAGGTAACCAGTCACTAATCAACAGTCAGATATTTCTGAACTTGGGAAATCTGCCCTGATTTTCATCTCCAATCTTGCCCATGGTCAGGACTTAAGGATGTAAGTTTGGGGGAAGTATAAAATCCTATCTAAATATATGACTAGTAACATTCACAAGTTATGTCATGTTACTGAAAGACTATATGATTTATTACTCATGATATTTATACATTATCTGATTTATCAACAAACATAAATATCTACAATTATCATAATTATCAACATTAAGCATCAACGCATTTCATTGTGATACTGTAATCTATTCAGATCTATTTCTTCCATTTTTGTAAAATAAGGTAAAAAAACTGTATCTCATCTTTGGAGCATTTTGCCTTCTAATTACTAATTATTATATTTCAGCTAGACCAAATTATTTTTCATATTAATAATTAGAAATTGGCCTTTTAATGAGGCAAAAGACTATGCTTACCCTTTCAAATATTTGTACTAAAAATATTTTTTTTCTCAGCAAATGAGTGCATTTTCCATTCTGTTTGGCTGTGAAATAAAGAATGTGAACTTCAACAAATGCCTCCCTGGAACAGCAGCATCTGTGATTGGCTCCCAGAGATAATACAGACAGCCAATGGGAACAAAATCCTAAAACTTTCCGTCTCTCCCAGGGTATCATTTGTTTGTAAAATTTTACACAAATTTGGTTTCCCAATATCCATATTTTATTCCTACTTTTATTTTTAGCCAAAGTAGGGGGAAAAATACATGTGTGAGAAATTTCTGTCTCTGGTTAAAATAAAAAAAAATCATTTTATAATACATTACATGAACTATTTTAAGCAAGTTATACTTTTTAAATGTCACTCTTACCCTGTTAGTGAAAATTATGCCATTTACCTTCTGAGTTTTAGAAAACCCCTCAAATTCTGAAATGTAAGTTGATGCCTACAAACCAACTCCATTGAATTACTAAATGTTATACCATTATTTGTCACAAGCATTGCTGCATGGTGAGAGTGCAGCATCCTCTCCATGAGCCAGGGTCCTATAGAAAGAAGCAGGTCAATATCAAGATGAATAAGAGAAATAAGGTGGGAATAGCCAGTTGCTCACAAGAAAGACATCGGTATTCACGTTTTAGAAAGCATACTCTGTGGTTAGAAGTTTTGGAAACTGATTTGGGTATTTACCACTTTAATCTAATGTCAGAACTTGGTTACAGAGCTTTCTGAGTTGTAGCCCTGAAGCCCAAGAGGAAAGACTGGCCAGGTTTCTTGGAGTATGCAAATGTGCAGGAGAGACTTTCCTCTTGTGAGGAAACATAATGGTAGTGACATTTTATCACCAGTAGCTCTGATTCCTCCTAATTTTGTTGGTGACAGCACTGAACTAATAATGATTTTTCAGGTTCATCCATTTGTCATCTGGCCCTGATTTCCAAGGACCTATCTTATTCTAGTGAGACTGTCATGTAACCCTGGCCCATTGCCCCACAGCACCCTGTTTGCCAGGGCACCCTCAGCCCCCAGCACAGGGTCTGGCACCAGCCAGGGGGCTGGTTACCTGGAAGCAGTCAAGCAATGCTTGAGAGAGGGATATCATTAGATAAATTTGTCTTGGTTCAAATCCTAGGATTCCCCTTCTAACTCTGATCTTAAGCAAATTACTCCACATTTATAACATTTTAATGTTTGCAACTATTACAAGGGGTTAAATGAGGTAGTACATGCACTTAGCAGTGAGTTCTCTATGTAAAAGTTTATTATTGTCATGCTCTAAAACTGTAAAAGAAAACAAAAAATTGGGGATGGCTTAGATATAATGACATTCCCTTTTATACACATGCACTAAGAACCATCTCAGTCTCTTCTTTATCTGAGTTTTAAGGACCCATAAGCAGTGTGATCATGAGTTTTATGGATTGAAAAATTATTTTAATAAGGTTTCATAAATACAATTAAGTAGGGATTTCTAAACTGGAATAGGGTATAATCCTATTCTAGAAAAAAATGATCTCAAATTATTTCATTGTGTTCCTATTAAAATGATCAGTGATGCTATAATGAAACTTTTTGTCAAAAATAAAAGAATGCCATTAAAAAAACCCCTCCTTCTGATAAGATCTAGAAAGAGAGAAATGTAGCCAGTCCAGTCACATTAAAAGAAAGCAGAGTCAATATGAACAATGACAGTAGATCATGATTTATATTAAAAAGAGTTTTCAACTAATGGAATATCTGTTTGTTTTCCAGTGAATAATGCTTTCCAGTATTTGGAAGCAGTAGCATCTGTTCCCATATAATATATTAAAGGAGGAGAATTAATTTGTCTTCAACCATGTGCTATAAAACATATTAACTGTGAACTCAAAGAATAATGAAACATTATTTCAACTGAAGTGAAATCAGATCTAAGTTTATTAATGTGATATGATGCTACATTAAATATAGACTATTAATAACAAGTAGAAGAACTGAAACATCTTTAGAGATTATTTGGGATAAGATTGCTTACACATAATGCCATAAACAAATTACATAGTTATGAAACAGAATAGATTTCATAATAAGACAGACTTAGGTTTCAGATTTCTTCCCTTTCTGATCTCAGACAAGTTACTTGAATTCTCTTCATTGAATCTCCTCTATAACATATGCAGAATTTTACACACTAGAGATTATCTCCTTTAAGTGTTTAGACCGGGACCTAACTTTATGTTATATAATTAAGTGTAGTTTCCTTTTGTTCATCCTGCTATTCTGTTCTACCAAGTATACGAGTCTATGAGTAGTTTTTCTTTTTATGACATGTAAAAATTTATATAAACGACTAACTCAAACTACACTAAAGTCACATGCTTCTTTAAAATTTAATTTTAGAAGTCAGTGCATATTGTTATAACTGATATCATGTAAAAAGAAACTGATTAAACAAACGATTCAAATATTTGCTTGTTTTACTCATATATGATCCCTTTATCTCAGGATTTATATTTCCTTTATTCAAGGAATATGTATGAAGCTTGAAAAATAGAAAAAAAAGAACGGATTAGCGATCAGTCTCTTGCACACGCCAGGCATTTTCAGCCTCACCGTCTCCCCTCACTGCTGCCTCTGCTTGGACCGCGCTTCTGTCTCACACCTGCAAGAGTAATTTCTTCTCTTGGTTTCAGTTTTTATTCAAAAGCCACATTCCCAGTGCAGTTTCCCCATGACACACCTTATCTAAAAATTCAACCCATATCCTTCTCTCATTGTTTTTTTCTTTAGTATATATTACTTTAAAATATTATATAATGTGCTCACTTATCTTGGAGGAATGTTTCATAAAAGAGACCTTGATAAAGGAGAGACAAATTCTGGAAATACATAAAAATGGCTAAGGCAAATGTTTATATTGAAACAGGATACAACTGAGATTTAGAACCACTGGAAGAGAACTACGACAATCAGAAATTCACTATTCTTGAAATGCAACATAAGAATAATGAATTTAATATGAATATCTTGAGGATCTTAATGGATGGTTGGAAGTAGTGAGAAATCAAAACACTAAGAAGACAAGTTTTACCGCTAACTGAATTTGTTATCAGGGGATGAGTTAGACACTTTAAAAGGGAAACTGTCAAAATATGCCAAAAACAATGGCATCACTTTAAACAATCCTGTAACACACCTGGCATTAAAAAGATAACTGCTCATCCAAAAGAGAAAAATATACCTAACCACACTGTTTCATAATTTCTAAATTAAATGAAAATGTCTCTATTTAAGTAATTAGATATATAGCTTCAGATACTTCTTCTCTTTTGTTCTTTTATACTGTTAGGAAACTATGTATGTAGAGTTCCCAAAAATTAACTCAGAAAAATGGCCTCCTGATATAACTCCTATATATTTTATTGAGTTAAATGAAAATAAACTTATATATCAAATCATAAACATTTGGGATCTTTCCATTTTCTCAAACTTTGATATCCTCTGTGCTAAATCGGCAACTTTATGAGCCCATAATTTATTGATATGAAAATTCAAAATCCTTTCTGTGTAAATAAAAATGATATCAGAGACATTTTAAATGTTCAGCTTGGAAGAACACTTTGTAACTACATTTTCTGCAAATGAAACATTCTCCACATTGAGCAGCAATATGAACTACATAGTTAGACATTATCCCGTGTATGTATGCCATTTCTTTGATATCAAAAGAAATTAAGTTATAAGATAATTATGAAAATATCCACTCTGCTATATACTTCCTTAAATTTTAATATAACCTGTTTGCTCTGCTACAATACAGAAAATATCTTACGGTATTTCCCCAACACTGTACAGTAGGTGCTATTTGCCCATCCACTTTCAGGACTGCAACAGAAAGTACATGTGAGTATTACAATCACTGGGGCTTAAATTCTGACTTTCTCACTCATTCCTGGTGCTGTGGGTTAAATTATGTCTCCCCAAAGTTCACGTGTTGAAGCCCTAACACCCAATGTGACTGTATTTGGAGACGGCCTATCAGGAGTATAAGAAAGTAATTAAGATTACATGTGGTCATAAGGGTGGGGCCCTGATCCCACAGAATTAGTGTCCTCAGAGGAGACAGCAGAGAGCTAGCCTGTGGGCTTGTGCATTCTCTCTCTCTCCC
Organism: Tonatia bakeri; assembly: GCA_004024845.1. Taxonomy (NCBI): domain Eukaryota; kingdom Metazoa; phylum Chordata; class Mammalia; order Chiroptera; family Phyllostomidae; genus Tonatia; species Tonatia bakeri. The sequence goes on from PVIA01000068.1 coordinate 351,628, forward strand.
TCCCTCCCACCCTCCCTCCCTCCCTCCCATGTGGGGACACAATGAGAAGGGGGACATCTTGTCTTTAGGAAAGAAGAGAGCTCTCATCAGAAACCAGCCATGCTGGCTCTGTGTTCTTGGACTTCTAACTTGAGGAACTGCGAGAAAATACATTTCTGTTGTTTACGTTGCTCGGCCTGGGATATTTTGTGATGGCAGGGTAGGCAGACTAATGCACGTGTTGCACATGGTACGATTTTTAACAAGTTGCTTTAACATTTCAAATCTTTAACTGCCACAAGTGTAAAAAGTAAACAATGTACTTATATATTATAAGTCAAAGTCAGGTTTATTTGAAATATGTTTAAAATGTATGGCACATAATACATGTTCAATGAATGTTATTTTTATAGTTACTGTTATAAATATATATATAAAATATAAAAATGTAATAAATGCGAGCAATGCCTACATTTTTTTGAAGATTAATAAAAGCAAGTAAGATAATTATTTTCTAACCTGCTTATTTCAGTTCACAGTCATGGGTGAACAGACCCTATCTTGGAAGCTTAGGGCACAAGTCGAGGACCAACCCTGGACAAGCCACCACTCCACAGCAGGGCGTATTTATACACACACCTACACTCACCCATACTGGGACAATTTAGACATCCCTACTAACCTAATATGTGCATCTTTGAAACGTGAGAGGAAACCAGAGTACTCAGGGAATTCACACAGACCTGGGACAATATGTAAACTCTACACAGACGGTAGCCCCAGCTGGGAATTGGTATTTTCCCTCATCAATGTTATGACAAAATAATGTGAATAAAGTGTTATCTGAGGACCTACTGTACTTAACCTGGGAAGAGGCTGGTAAAAGAGTACATACTTTTAGCTATAAAATGAATAGGCTTGAGGATCTAATGTAGAACGTGATGAGTTTAGTTCATAAGACTATATTGTATAATTGAAATGTATAATTATTATATAATTAAGTTCTAAGCATAGCAATAGAACTTAAATGTTTATATACAAAGAAACATTAAATATGTATGGTGATGGATGTGTACAAATTTTTCACAATGCATATATGTATCAAATTACCAGGATGTACACTTTAAATATCACATAGTTTTATGTCAAGTATGCCTCAATAATGTTGGATATTAAAAATAAAGATAAAAAAGAGAAGCTGAATGTAATGGAATAATATAATCTCATTAGCATATCATTTTGTCCATATCATTTAGGAAAATGGCAGTAAATCAATAAAAAATAATTTACACCATTAAAAGGCCTCCATACAATTAAGATCTGAGATATACCAAAACCATCATTTTCATTATCTTTAAATTAAGAAGTAATATCTTTAAAACGCATATAATTGAATCTGGAGAGAAAATATTTTTGTTGAAATATGCAGAGTGGAGGTCACCTTTATTGTGAAGTACGGATTTATGTCAAAATAAATGATTTTATGCTTTGAATATCTTCATTGGGCATTTTTAATGGGTAAAAATGTAACTTCTGAAAGAAGCAACTTACAGTATTTCAACAGTGCTATTTTAATTTGAAGTGAATGTCTCCTTTTTTCCCTAGGAACTCTTTTTTTCCCTGCTGTGCTATCTTTCATTTGAAGAACTCTCTCTTTAACTTTTTTTTCCTCTTGAGTGTATCAGAATCCCTTATATATTCTTCATTCTCTCCTTTTTTAGATGTGAGGTTACGATTTAAAAAACTTTGGGAATTCCAATTTTTTTTTGGAGTTTGTAGTTTACCCTGTTTGTTGTATGAAAGGTAAGACTAAAGTTGGTTGACACTGAGGGCTTTCCTTAAATCACAGAGCAAATGTAAAGGCAGGACTAAGATGAGAACTGAGGTGTTCTTGTCCAAGAAAAATTGTTCAGTTTCATTGACTTTCAATTCCTAATGCTTACATTTAGATACATGATAAACTATATCTAGTTCTAACAGATAACAGGCTGTTATAAAGAAATATTCCAATAACACAGAATTTTTATAAGTTATAAGGAACAATGTTTTTAAAGCTTTAGAAGAGTTCTAATCAACGATTTTTTTTTTGTGATTACAAAAATGTTATATATGTATGCTTCCCAATACAGCAGCCAAAATCCATTTGTGGCTACTGAGCACTTGCATTATGTCTAAGGCAACTAAGAAACTAAATTTTTAAGTTAATTTTAACTCAGTTAAACTCAAATAACTACATATGGCTAATGGCTACTATACTGGACAAATAAATTTTTAAAGAATATTAAAAGTACACAGTAAATTACTTTGAATAGTTGCTGTACTTCATGGACATGACCATAATATTGCTAACTGATACATAAAATTAAATAATATTAAGGAACAGTCTTTACATTTCTATGAGTACATTCGCTCATATCTCAATGACTTTATAGAGATCAATACAACTATGTTCACCATGCAAATGATGGCTCCGCACTTGCACAAAAGGATACAAAGAGAATTAATTAAATAAATTTGCTATTTTACCTGCTTCAAGACTGTTGTTGAGAATGTTGCTTATAGTATCACCTTTATAAAAATACATGGAATACATGTTTAATAAGACTTGGTATCAGGAAATGCCATGAGGTTAATAACTTTTTCTACATCTCTCTTTTTTTCTTGCTGCTAAGGAGCTTCATCCAAATTTGCAGCCCTTCTTTTAATGTTGAGTAGTTATTGATAACATATTTCTCAATAGTAAACTTACCAAATTTATTGTTTTGAATTAAGTCTTCTATTCCTTTTTTGTACCTGGCTAAGCTTTGTCAATTTATTCTTCATTTTACAAACCCTATTTTATTTCAATATAGATAGATGGATAGACAGTATATTTCAGATACTTATTATTAATAGCTACAGCTGAACATATTAATAGCTATGACTCAATAATTCTACTCTGATATACACTTCCAACAGAGAGGCTACATGTGTGCACTAAAAGGCATGTACAAAATGCTCATCGCCCTACTATTTGTAACAGCTACCAAACAGTAATCGTTCCATGTTCAACGACAGTAGAATTAATAAATAAATCATGGTATATTCATACAAAATATCCTACACAGCAAGACAACATTGAAATAGTGATACTAAATCTTATAACATACTGTTGGGTGAATAGAACAAGAAACATAACTACACGTATTTTATGATTCCACTTATATGAAGTGCAAGACAGGCAAACCCAGCCTTTGGTGTTAAAGTCAGGTCATGGTTACTCTTGGGGAAGAGAGTAGTGACTGGGTACAAAAAGACAGGAGCTTGGGAGGAGTGTGTATATTTTGTTGATCTGGGAGGTCATCAGCCAGCATGCCTCACTGTTTAGGTGCCAGACTGATGGAGATGCACACTTAGGATTGAACAATTGTGTTCCTGTTTATGATACATGAAGGAGATCATCAAACTAACCTTAAAAGTTATATTACCTAACATATATCCATATGCCACCGTCCAAATATTCTTAGGAGAAAAATCAGCAAATGAATGCAAACATTGAAAAAAATTAGAAGTGATAAAGATCAAAAGGCCTAAGGGAAATTTTTCATCAGGTGCTAAACTGCCACTTCTCAACATATAAACTCATTGTCATTAGTATATAGTGCACATTTTAGACAATGTATTGTATAGAGTGAGTCATAATTTCTTAACATTTAAACATTGTCTGATATATTTTTTATAGTGTGGAATAAACAAGAACATGGCAAATACAGTTTCAGAAATTCAGTTTAGGAAACATTAGTTGAGGGGTTTTTTTTCTGTTTTTATAGGAGTTTTCTACCTTGAAGGCTAAAAGGAAAAACAAGCCTTAGAAATGTTACTTATCGTCATGCTGCGGAGTCATTACTAACGAGGACAATACTATGATAGTGTAAAAATGTCCTGTGAAGAAAATCCTCATTAGCAATTTAATATGGGTATAGTTTGCATATACTATAATTACCTAATATTTAAAACCTCTATACCGAATTTTTACTTTTCCGTTGGCTAAATGCCTACTTTTCTTAAGTTGATTTATTAATGTCCAAGGTTGCTTTGCAGTTTTATCCTTTTAGCAATAATAGATGCAATATATCACAAAAACAAATTTTTAAGAGAACATCATTAGAGTGATGTAGCACTAGTAATAAACCCCTTCACACTTGGGTGAACTTAAATCAGTTTCTCTTTATTGATTTTTGGTCATAACATAATTTTAAAGTTCAACTCAGTTAATAAAAAAAGATTTGCTCTGGTGTTATGGGCAATATTCTTGTGTTGTAAGTTTCCACTTCATTTGTGGAAGACTGTTACACTTGTATCATATGTGGATCTTGAATATATATAGAAATGAGAATATTATTTTATGATAATCTCTATGTATAATATATTTTCTCACCTTTTATTGATGTGAGTTCTCCAACTCACCCTCATCATGATAGGATCCAATGATTACATAAGTGAACATTTATTAGAAAATAATTGCCTCCAATTTGTGTATATTTTGTGGGGGGTGGCATAAAATGTTAAAATCTATAATTTATTAAATGTACAAATAGTTGATCTGTTTAAATAATTTATTCTATGTATTTTAGGAGAGCATTTCAATTAAATGAGTAATTAAAACTTTTTACTAATAATATGATCGTCTTTAGAATGCTACATGATTTTTTATGTGGGATTGACAAACCTAGATAGTGAGTGGTTTTCCGATTTTGTAATTTGTTCACTAAGCTACTCTTAAAAATCAATTATTCTAACTTGTTTTTAACATTATGAATCAAAGACTCTATTAAGTGTCTATCTTATCAGGAGAATGAGTTTTTTCATTCATAATTAAGTCATTGAATGCCTGTGAAAGGTAACAAATAGGGTTGTCTATGAATTCAAGTAAATCTATTAAACTTCTACTTACTACTGTTCTTCCTGTGAAGCCGTGTCTATCATAACAGTTGCCACAGTTCCCCCACTTCAACGTAACGAATTACAAGTGCTTCGTGATTTCCTGGGCTCACTCAAATATAGTCCACAGAATTTTTAAAATCCCCAACTCTCTATCAATATTTCCTGGCCTTTAGCTTTTTACACAAGGAAACCAATCATAATGCAAGAGACCAAGAGTTCAGACTACCATAACATTGCATCCATACTTACATCCAACTCAAAAAGGAAATTAACAAATTTGTATGTTTCATTTTAAATATGACATCCAATATACCTCACATATATGTTAAAACTCTACACATAAAAATGTCTGCTCCATGATATAATAAACACACACTAAAGAGAAGTGTAGCACCAGACAACTAGCAATCAATCATTTGAGGAACATTTGAAGATAGTGGTATTATTAACTTGGATGACAGACTATATTTTTCATTGACTCTTGATTCTGACAGAAAGAAAGGCAATGGATACTTGCTCTATTATGATTCAGTTTAAACAGAATAAGATCTATATTTATTAATTTATCTAGAGAGAAAAATAGTTCATTCTCTATGGGGTTCACCAGAGCAAAAATCTAAAGTATACATCTCCAGTATTTCTCCATCACCTCTTATCAAGCAATTTGACATACTTGTAAGTGTAAATGTTATCTAACTTTTAAAAGTCACTTGAAAAATGTTCACTCATTCAACAAATATGTATTTAGCTAGATATCCTATATCAAGCACGTAGGGGGAAATATAAGACAGAAAATCCCCTCCTCAATTAAAAGGGCAGAAAGTCTAACTGACGCAGACACGGCATCATTTGTTAGCGTGGTAAGACACGTCTACAGAACGTGGCCAGGATAAGCCTAGGCAGACAACAAACACCGGAGTATACCTTCCCAATGAGAAAAAGCAGGGAACTGCCCCATTTCTCACAGTGACAGCCACATTCCCATGAGAACACATCAAATATGTTTGGAGATAGTTTAACAGAGCCACTAAAACAGGTTTCAGAATCATAAAGAACTCCTTTTAAATTCAATATAAGACACTTGTCATGTTGCAGAGCACAAATGATTTTCTTAAGATACTCATGCTTAACATACGTAATCTATAAAATGAGTTCACTTAGATTCATGTGAAGATTGAATGAAATAATATGTGTAAAACTTCTAGGTTCCAGAACATAATACATGATCAATAAAGTGTAGGTTTCACCTGCCACACTTATCTCCTAAGACAGAATTTTGAGCCAATGTGCATTGTGACCACAAAGAAAGATTAACATTTATTTGTAAATGAGCTAAGAACATTTTTTAAGGTTTAGCTTGGCTCTATGACATCATATCACATGATTATCTTCAAAATTATCATTAGAGAAATGAAGTAGTTGTTTTGCTGATGAGACTTGCTTTAGAAATATTGGCACAAAACCCCCTTTAGGTTGCACATAATCATGGGACCCACTTTGAGTTTCAATTGGTAAGAGTTTCAGGTCTGTGTGTAGCTTTAATTAATAATACTTGTTGTACAAATTAAATTTTCCTAAGGAAGGCTTATTCAAAAAAATTATAGGCAATTTAATCCTTCCATAATATATAAAAAAGAGAACCCTTCCCCACCCCAGAAACCTTAACTCTATTCTTCAAAGACTAAAACATCATTATTCTGGCTACAGTGATCATTCTTTTGTTTTATCTCTTTGCTTGCTCATTTATTTAGACACAGAGATGGTAAGCCAATAAGGAGACAGAGGGCAAAGTCAGGCCATGTTCTCATGAGATTTAACTCTATGGGAGAACATCTACAAATAATAACACCCAAACCTGCAGCTAATCAGCCAGCTAATTGCTTTCAACAGTGTCCATCATGAATCCAGATAATGCCATTCCATTTTGCTTAAATAAGGAATGTCATATTGGCAAGAGAGAGCCTGCAGTGCTCCTATCTCTCTCCAGGTGGCGCCGTCTTTCACAGCAGGCCAGTGGCTCATGCTCCTGTAGGTCAGCTTTGTGGGATTTACCCTGGCAATCCGGGTTTAGGTGCCTCAGAGAGACTGGAGAGCCACGCAATACTCTCAGTTTACACTGAATATGCAAAATGAGATATTCAAAATTTCCAAATATAACCATGTTTGCTGTTTTTTTTAATTCCAACATATCTTTTAAAAGTGCGTCATATTTCCTAGCACTTTTATTCTGCAGTGGTGTATACCACTTCATTAACCACTCAAATGCATTTATTTAAAACGAATACTGTATGATCTCACTTATATGTGGAATCCAGTGAACTAAATGGACTGACGAACAGAATAGAAACAAAGGCATGGATACACGGAACAGACTGACAGCTGTCAGGGGATGGGAGGGGCAGGGAGGACTGGATGAAAGAAGGCAAAGGAATTAGCCAAAAAAGATATAGATAAAGATGGCAAAGATGGAAGCCAGAAGGAAATGGGTAGGCAGTCAGGTGGAGGCGGGCAAAGGGGTGGAAACGGGGACAGAAAGAGACTCCGTTTGGGGCAATGGGCACTCGATGCAGGGTGCCAATGATGTTTTATTGAGTTGTACACTTGAAAGCTATATATGGTTTTATGAACTATCGTCACCCCAATAAATAAAGTTAAAATTTAATAAAACACATGCAGTCCCTGTGAAGTACAGGGTACCCACAGTGTGGTTCCTGCTAGAGTCCATTTTTTATGTAATACCAAAAATTGTACAAAACAGTATTATTTTCCAGTTTTAAAAAAAGGAGAAAGACTTTATAGAATCACAACATCAGGAAGTGGCAGGGTTTAGAGGGTTATAGTCCAACTCCCTACAGTTAAAAACTAAAATGAAACTCAAAGAGATTGTGACTGAACTGTCGATGATGGTGCCGAGCCCATTTCTTACTTTGTGCTCTAAACATTGTTACACTTCTGAAGTGTGTACGATGTAGTATGTCCATAAAGCTTTTTCACAGTAATCAATAGCGAGCCACTAGTATACCTTTACTTGTAATTCTGATGCACACAGACTCACACAATAATTTCAAACTGTTAAATAAGCATATAGAAAGTTTCTAAGTTATAAGGTTCTGCAAAATACTCCAATACATGCTCTTGGATTAAAATAAAAGGTTATTTAAGCATTTCCCTCAGCTTGAGATTGACAAGATGCCTTGTGATTCCAAATAGGCCATTTTGCTAACCTTCTTCCACTTGTGTTGGTTAAATTCAGAATATCTGTATTTGAGGGAAAGAGGCAAGATTTAAATGAATTATTCATATGAGCCCTGCCTGCAGCACTCTTCCCTAGAAGCTGTAAAGAGCCAATGGGCAACTGCATCGCGTATCTCCCATGCCCTGACCATCCATCCCTGAAATTATGTACCCTTTACTCCCAACTCTTAAAAGTAGTATAAGTTGTGTGCGTAGCCAAACCGATAATATGAAACACTCTTAGAACCACAATAGAAGCCTGCACAAAACTTCTGTTTTTGGCAGTGAAAACAGATTATTATTACAAAGTAGCAGTGTTATAACTTCAAAAATGAGCTTTTATTTTTAAAGAATATTTAATTCATAAATAAAACATGTATATATTTTATCACCTTGCAAAAAAAAATGGACTTTCCATCAGTGTTGCCAGAGGTGAAAAGAACCTTCCAGGGTGAAAGAAGTAAAAACCTATTTTGAATATTGTAGTACCTTAAGGACAAAGAAAATAGTTTTAATTTTGGATAATAAATCACTTTTGTAGCATTCCAAAGATCAAGAAACTTGCTTATCAAAACAGAATTTTGTTATCACAACGTAAAGTCCCCAGGCAATGAGAACTGCACTGAAATCTTTCTTCTTCTATAACTGGATCAATATTTTTGAGTACATAAATACATGTATTCGTTGAGTCCCTTTCACCTACCATATTTCATATTTAATATACATTCTTCAATGTCACAGGAGACTGGAAGACTTCCATTAAATCTAAACATGTAAACACTCTATAAAGTGGATACAAACATACGCACGCAAAAGACTTCTACTCATCATTCTGAATACTCAGCATTGCCTTGCCCTCGCTATAAAACCAGACATTTGGCTTTGTTTCCCAGCCTCAGAGTCTATTCAGAGGAATGCCAGCAGAAGATAATAAATGGAGTATACTCTTCCCTAGGAACTCTTGATCTGGGGATAATGTAATACAAAGCGCCATCTGAATCACCTATTGTATCTCTAGTTCCCATCTTGTTTGAGATTGGAACAAAGAATATGTTGGAGATGATTTTCTGCCAAAAGGCCTTTGTATGTACTTTTCCCTCTGTCTGAAAGGTACTTCATCCCAATCAAATCCAATCAATCCTTACGTATTCTTCGTCTTTCAGACAAATCGTAATTTTTTGGAGGGGTCCTTTCTGGCCTCCATCAGGCTATATCCCCAAGTGATATATTCTAGGTACTTCTATGTTCATCCTATTTTTCGTATTGTTGATCAATTAATATTTCACCCCCTCACTGTGATGTAGGCTGAGGACAAAGATACTTTTCACAATTATATGTCTCTTGTTTCTAACAAGAATATGATACATACAGAGTTGTTCCATATATTTGTTTTTTTGCAATATTAATGATCCAATTCCAGAATATTGCATTGTCTGAAACCCAGTTTGAAGTAGACTTCAACATTATCCTTGTATTTATTAATAAACAAAGGCACAACTTATGTCATGCTCTGACTGAAACATGGGTCAGAAAACAGAAGCCACATTTGAGTGGCAGTCTCTAATTTGCACCATTGAGTATAAAAACAAAACTGCTTGGAGCTGATAGGATCAGGGGACATGGATATAAAACAGCAATTCAGATGTCAGCTGTTGGAATCAATACAAAAAGAGCATATGCTCATGAGACTCAGGTAATTATTAAACATTAAATGAACATGTAACTTCAGTTGGCACGCAAGGCATTCCTTTTGTAAGAAGGGTTTCTTTGGTTGAAATGCACCAAGGATCAGGTCCTCAAAACAGTGAGGAAATGAACCAGTATGTAGCCAGGAAGCCATGATTTTAAGTGCCATAACCATTTCATATTTACCTATAGGATATTTTATTCTACTTTTTGTTTTTAAGTAAGTCAGTACCTTATTTTTAGGTTATTGATTTAATCTCTTCTTAGAAAATTATTTTTAAATCACTACTGCATTGGTAAATCATGATTATTTGATGTCTAAGTTTTTAGCATCCAATGAAACATTATCACACTTTTAATTCTTTCATTGAACCATTAGTGCTTGAACTTTCTCAAATTAAAGCCAGGAATGTGAATCCTGAACACATTCAATGAACTTTTTTTTCATTAATTGCTTTCCAGACAACATAATGATAAACAGATATTACGCTGGTAGTAACCTATAACATCTATAATAAGCTGCCAAATTTCTGTGTTGAATTCACCCAGAAGTATTCAAAGTCCTATTAAGTATTAATTTACATTATGCATATAAGCAGCATTTTGTATGTTATCAAAAATGTTTAGTAGTAGAATAAAAATGTTTATTCTCTAAAAATAAGTTCATTAATGTTAAAATTTTTAAATTATTTTTTTAAAAATTTTATTTATTTATATTTTTAGAGAGGGAAAGGAGGGAGAAAGAGAGAGAGAGAAATATCAATGTGTGGTTGCTGGGGGACATGGCCTGCAACCTAGGCATGTGCCCTGACTGGGAATCGAACCTGCGATGCCTGGTTCGCAGCCCGCGCTCAATCCACTGAGCTACACCAGCCAGGGCAAAATTTTTAAATTATTTAAATATAAAGTTACACCCAATTTAAAAAGTCAATTCAAGAATCATCCAATCCTGCTTTACTTCTCAATCTACATGAACTTCATTGTTCAAAGATGTATAAAACTGGAAATAAAGGTCGCAAGCCAAGTAAAGTCAGTGTACCATGATTTCACATATGCTAATCTATGGTCATCAGTAGATTTTTACATGGATCATGAACTTGATGCTTAGAACTCACTTGTGTGGAATCAACAGAGCTATGTTACGCTTGTTTGTGATAGGAAGTAGTGATGATGAAGTCAAGTTTGCTGGTACAAATAAAAATGAAATCCAGTTAACTTCTGTTTCCAGTTAAGCACAAATGGGAAAATAAAGGGACACGTGTGTATTACTCTTCTGCTTACTTTCTTGCCCTTCACACACAAACACATGAGCACCACTAAATATCTGTCATACCAAGAGCTTGACCCCAGCTCCAAGCAAACAACCCCCCTGGTGAGTGGGAGAAATAAGCACCAGGGCGGGCAGGCCACATGCAGCTTAAAACATACAACGTAAGGAAGAAATAATAGATTTAGTGTCAATACACCATTTCAATTGGAATTAGAGTAAGATACAGAAAATGGGGTAGCAAAATGATGCAACTGAAAGAAAACGAGTCTTGTTATATGGAAAATATGTTTTGAATGTGTACTTTAGATTTTAAGAATATGGTTTACCATGCCCCAGTTCTTCATAATGCGGAAAAAATTCTAACTCCCATACTAATCAATTTTAATCAAAATTCATTGTTTTTGAATCATTTTCATTATATTAAATTCTAAATTTACTATATGCCAACTCATTCATATTTTAGGTCTCTTTTAGAAGTCATGCAAAAACTTTCGTATTCCTTTGTCCTCATTGAATTTTAACACGTTCTACTATGTAAAACTTTTATCTTCAAATAATTTGTATGGCTTTTACATTGAAAAAGTTGTAATAGTTCCATTACTAACTAGTATTATAACAAACTATTATTAATATCAAGATATAAATTTATCTAATTGAAATATTTTTGTAACTAGTTAAGAATGTGTTCACTCTCTGAGGTTATAAAATTAAATACATAATAAATTTAAAAAATAATACTTTCTCTGTGTCTGGAGAGATAATTTCTCATTGCTAACATTTACATGAGCTTGAAATAGAACATTGGGCTATAATCTGAAGAGATTCAATCTGTCATCACTATGCATGATCTGTTGAAGCACGGAATACTGCACTGTCAGTCAAAAATAAGTTTGAACAGCCACATTGTGACTAGAAAAGCAAAGTCACTGTAATATCTTTGTCACATGATATCTCAATCATACTATATAAGTGATTAGGGCTTACATAATACAATGCACTTATTATATGCCATGAGTGTTATCTGATTACTATCATACTTAAAAAGAAATGAATGGAACAGCAAAGAAGTTTAATTAAGAAAAGTCAAGCTTGTAAGATCAGAGAGGTTAGAATTCCTATCAGAACTCAAGGCAGTTTCAGCAATGAGAAGGAATCTAATATACCTCCTTTAAGTCACTCTGTGATCTCCATTAATATAAGGGAAAACAGTTCCCACGTGGGAACTAGAAATAGCTTCTAAAAGTATATTTTCATAGAGTAAAATAGAGATTACAAGCAGCAATATAAATTTTGACATAGCTATAGAAGAAATACTCTAAACAAATGGAAAGACTCTCAGTACTTAAAAAGTAGTGATTCCTACATCTTTTACGCTGTTGCGAAAAGAGAATATACAATGATTCCTTCTGTACTTGAAGAGTCAGTCTCCCCTGAACAAAGCTTTGTTAAATATGTGTCCATCTCAGTATTGCTCTCAGCTTGCAGACAAGATTCATGTGAACAGTTGCTTTACATACTAGGAATTCCTTCAAAATAGTAGTTTTATCTTACTTATTTTTTTCTGCTGTTAACCAATGACCCATTAATTGAGCATTTGGATTTTGCAGAGAGAACTATAAGTTAAAATCAAGAAATACATTATAAGTAATCAAGTCTTTAAGTGGTACTATATGGAGAAAACTATTTTCTTACCTTTAGTTGTAAAAAAACAAATAGCTTTACATCAACTTGGATTCTTATATGATTAAAGCCTGTGGGCAAGAGGGAGAGTTTAAGTAAAACCCAATGGATTACTTACTGCTCAGTATTAAAAAAAAAGGTCTTATGGGGACTTGCCCTAAATGAAAATCAATGCCCACTCACATAGCATAAATAATAATGAAATTTATAGTGATGAGACAGTATGCTTTGGCATTGTGCTGTAAGAGACAGAGTGAATTTGTGGCTTCCTGCCAATCAAGCTGAACCGAAAGGGCATGTCACAATGTTCAGATCATGTTACATAAATGAAAAGATTACACAATAGAGAAACCAATATACCTAACTTGTTTTAATATTCTATCAAACAATATAAAACATTTCCTTTCATGCTCACCTCTCCAATTTATGTGAAGCTCCTTCTGTTGGTTTCTTATCGTAAAACCAGAAATCCCCACAAGGATTTTAAAATACACAGTTTTGGTAAATAATCCTATTTATTTAAAATGAAAGATGCATAGACAATCATCTGAAAACTAGTCATGTGCAACTTTTGAATGACAACAAAAAGTGCAAATATCTGTGGAGGATTCCCAAACACTAAACCTGCACTTAGATGATCTGAGCATTGCACAGTGGTGAAACCTCCTCAGAAAAACTCATCTGTGTATGCACATTTAGTTATGATATATGTCAGAGCACAATGTAGTAGAGGAGGGGAAATAATTCATAATTAAAATCACATATTTCCAGTAGACTAAATGAGCCTTCAAGATCCTCGTTGGACACTTTAATTCACATATCCATTCAGCAAGAACATTTTTATGGGGCTATTGTAGTCATACTGCTGCCCAGAAATATAATACTGGAGGAAGGAAAAAGCAGAGAACAGAATTTCCTCTCTTCAGAGACTATCATTATGTGAGATGGAAAATAAATAAAAGCAAAGAGCCCAATAAACTCCATCTAGGTGCTATAGTGCAGTGGCAAGTAAACGAGGGATAAGAGTCTGTCTACATAGCACCAGACATCTGGACAAATAAATGAAAATTCAGACAACCAACCAGATGGTGATATATGCAACAGCAAATTGGCACATGCACACAGCTTTCAAGTAGTTCATTTTTTAATGTGAGGTTTAGAATCATCTAGACAATAAATGTCAGCTAATTGTATCAACTGGGTGAAAATTTATGTACATTCGAGTTACTCTGGCAAGTATGCAACACCTGTCTTAAGACTTAGAATTTCTGTAATTGAACAAATGCCCAAGGAGGAAAAGATATTAAGACCTGTGAGTTTGTCTAGAATTCAAGATATTTGTATAAATTCATGGAAAAGTGGAGAGCTGGAGACAAAGAGAGAGAGAGAGAAGATTTATAAATACAAGAGGCACAAAAGCAAATAATGTGCAGCGTTACAATCACAAATACAAACATAGTTTAACTGGAAAGCATGTGAGGAAAAACTCACTAAGAGTAATAGAGGATAATAAAGTTAGGAGAGCAGGAAGAAGAAAGTTCTATATAAACATCAGAGCAACTAACCCAGAAAAGGGGGAAAGCGGGGCTTGGGAAACCTTGGTGGCATCTGGATGGATTACATTTAGAGCTGAGGAAAGGTCAGAGACCCTGGGCTAGTGAAGACCAGGCTGCCCCAGATAGAAGGAACCACAAATGCAAAAGCACATAGTAAAGGTAAACCTTGGCCTGTCTTATTTGGAACACTGCAGAATAGGGTCAGAGTGTCAAATGAAAAGTGAACAGAGAGATAGCCAGGGGCTGGTAAGTCAAACTCAGTATTAGGATTTTATGGTAAAGGCGGAGGAGGTCATGAGAATACTATGCCAGGGGCATAAATGAACCTGTCACAGTCAAGTTCATTTTAGAGAACTCTCTCTCTTTTAGAAAGAGTTAAGACTGAAAAGAAGAAGGTGTGTTTAGGGTTGTTAAATTATCAAGGTCAGTAGTCCCTAATCTTTTTTTGGCACCAGGGCTGGTTTTGTGGAAGACAATTTTTCCATGGACCAGGGTGAGGGGGATGGTTTGGGGATGATTCAAAAGCATCACATTCAAGTTCACCTCCTGCTGTGTGACCCAGTTCCTAACAGGCCCAGACTGGTACCAATCCATAGCTCAGAGGTTGGGGACCCCTGATCCAGGTGGTAAATAATGAAGGTCTAAGAAATGAGTGCTTCTGGAATGGAGAAGAAAGGAGATGCCTGCTATATATGTTACATGGGATTTAGTTTGATTTCATGTGTGATTAAAGACTAATAGTTGAAATGAATAAGATGTGTTGGCTCAAGCCATTGGTTGGATGGTTTTTCTGTTAAAATAATACGGGACAAGAGAGAAGGCAGTAAAGATTATGGAAAGAGGAAGATTACAATGCTTGGCTAAAGCCCAAACAAAATATTTTAAAATACATAGAATGAACAGGTATCAGAGTATAGGTTACAAGGTAAAGAGAAGCCTGTGTTAGACAGGCTACAAAAATAATACATTATCCAAAATAAAAATACTGTTTCTACCATTTTACTTAATTTCCAACAGATTGGATGTTCTAAGATAAATGACATTTAAATTTAAAATATACCTTAATACCTTTCAGGAGCCTCAGAGGTAAAAATCATATTGTTGAAATTACCAAGCTTATTATTGTTGAACCTCACATGATTCCACAGATATATAGCATATTCAGAATAATTACTGTTTTTAAATACTTAAAAACAAAAACCATATAACCTACAGATGCAGGTATATTTATTTTTTTAAATATTTATTTATCTTTATTAAATTTATTGACGTGACCTTGGTTAGTAAGATTATGTAGGTTTTAAGCCTGTATTTCTCTGATACACAATCTGTACATTACATTGTGTGCCCCCACCCAAAGTCAAATCATGTTCTCTCACCATATATCCGGCCCCCTTTACCCCAAATTAGACTCCAGTTTGTTCCATGTGCGAAAATTAATTCAAAATGGACCAAAGATCTAAATATATTATCTGAAACAATAAATTACATAGAAGAAAACATAGGTACTAAACTCATTGACCCTGATCTTAATGAGGATTTTAAGATTTGAACCCAAAGCAAGGAACTTAAAGGCAAACATAAATGAATGGGACTTTATCAAACTAAAAAGCTTCTGCACAACCAAAGAAGCCTCCAACAAAACAAAAAGGCAGTCCTGGCCAGTGTAGCTCAGTTGGTTGGAGCTTCATCCCATAAAATGAAAGGTAGCGGGTTCGATTCCAGTCAAAGCACATGCTCAGTTTGTGGGTTCATTACCCAGTCAGGCCATGTAGGAGAGGCAACTGGTTGATATTTCTCTCTCACATCAATGTTTCTGTCTCTCTCTCCCTCTTCTAATGTCAATAAGCATGTCTTTGGATGAGGATTAAGACACACACACAAATGCACACACAAAGGACTCTACTAACTCAACAAAGGACTCATTATTAACTCAACTGTGCTGGTAAAAATAATAAAATAGTTTTAAAAAATAAAAGGCAACCAACTGAATGGGAGAAGATATTTGCACACTACAGCCCCAACAACGGGTCAGTATCAAAAATATATGAAGACATACAACTCAACACCAAACAAATAAAAAAACCCAATTAAAAGAAATGGGCAGAGGACCTGAACAGACACTTCTCTCAAGAAGACACATGAATGGCCCGCTAATATATGAAAAGATGTTCAACTGCACTAGCTATTATGGAAATGCATGTAGGTTTTAAATGAGTTCCTCTAGTTGAGTATCACAAATATGGTTTGCTGAGCACATTTTGTAAACCTCGTGCCTATATACTATGGATTATGCATACCTATTCAAGTTTTCTTTTATTTATTTTTCTATTTACCTAATTATATAAAATGAGGAATCACGATATACAATTTGTTATGATTGAGCCTGATAAAGACTCTGAGCTCTCAAGAGCCTGTGAGAAGTGACATCCCAGTAACTATGAGGCATGGTGCACTTAACATGGAATTTTCAACTAGAGTATGTGTAGAATTGATGCCATCAAATAAAGATTGTGGTTTATTTTAATTCACTAATAAAAAATTCACAAAAGACTATCAATTTTACACAAATCTAAGAAATTGACTTAGTTTTCTTCATCTACATTGGAAACCCAATTAGGATGCGGAAATCAACTGATCAGGAAACCCTATTTCAGTGATTTGATTTTCCAAAAGTAAGCTCACCTTTCTGCTTCTGCAGTTTTTCCTTGAGTTTTACAGAAAATTGGAGACAGCAGAATATTATTATTATGGACAAGTTTTGAAGGAATGATTTCACACTAAGAATCAAAAAAAAAATTTGGTCTTTCCAAATAGACACCATAGGGTGTCCTAGAGAAAAACAACTTTTAAAACTTTTCACTTTGATCTTCAACCAGCCATGTGCCTGGACTCCTGATGGGCCTATACCTAGAGAGGTTTGGAACTTAAACAAGATGTGCATCTTTTCCTTCCACCTTTTGTTATTTCAGACTGAAGTGGCAAAGTGCCTGGGTACCACAGGTAAGTGCCAGAAGCAGCACTGCAAATTTGGCTCTTGTTAAATGCCTTCGACGAAACCTCTGTTTTCATCAGGAAATGGCAATTACTTGGATGATATGGCCTGCCAAGGTTCATTCTGGAGAAGGGAAATAGTCTGTAGTATGGGTATTTTCCTTTCGTTTGTTCACAGTTCCTACATGGTGGTTCCCATAAAAGCACAGGATGAGAAATAAGTAGATACAATCCAGGACTCTATATTGCCATTTATTCTCCTTATGGTTTGTACTCCTCCTGTACCAACACAAGCAATCCTGGCATGCATTTATTTATTTGAACAAAATCTTGCAATCAACTAGGATAAAGAATATGTTAGTTTATTTTTCTATTTAATTTTTTCCTTATTGTTTATTTAAAACTTAGGTCCTTCTTATATCTCCTTTTTAAGAGAATTTCAAATAAGGATTTAATAATTTTAATAGTAAATCACACAACTATCAGCAAGACTGTTATGTTGGCAGCAAGGTATTTTTTTGGTTTGTTTGTTTTCTAGTCTTCCCCTAACTGAGGTGAAATGAAGTGTCTTAAAGAAGGCAAAAAGTGATACTTTAATCTTGTGCAGAATGCTAAATACAGTCACCCCCCAAAATCTTCATGAGAGGAAGAAGGGAGAGAAAACTTAATTTGGGGTATGTACTTTAATTGCTTTATCAGTTTCAGCACTTCTTAATTAATCATTTTCATTAAATCATTTAACCTCTCTGAGATTTAATTTCTCCATATGTAAATAGATACAATACTTAAATGTATTTCTGACAGGGTTATGTAAGGGTTCCATGTCACAATTTATATCAAAGTGCTCTGGAGGGAGTAAATCACCATCCAAAATATTATCAAGATAGTTATTTCCTCCTCAATCACGGTCCTGAAGCAAATCTGAAGGTAATTTTCATCATCTTCACCTTGACTAGTCAGATCTCATAAATGCCTCATTCTGCCCCTCTGCTGCTTGTCATTTTCTGGCTGTGTAGCTGAGCTAAACCCCGTTCAAAGTATTTCCTTGCTGAGGAGGCTTGCTTTTATTCATAACCTCAGGGTTTTTTTCCCCTCCACTTGAAAACACAATTCAACTTTATCAGGAGGTTTTTTATAATGATAATATGGGATATTCCCTCAAACATCAAGGAGTATGAAATAGAAAATTATGGTAATATATAAATACAAAAAGCTAGTGAAAGATGAAAATGTTTTTATCTGCCAGAATGCTAATACGAAAGGGATTGAATAACAAGCTTTTCAGAGGAGGGAAATCAAGTTAAATAGAAAACATTGTTACACATTAAGAGGAAAAGTAAGGCACAAAAGGTGAAACGGGAAAGCAGCAAGATCGCCTAACCAGAGGTGGTAAATTTTAGATTAAAATGTCCATCTTGTTAGCTTTGTAGCCATGGTAGGATACCTTAATATTTCTGAATTGCTTGTTATGAAATCTTGAATTGATGCTCTTGGCAAATTCAACAAGCCTTGTTCGATCTTCAGTGGAGGCGAGGTAAGAATCAACTAGAACGAGGTACAAATGTCTATGAGCTACCCATTAAGAAAACTGGCAAGGGGATTTGAATGCTTTCTTGAAATAATATATAAAAATATAATTTTATTTCCAGGAAATTACTAGCTATTAAATGCATTTTCAGATAATGAATACAATGAAAGTATTGAAGCAGTATGGGGATAGAAAACCTTGGATTTCATCATGCTTTCAAAGAGCAGTAATATGTTTGAAGAAAACCTGAACATTTATCTATATTTTTCACTGTTAATGACAAATACACAGATTGATACAACATTTTTAGAAAAAATAGGTTCTAAGATTGGCAGGGCGGGCCCTCTACCTAACCGCCAAATTGCCTAAAAAGGGTACTGCTCACCTTTGCACAATCACCTTCTATGATGAGAATTTAGTCCTCGAGGGAAAAGAAAATATTTTACCAAATTTTTACAAAACTTCACTTAGCATACATACATAAAAATATACATACTGTCTTTTATCACAGTAAATACAAGTATTTAATCCTTATGAAAGGATCTTTGGAGTTACAAAAATGATGATGATGATGATGATGATACATGATTGTCATCTCATCTCTAAGAAGTAGTTTCCCTATAAATCCATAAACATAATTAGTAGGAATTTCTAGTGAGAAGATAAATGAATTTTAACAGGTAAAATAAATAACTTTGTATTTTTAAGTTTTGTAAATATAAAATAACAGATAATTCCATTCAGTTACAAAGTGCTCCTATCATTTTTTTTGAAGTGAGTGTTTTACACTGAACTTGCAAATTCTTGTAAAAGATGGCATAGCAAGTTGTGAATTTTAAAAGAAGCTGGTTTTGCCTGTCCTCATTTATTTATTTATTTTTGCCTTTTATCATTTAAATTACGGCACTACAATCTGGAAGCTGGTGCTGCTCGTTACTCTAAGACAAATCTCACCTAAGAGGATATGGCAGCGTTCCACACTGCGGTCTGATTGCATTAGACCGAGTACGGCTAAAGAAAGAAATATTTTGACAGGGGAGATTGCACTTGAACACATCAAAGTGTCAGTTCAGATATGTGGCATCTGAGAAGCACCCTCTCCTTTTCCCCATCGCATGAAATTTGCCACCTCGCATTGTCTTTCCAGATGGTGTGCTGCGTTCTCTTCAGCTTTATTCCTAGAGAGCTCGCGTTGACATCAATCTGTTATGCCATTTTCTTGTAGTATTAATGTGGCTTATTTATCAATGCCAATTAATCAATGGCACAGAACGGGGTCTTCCTTAGCAGCTAATGTAGTTTCATCTTTTTAATACTCAAAACATTTCTAAAACAGCCGTGACCAGATTGGCAAGCCATGCATCTGGCAGACCACAGCCCCTTAGGAGGCATTCAATTGATGTAAAGGTGAAAGTGTCTTCAAAATAATGATCAAGAACCATATTTGGATGTTAGGATTTCTAGCTGGAGGGTGGAGGTAATTCTATGAGATGAGAGAGAATTTAATTGTTTTGTCACGGCATATTCCCCTCTGCCTGAATGGCCTCTTCTCCCAGGCAAGGGGGAAGAAGCCCTATCACACTTGTGAACATTTAGCTTTCTGTCAGTCTTAATGGCACCAATATCAACATATGGCAGATGCATGAAAGCAACCAAAGCGACTGCGGTCACACGTTATAACTGGATGGTTTGTTTTAGAGTAAATGTGCTGTAGCATAAGACTGACATGGTAAAGCATGAGGCATATTGACAACAAATACTCATATATAAGTATAATGTTTTCAAGTTTTGTTTTTAAAATGAAGATAAAAATAAAGTGATTAAATGCAAGTTAAAAGTCTGAAATAGATTAAATTCTATTCTTCAGATCATTTTGTAGAATGAACTAGAAGGACTTCAGGTCTCTTCAAGTCACATCATAATCAATATATTTCTTAGATTATTATTTTTCTGCTAGACAGTATTATAGTTTTCAGACAATTAGGAGCAACTATGTAAGTCAGTCTACAAATTTCAGTTCTGGTGAGTAACCAGTCATACCTCAGAGCTCTGGAATTCAGGCAAAAATCCCATAGCTATTGAAAGATGCTACTACCTATGGAATGAAAAAAATAGCTATAGAAGCAGAAAGCCCAATTATAAGCAAGAAAAAGAAAAAACAGGAAAATAGAAAGGACTTCTCATTAGTAATTGAGATTCAAAAGGCAATTATAACAATGAATTTAATGATCTGATTTGTCTTCAAGTAGCTTCTTTATCAACCTATTACAGTTAGCAAAAGCCATGTGGGTGTAATCAAAGGTGTGCATTGAAACATTAGAATGGACTATGTAATTCAAGTTAATTTAGTGCAAGCACTCCAAAGTCAGTGTTCTGTACTGTGTACTTAATATTGCCTATGTATACAACCTTCAGGTAAGGTGCCAGTAATGTAAAAAAGCTCATGGTTCTAACAACATAGTAAAAGAACTGTAAAAAAGAGTAGAATGGTATTGTGTAATTCATGAATAATTAGCACATTAACAAAAAAAATTGCATTACACACTAAAAGTTTATGAAGAAAATAATTAAGTCATAAAATACCCTCCCCTCCCATTGTATATTAACATCACAAATACATCATTTTTTTTCCCCACTAGTTTCCAAAGGCAACATAGAACAAGTCTCAGCCAAAAGACTGTGTGTTACATAAAGTGAAATCCAGAGGTTATGTCTGAAGCATTCTCACAAGACCTACAGCTATGATCTTTCTTTTGAAAACTCCACAAGGCAGAATTTGACATCAAAATTTACTAAAAGGATAAAAAGTGGTAGAGAGGCCATTGAGAAATTAATATTTATTAATTCTGTTTTACAGCAACCACACTCATCCTAACCCCTTCCACTTTTAAGGTCTGGGGAAAAGAGAGGACTAGGAGAAAGGCTGTTTCCCTGGTAGTCTTATATTTTACCCTAATGTTTTTTATTTAATCCTGGTAATTTCCCTTCCTCATACTATATCACTTCCCTCAGGTTTCACAACTCCCAGCCTCTTCAGTCAAAGTCAGAGAAAGTGTCTATTCGAATCTTATCTATCTTTCACAATCTGAATCAAGTTTCAACTCTTCTAAAATCTTCTCTGAGTATCTTAATGACCCTCTCCATTTGACCTCCTACACCTACACCACTGCTTATTGGTACTATTTAATTACTTGCAAGCTTGCATTGTTATGTGAGTGCTTCAATTATCTGTGCCCTGTCTTTCTCCTTTACAATATAGTAATTAATAGGGGCTAGATAACATTAATTAAGTACTTCCTATGAATCAAGCACTCACTTTTACAAGTGATTTATGTGTATTTCCTCATTTAATCCTCACAACAACCCAACAGAGTTGGATTGTTATTACCTCCCTTTTATGGATGTTAAGGTATTTGCCCAAGATTATGTGAATGCTGGAGGCAGGAATTGAACTGAGAGGTCATCTGACTCCATCACAAAACATATCCTGTACTGCAAAGTGTCCCACCAAAATGTATGTATGTTTAAAATGACCTAAAATGTGCAAAAACAAGCAAGGAGCTCAGTATAGTTCTTTGAAATTCCATTCCAAATCTTAGTCTGGAGTTTAACAAACTGGCATAGTTTCTATTCTTGTCAGGCTTAAAGACTGGATAATTCAAGGAACTTAAGCTACATTCATAAAAATGTTTTACTTTATTAAAGGAAATTCACAACCGTAGCACAAAGGAACTTCGTGACATTTATTTGTTCAACTTTCATAAAACTGTTACTTTTGTACCTTTGACATTAAGACTCCTTTTCACTTTAGTGCTCTAAAGTTATATTTTCTAACATTACTGGGCAAACCAGCATTTGGAACTCTCATTTGAAATTGTTGCCTGCCTGTTAATGGTTCAGTGTTGGGAGTTAAACATATTTATCTATATGGAAATGGTTCAACTATTTGAACAGTGGTGTTTTCTACTTTGTCTAAAATAGAAAACTTGATACAAGTGTAAGACTTATAAATCTGAAGTTTACACAGAAAGACAAAGAGGAAAATTATGAAGGTGGTTGAAATTCTCCCCTTGGCCACACAACCACGTCAAGTTCAACATGCAGGGGACAAAAGAAAATTGTAAAAACATGAATAAATGTTTGAAAAACATCCAAGTATGTTATCTAAGATCTTAAATCAGATATTTTAAATATTTATCAGATCTTGAGGAACAAAATAAAGTTTATATGCAGTCACTATGTTCCTCTTGTGTGACCAGACACAAGGAAAAGTATTGCTGTGCAGTGAAGATAGAATGTAGACTGCGTCGTGTTGACTCATTCATGATTAGTGCAGAACTTGTCAGGTGACCCAACTTCTCTGAAACTCAGTTTCTTACTGCCTTTCTCTTTCTCACTACCTGATATGAGTCTTATAACGATAAAATGTAAAAGACATGTAAATTACAAGGCATTCTATATATGTATATTTGTGTATTTCTATTATTAAACGTAGTATAATGGTATTAATTGCTCATCGAGTATTGCCACCCTCATGATATATGAAACATTCACTGACACCAAAGAAGTGTGTAAGTTATTTTAGTAAAAATGCAACTTGCAAACAGTGATTTTAATATCTCTTAAATAATATCTTCCTGTTATTAAATAAATGCATGATTATAAAAATGTCAAAGTCTGAAAAAATGTTTAAAATACACAGCATTTATAAAATTTTCTACTAGCATTGTGCCCGCATTGCCCTTGTATATATTTCTGATGTAGATGTTTTTGTGCCAAAAATTTTTGTATTGATTGTACTGAATATGTAAATGACTGTCCTGTGTTTTCTGTTAATATTAAATCATTAATATTTCCTTGTTTAAGAAAATACTTTAAAAATTGTATTGTATTTGCTTATAATAATGGTAAATTAATAATAAAAAATTATTAGTAGTCTTTGTCTATAATTTTATCCCCATATGACTGAAAAATACTTTGGAATAGTTCACTAACAATATCAATAATAATGAAGTCCATATTTGGTATAACTTCTTATAATTTATAATATATGAGAATAGCAACTAGAAAAAAACTCTTGCCTGAGCTCTAAAAGTACTCTTTCCGATAACTACACCTGGTGGTAGTACTTCCACTTCTTCTCTTATAATGTTTGCTTTAATTCAATTCCACCGTGAAACATGAAATTATGTTACAGAAACACAAGCAGGTTTCCTATGAGGCGAATGAGAAAATGTTTGGAGGATGGCATGCAGCCTGACACCGATCGTTGTTTCCAAGAGTTTATGGAAACAATCATCACTGCTCCGATGCAGAGCCAAATCTGGCTGGTGCTGCCAACCTCATAGCCCAGCCCACCCCTCCTACCCTCGCTTCAGCCTTATAACCCCAGCTTGTCAAGGAAATAGAAGCAGCTCAGTCAACCTTCTCTCCTTATACTTTCTGAGATATGTTCCCTTTCTTCTATTTACAAAGGGGAGATGGGAGCAAAATTCAGGGCTAGATAACATATTAAATGTTTTCCACCGCTGAGCTAAATGTTGTGTGCTGTAACTTTCACAGTCAGCAGGCTCTACGTCTGTCAGTGCTCCTTTGGAAACCTCAGGAGAGCCTGTAAGACTGAGTAGAGGATCCTCTGTCAGAGCTGGCTTAGATACACGCTGTCTCAAAGAGCTCCATCGATATAGACTAACAGACTTCTCTGGGTCCTTCTCTGAATCCCACGCTCAGAATAGAGAAATATTTGTTCACATGTGTCTGCAGTATACTACTCAAGGTAGTTGAACATACAAGAACTAATTTATGCTAATAGGGCCATTTCAGCAAAGAAAATAACTGCAAAGTGCTATGTCTTAAAAGCTCAAATTAACTGTATTAATATTTCACTTTAAGGAGCTTGAACATGGCTACATGAGAAATAAATGTGTATGAGGTAAAATATGTTCATTGGGTATACTACTTCTTCTTAGGAAAAACATAACAAGAATGTTATCTGTACTTTATTTTAAGACTCATTTATTTATTTTTTGAGAGAGGGGAAGGGAAGGAGAGAGGGAGAGAAATATCAACGTGTGGTTGCCTCTTGTGTGCCCCCTACTAGGGACCTGACCTGCAACCCAGGCATGTGCCCTGACTGGGAATCAAACCCGCAACCCTTTGGTTCTCAGGCCCACGCTCAATCCACTGACCTACACCAGCCAGGGCTATCTACACTTTAACAACAAATCTAAATTGCATTCCATTTATTTATTCAACAAATATTTATTGAAAACATTCAAATGAAAGATTCAGTTGTGTTTGTAGGAGATACAAAGTTAAATGAGATGTGATCACTGCCTTCAAATAACTTAAAGGTAGTGTGAGGCTGAATATAGAAAATATAGGTAAAATACATAATATAAAAATGTTATAAGAGATGTACCTAAAAAGTTAGTGGTGTGCAGAGAATAAGAAATAACAGAAAGTTCTGGAATCAGAAAGGACCTTTTAAAGAAAGTGATACACACATATATTTTTGCTAGGTCTTAAATGAAATAAGAAATGTGAAGATGAGAGAAAAGAAATCAAGAGAAGATGAGAAGAGAGTTACTAGAGAAGGAAATCTTTAGTGTGAATATAGACAGTAGCACTCTTTCTTTACTTTCTATCAATTCTCCCAGGATTTGCCATCTAAATTCATTAATCTCCAACCAAAAGAAAACTATAAGATAACATTAGATGATTATAAAATTTCTTCAGTTCAAAACTCTAAAAATCTGTCATTCAAATTGTCTAGCAAATATTTATTTTAAGAACTTTAAATTCTTAGAAATCAAATTATTCACAGATTGAGGAAAGGCAAAATAAAGAGCTAATTATTGTGTTACTAGCTTTTTATTTAAATTTTGAAAAGCAGTAATGCCTTATCATAATTTCCAATTACTATGTGACATTTACTGGAACCTATTATTGGAGTCTAGACTGAAGCATCAAAGTAGATACCATTCTGTTTAAAAAAAAAATTGGAATTGTACCTATTTACCAAAGTTGGCACTTCTAGTATAATGTTGTATTTCTCTTGATAAAAAAATTTGTTTTATTTCAAAATTTTTATTTATATGTCAATTTTTTTGTTTTCCCCTCTTAGGGGTTAAGAAGTCTGTGATTGAAAGTTTCTAATAATGATATTATTCCTAGCACAATTTCAAATTTGAAGAAATATAAATTAGTGTGGTGAAATTATATTCTCTGCTTATTCCCTTAAGTCTATGAAGTTGGGGCTGAGTCTCCAAAATTTCCTGAAGAAAACATAATAGTGAAAACATATACACCCAAAACTATAGGAACAGGGGTGCCATTGCAGAAGTGAGGTAAATTAATAACTGTAATGCATTTTTCTTAAATCCTAGATTTAAGGCTGAGAACCAAAGGTGTGTAAATCGATCTGATCTACTTACCGAGCACCTACCATGAAAAGCACAAGGATGCTATAATAAATAAGACTGAGAAGGCTTTGTTCTCAGGAGTATCTCACTTATGTGGCAGATGGATAAAGACAACAAACATAAGAAAAGGATATGAGATAATGGAGACAGCAAATGTGTATTAAGGGAGGGCATTCAAGTGGAGACCTGAATAACAAGGTTCAGCTCCATGATGACCAAGGGCAAAAGTATCCCAGAGAGAGAACATACCTAGTGATGGCAGATGGAGACAGGTGAAATCAAGGAGAACCTCAGGTTTTTATCCTGAATGCTACGTGAATAGTGGTGACATTTGTTGAGATGGGGAAAATTCCGAATGTCCATAGCTGAGAAGAATTTTCATAGTTTTGTTTGTAATAGTCCTAACTGGAGACAATCTAAATGTCCATCATCTGGTCCACAATAAAAAGGAATGATCTAGTAATTTACAAGCCCTTAAATGGAGAAATCTCAAAAAACAATATGCTATTTTTTTAAAAGCCAGAAACAACATCAAATGTATTTATTGTGTAATGACACTTACATGAAATCCCCAGAATAAGCATATCTATAGAGACCAAAGGCTGGGTGTGGGGTACATTGATTGCAATTAAGCATAAGCAAAATTTTAGGGTGATAGAATTGAACCAAAACAAGAATTTGGAAGTGGTTGCATACCTCTATAAGTTTATAAATATTTATTAAATGACATGCTTAAAGAGGGTGTATTTCATTATATGTAAATTATACATTATAAAGCTGTTAGAAATATGTCCCTGCTTCACTTAAAGAAAATCTAATGTAAGCATTTCTTTAAATCATAAGCCTGACAAATACAATCACATTTATTTCAAAGTATTAGAACTGGTAAGGAAAATGTGGTTGTGGCTTTAAGGAGCCTTTAATATAACTTATAATATTTCTTTTCCTAGAAAGTAATAAAAAAACCATGATGAATTAGTTGGTTTTCTCATTTAAAGTGTAATCATAGCACTTTAGAAATTAAGGTATAGTAAAGAAAATGTTCTACAGTGACTACTGATGGTATTTGAGATTTAAGTAATACTGGAAGTGTTAATATAAAATTGTATATTTCTGCATGGCTTGGGTTTTGATTTTAATTTTAGAATTAAAAAGGTAGTTCCATACATAATTAACATATTTTAAAAATGTAAATTGACAATCCAATAAAAGAGATATTCTAGTATCTACTTTTTGAGAAAAATCAAATAATTGTTTGAATAAACTTTAAGCCAATGCTCAAATTGTGAATTATGTACAACCATCCTGAAGCTCAGTATGCTAAATACTTGTATGATTGTTTGTCAATTGAGCTTTACTAATCCAAATATTTTGTCCTCTGACAATAGCTAGGTCCTCTTCTCTAGGAAGAAAATATACATGATTTGTAGCATAGGTATGGTAAATGGAAGAGATTTTATACCATCAATTATATAACCTTATAGTGGTTATACAATATATGACTCATGATTATGATACACTTAAGCAGAATGTATCCACCTGTGCTGTTGTGATGTCAAAAGTTTTCCCAAGTCTAGAGTATAAACTTGGGTTTAGAGTCCAATTCTTTACTTCTGTACTATATTCCACTCACGACACCACAAATTCAATCAGCCACTTAAAGAGAAAATATGAGATGTGAGTACAAGTAAGATCATATAGAAGCGTTATAGGTACCTGTCAGAGTCATTAAAATTATACTATGGAATTGTTGGAACCACAAAGTGCTTGAAATTTGCCTCTGACTTTCTTGTATCAATTATAGTTACTCAGTAAATTTCTTATTTGCTTTTTACATGTGCTCTGTTCTACATGTATGAGATTGCTGGATAAATGCTAGCCTATTGAATAGTAGCACTATAAATTGGAGCTGGGAACATCATGATTAGTTTCAGAAAACATTTGACAAATGTAAAAAGATACTATCTGAATTTATAATATTCAAATTACATTCAACCTAAACTCATGCAGACATTGATTCCTCATTAAAAGACAAGCAATATTCACTCATCTACTAATGGACACTCAGACTGCTTCCAACTCTTGGCTATTGTAAATAGCGCTGCTAGAAATATAAGGGTGCACATATTTTTTGCATTGGTGTTTTGGTATCCCTGAGGTATATTCCCAGAAGTGGGATTGCTGGGTCAAAACAGAGTTCCATTTTTAATTTTCAAGGATACTCCCAATTGTTTCTCCACAGACAGCACTCTCGCCAACAGTGCCCTAGGTTTCCCTTTCCTCCACATTCCCTCCAACACTTATTGTTTGTTGATTTATTGTTAGTAGCCATTCTGACAGGCATAAGCTGATATCTCGTTGAGGTTGCATTTCCCTGATGATTAGTGATGTTGAGCATTTTTCACATGTTTATGAGCTCTCTGTATGTGATTTTTGAAGAAGTGTCTATTCAGGTCTTTGGCTATTTCTTAATTAGGTTATCTGTCTTCCTTGTATTGACTTATATTAGTTCTCCATATATTTTGTTACATTTATACAGTGGAATATGACAGAACAGTAAAAAAGAAGAAACTCTTACATTTTGCAACAGCATGGATAGACCTGGAGAAAATTATGCTAAGTGAATTAAGCCAGTCAGTGAAAGACAAATACCACATGATCTCACTCATATGTGGTATCTAATAAACTAATGAACAAAATATTAACATATTACATATTAATACATAAAGCAGAAAGACAGTTGCCAGACAGGAGGAGGTGGGGACAGGAGGAAGGATGGTGGAGGGATTAACTAAAGAACACTTACACACAACCCATGAACCCCAGGGAAAGGGAGAAAATGTGGGAACAACTCTAACGGCATGAACAATTAAAAAAAGAGGCAGTATCTGGACGAATTAATTTAATCATCTTCCCTCCATGTCCTAGCCAAAGCACATAAAAGTAGCCCTATTGGGTTTTTGTTTTTGTGTTTATTCAAAAAATAGTAAGTTTATAATATTAGAAAGCTATATATCCAGACACATTTAAAGCAAGAGAGGAAAAGTGAAAAGTCCTGTACTCCTGCTCTCTCATATCCTTTTCACAAAATCAAATACAGTTAACACATTTTTAAAAAGATGTCAACAAATAAATAATTTCATAACTTTCAGATTTTGACTGAAGTCTTTGAAACAGAAAGATACCTTAAAGCATTAATCCACAATATGGAATTAGTCTGTGTATCGAATGTGATCTATGACCAGAAATGTGATCTATGACCAGAAATGTGATCTATGACCGGAAATGTGATCTATGACCGGAAATGTGATCTATGACCGGAAATGTGATCTATGACTGGAAATGTCAACTCAGTTCCAAGTTGGTGGGTATAAAATTCTTTCAAATTCTCTAACTTCAAGTGTTGTTATTCTCTATAGAGCCTTATGAGTGACTGCATTTTAAATTTAATTATATTTTGAATTTCAATAAAAACTTAAAAAATAAGAACTCTATATTAAAAAGAATTACATATACAGTTTGTTGTTTTATTTTTAAAAGTGCTTTCAGTAAAAGTTTGTTGAAAACTAACCTACTAGCATATAAAGCTAAAAGCACTCAGTATTTATTCACTCACTTATTCATTTGATAAATATTTATTGTGTACTTAATATGCATTATTCCAGGCACTTGAAAACAGCTGGGAATAGCCACACACACACACAAAAAAAAAACCTTTCTACCCTTAAATACCTTATATTCTAGAAAATATAAACAACTAAAATATGTAATAAGTTTGGTAGTAGTAAGGAATACAGAAAAAAATGCTGAGGATAGGTAGTGTCAGGGAAGTTACAATTTTGCACTGGCTGGTGTGGTTCAGTGGATTGAGTGCCAGCCTGTGAACCAAAGTGTCACTGGTTTGATTCCCAGTCAGAGCGCATGCCTGGGTTGCAGGCCAGGTCCCCACTAGGGGTTGAACAAAACGCAACCACAGATTGATGTTTCCTTCTCTTTCTCCTTCCCTTCCCCTCTCTCTCTAAAAATAAATTTAAAAAATTTTTAAAAATTATAATTTTGACTGAATAGTCAGGATAAACACTTGTCTGGAGAAATTATATGAAGAAAGTGAGAGAGGGAGCCGTTCAGATAAAGGTAAGAATCCTATAGAGACAGAATCCTTTAGCAGAAGGCTAAAGGAGAATCCTATAGAGGCAGAAGGATAGCAAATGCTGAAGTCCTAAGGCAAGGAGCCTGCCTGGTATGTTCTAGGTCTGAAAAGAAGGCCAGTGATGAAGAAGAGAAACAGCAAGGAAAAAATGGTAAGAAATGAGGTTGAAAAATAAGGTAAAAGACTATTAGGGGCAAAGATTGAACAAAGGGAAACAGGCTGAAGATAGTGGCAATCGTTCAAGGAAGACCAAAGGTGACTCCTACATGGGTAGCCACGGTGGAGGTATTGAGATGTGGCTGGACTCCAGACAAATTTTTAATCCTCACCTGAGGATATGTCTATATTGACATTAGAGACAAAAGAAGTAAGAGAGAGAGAAACATTGATTGGGTGCCTCCTGTACGCACCCCAGCCGAGCATAAAACATGCAAGCTTTTTTTTTTTTTTTAAAGATTTTATTTATTTATTTTTAGAGAGGGAAGGGAGGGATGGAGAGAGAGAGAGAGAGAGACATCAATGTGCGGTTGCTGGGGGCCACGGCCTGCAACCTAAGCATGCGCCCTGACTGGGAATCGAACCTGCGATGCCTGGTTCGCAGCCCGCGCTCAATCCACTGAGCTACACCAGCCAGGGCTAAAACATGCAAGCTTTTAGTGGGCCAGATGATGCTCCAATGAACTGAACCACCGGCCAGGGCTAGAACTTCAAAATTTTTGACATTTGGATGTGAGCTTTGACAGAAAGAATTCAAGAATAACTTCTAGATGGTTGGCTTGAGCAACTGGGAGAATTTAGTTTTCATTTACTGAAATAAGGTTTAAATTTGGGATTCAGCCACATAAGCATGAAATAAATAATGAGGCTAAATATGATCATAGATGAAAAAAAGTTGTCCTACAATGTGCACTTGGACATTTAGAGATAGAGAAGGTGAACATAAGTGAGCAAAACAGACTAAGAAGACCAGAAAGACAGGAAAAACTTTGGGGTCATGAAAACTAAGTTAAAAAAGTTTTTCAAGAAAAGAATTACTGTTTATGAGAAATGCTCCTGACAGATTAAGTGAGATGAAAACTAAAGTTTGAGCATGCAATGTGAAGGTCATTTTTTATCTTGATAAGAGCTGTTCTGGTAGGACAGTAACATCAAATGTCTGACTGGAGCAGTTTCAAGAAAAGATAAAGGAGAAAATTTGGAGAGAGTAAAGCTTAGTCAGATTCCTAAGAAACTTTTTCTTCTTATAAAGGGAAACAGAGTGGCAGCCAAAGGATAAAGTGGGCCCGAAGTAAGTTTTTTAAGGAAAGGAGTAATAACAATGTCCTTTCACAGGGACAATACCTCAGAGAGGAGAGAATTGCTAGGCCAGTGTCTTTGAGAAAGTGACAGTGGATGGCATTAGACTGCTGAGGGATACATCAAAATCAAAAGCATAGAGATTTTGTCTATAAAAACAGGAGAGAAGACAGCATGCAGGGACACAGAAGGCAGTAACTGTGTAGGTGTGATGGTGAGCATGTCTAGTCAGATATATATATATGTGTTGTAAAAACTAAAACGTTGAAAATGCCACGTTGCCTTAAGGTATCATTTAAAGACACTAGGAACTCAGGTGTGTAATCAAAAATACATTATGAAATGCAATGTCTTATGGTACAATTTGCATATATTTACATTGTTGTAATATACATGACAGTTTGACATCTACATCCAAATGTTTTCATTGGAAAAGATATTTAACATGTAACATATTATATGCTTCATTAGCTTACATTTCTTAGAATCTAAATGTCTGCAGATTAACTCTATTTAATGTGAATAAACATCATGTGCTCCAGGTTGCCAAAGTGATACCACATAATCTATGACTGTTTCAGGGCCCATGAAACAACATGCTAAATTCAAACTGTGTACCAGCTGCCTACAAGTCCTCTTACTTTGTGTCTGGATCCAAGAAAACAATAAAAGTGAAGCAAGACTGAAGCTGTAACTCCAAAATTTTTAAGTATTTAACAATACTGAAGTAAAAGAAAATTAAATGAACATCTTCAAATTCTGCCCAGGTAGGTGTGATATGAGTGTGAATTCTATTGCATTTTTCATTGTAGTCCTTCTATTTATATACATTAAAAAAGTAACCAGAATAAGAAAAACCAATATTCTTTCAAATTTTCAAGTACACAGGAATTCTCGGGACCTTATAAAAAATGATTTTCAACTATAAGTATGACTTCTCCTGGTCACATTTTTACAGCCAATGGGTATGAATATAGTATTAGTGTTTCTGGGGCAAATCGAATCAGTAGGTCTGGAGTGGGGCTTACAATTCTGCATTTCCAATAAAGCCTCAGGTCGTGTCCACACTGTAGGTTAGCAGAGCACACTCAAAGTAACAAGTCTAAACCACAGTGTCTTTGGCATTTGCATGCAAGTTGAGATAATAAATTAGTCATTTCATGTCTAATCATTTGGGTGCCATTTTAAAATATTAAAGTTAAACAGAAATTTTAAAGTTTTAGTTGAATACACACACACACACACACACACACACTGCTGGAAAAGCATATACATATACACATATAATTTTGCCTCTAATGTGAAAAATAAAATTCATAACATTCCTCAATGCAAAAAAAACCTTACTCATTATTTTATTTACTTGATTATTGCCTGAAGTCCAGAGCCTAATTTCATACCAACCCACTCATTAAATAACAAGATCAAAGGAATGGAGATTAAGTTAAATACAGACATCTATGTTGTATCTGACACTCTAATCACACTACAAAAGGAACAAACAGAACAAATAGCATTATTTAAAATTGCAATCCTGTAAGTGGCAGTAAATGTTTTGCTCTGACTCTGCTGTGCTGTGTTTCTAACACCTGCTCCCACTTGCCAGTTTAGGCTGGCTCAATCCACTCCACTGTGGGATCCCAGTTCTTTGAACAAAGCCCCTCAGGGCAGCAATAACCAGGCAGCCAGCGCTGTCTCAGAAGAGCTCCTGACACAATTCCCCATGAATTTGTAATTTTGTTTATGTATATTAAAAGCATGTCATAGGAAAAATATAGCAGACTACTGCTGGGAAAACTTTCTAACCTGTTTTCATAAGGCAACAAGCTCTCTCTGAAATATTATGAAGATTCAGGACTCACAGTGTTTATGCATTAAAAGAGGATAAGGGACAGGCCCTAAGGTCTGACTTCAGAAGAAAATAACATTCTAGAGGGCTGGTGCCTATAAAACACCCTCACAGTTCAAGACTCAAATAACAGATCGCACAGTGAACATTTTGTCATATTTTGTGAATAAGAGAGATGCTCCCTGAGAAAGTCTAAATTTATTAGCACACTCAGGTCCTATTTAAGACCAGGCAAATAATTTATTCTAACTTAGATTATTTAATTATTATAGCACTATACTTTAATCTACTTTTAGACACATTATACACATAATGCATGTATGTATATATGTATTCATATATGTGTATATATGTATATGTATGTGTACAAGTATATCCAGCTATGTCCACTTACCCATGGATACAAAGATATGTGTTTACTATGGCATTAAATGGGGTCGAGAGTTCAATATTTATAATAATATTGATATCAATGCATTCTTATCATTTTACACTACTCATAAAAATAATTGCACCCTTAATTAACATCATTAAGATGAGCAGAAATGAAAGTATTTTTACAATGACCAAAAATGGTGACTTTCTAGAAGATTAAAAAATATATGTGTACATGAAAGTCTGTCATTCTGCTGGGGGTGAAGGAAAGAATCATTCATCTCTTAAGTGGCTAATTCAACAAAATTTAACTTTCTAACTAATAAATCTCCAGTTTTTTCCCCATAATATTTGCTACAAAAGGCACAATTCACTTAATCTGCTAATTATTTATACTGTACAAAGAAAAAAAACCCAGGGCAGGCATATGAACACAATACTTCTGTACTGTTAAATCAAAATACACTCTCAGCTCTTGGTGCATGAGGCATTTATGGACATATTAATTCTTCCAAATCACCAGGTATGTTCAGACAGAATATTTTGTGTCATTTAAAATGAAGTTTATATTGCTAAAGAAAGTACTGTTTTTCCCATACATTATCTCATTTGATTCTTACAAAACCTTCATAAAATAAAAACTAAAATTTACTTTGTTAACTGACAATTTCTATTACACATAAAGCATCATTAAATTTAGTTTGCTGAGTTAAAAACAGGGTGAGGCACAAATAACGCCCACCTTTTTTTTTTTTTCCCAAAATCTTTTATTGCAAAATCATAAGCATATGATTCTGTAATGTAACAATATCACACTCAGGCACACCATAGGACATTTTAGGTGGAATGTTCCAATTAAAACTAGAAATTATTGCACCCATATTATTACCCTACCAACCACACTCAAATAGGAATTACTACTATCAGACTGTGTATTTTGCCTTATCATCATCATCGTCATCATCTTATTAAGGGATGATATCAGTTGCCTTTTGTTGTGTGGTAGTGAGTTAGGTCAAGATAAAATTAGTTTGATTGTCATAAATGACAAAGCTTGCAGGTGAAGAGTGTCAACATTGCAATTAGAAAGAGAATGTTAGGTGAGTTCCTTTGGGAATCTCTCCCAGAGATGGAGGATAGATGAGCTTTTATCGAATCTATATTGAGGGTAAGCACTATTGTATATGCTTTACATAGTTTACATAATAATGCCCTTAGGTAGATACTGTTATTGTCACATTGTAGCTAATTCAGTCGCCTAATAATTCTGGGCTAGTGAGTGACAGAACCAGACCTCCAACCTGAATCCCCATGACTCTAAAACTGAAGCATTTCTCACAATTGAGTGAAATGAATGATCTAATAAAGTTAGCAAACTTCCCAGATAAAAATTTGTCATAGCCTAAACAAATACCACAAAAGATATTATAATATTTACATGTAGAACAAACGGTTTCTGTAGTAACCAGTGTTCAAACAACTTGTGGGTTTCAGAAAGACTAAAACACAAGAATTTTATGTCATTAGCTAAAAATCTGAATCAATATTTTTTAAATTCTTTACAAGATATGGATTGTAAGATAAGTTTTGACCTCATGATTACTTTACTCACAATGTTACATAATTCTGAAATAATCAGTGTTTTCTTTTTCCCAGTTGAAGTTTGAAGTCAAGATTTGTCAGTATTGATAGAATTCTATTGAATAATCCTTAATAATCAGCAAACTATATCTTCAATTATTTAGTACTATCATTTAGAGATTTTAGAAACCAAAACTTCATAATTTTAGGAACCAAACTTCAACTGCCATTGTTACTTTTCAAAATTATATATTTCTACATCCCTAAAAGGAGCTGTTATCAAAAAAAAAAAAATAGAAATCACTAAGACTTCAGTACCATAAGCATTAAGACCAGAAAACCTAACCAGTTTGCTCAAAATTGCATAAATAACCCAGGAATTGTTAGGAATTCACTCTAAATGCAATGTCATGCTTTAAACATAAAATTAAAGCCCCTTAATGAAGCAAACAAACTTCTTTGTACTATGTAACAGGTATATATTATCTACTATGGGAACCTAAGGAGAAATACAGTTCTCATGATGAAGCAGAATCTTATTAAATGCATCAGTATGTTTTAAAAATGTGAAGAAAGTACAGTCTGGTGGCTAAAGGACTGGGATTGTCAGTGAATAAAACTGGTCCCCAATATTTCCCTAGCCCAAGTATTTATCCTTGAGAAAATCGTCACTATTCCACAAACCTTCAATTTATCCTTCTATAGAGGTATTTAACAATGAATTATGGTGTGTAGAATGTGCTTGAAATGCTAGGCTATGAATTATTACTTGTGTACAAAATTGCTTATAGGGATGTTAGTATCAACATAAATAAAATTAAATATGCAGTTATGATTCTTTCCCTATTCTTAGTAAAAATATATTTCTTTTAAATTTTAATGGTTTTGTATTTCACAAAATGTAGATAATTTCATTTACTGATTGCAAAATATTTTTTTATTTACTCTTTTCAAAACTTTCTCATTGAAGATTTCCTTATATACATTAGCAAAAGCCAAAGAAAAAAAGTTAAATTCATCAAGATCTGTTAAAAATTCAAAGTTTGTTTACCTAAACAAAATTATATCAGGCTTTTAACGATAACCACTTACAGTCTCAGAAACAATTGCCCATGAAATGACAAAGAACTTACATTTTAAAAGGGTAAAAATAAATCTAATCTTGTCAGTTCAGTTTTAATTTCTGAAGATTTCCATATTGTATGTGTTTATAAATTATTCAATAACTAAAACACAATAGTCCACAATTTCCTAAATGTCTTTTATTTTTGCCCTTGAACCACACCACTTTTCCAAAACTTTGAAAAGAAATTTATAAATATAACCCCAAACAATACATAAGATTGAACTGCTGCCCCAAATTAAATATGCTGAAATACTTTGTGTGTGTGCGTGTGTGTAAAAGGTAAGTTTTCAGAAGTATTCCAACAAGCCAGGGAAAATACCATTTTATCTTGAATAGTAATTAAGTTTGAATAGAACATTGGGCCTATCTTGTTAAAACTACCTAAGAAATAAAATCTGGTTTGAAAAATGTGTTTCTGGAAATTATTAAGCTGGTGCACAAATAATGCTACAACCTGTATTTCTAGCATTTTTTCAATGTATATAAAACTTATAAATTGGCATACACAATTTTGGTTAATGTTAAAATTTTATAATTTTGATTTAATTTATTACAAACCTTACTTATGCCTTAAACAATTATCTGAGAGGGAAGTTGTAGGAAAAGTCACCAAGAAAATCAATAAACAGAATAAGACTCAAAGCCTGTTGATTACTTCACTTAACCATAAAATGCCTCAAAATATTTATTTATTGATGAACTGCAAAATGCTATTTTTAGCATTTAGGAATGGGTAGATGGGTATTTAGTGTAAATTAAATTTTTAATTTAAGCATATTTTTGTTTAATTGTACAAACTTAATGGTACTTTTTCCTAACTTTTATTTATATTAAACATTTTTTATAATAAAGTTTTAAAAAAATAACCTACTTAATGTTCTTTATCAGATTATTTAACTCTGTAATATATGGATGTCAATATTATCCTTAGTGTTTCTCACTTTCTTTAAAAGAAAACATGGGTTATTAAAATAACAAACTAAAAAAATCTGTTAAT
This sequence comes from Tonatia bakeri, assembly GCA_004024845.1. Taxonomy (NCBI): domain Eukaryota; kingdom Metazoa; phylum Chordata; class Mammalia; order Chiroptera; family Phyllostomidae; genus Tonatia; species Tonatia bakeri. The sequence continues at coordinate 389,276 of PVIA01000068.1, forward strand.
CACCACTTCCTCTTTCCACCTCATGATTTATACTTAAAAATCTATTCTGGAACAAGTACTTGGAAATCCAATGATATTCCTTCACACACACACACACACACACACACACATGCAATTTTAAGTTGAGGAATTCCAGGTACAGCCCATTAAATGTCTGACCCAAACCTAAGAAAGCAGCACTTGTTTAAACAATGAGTTCTATTGCTACTGCTGGAAATTAATGAGTCAACCATGCAGATATGTTCAGTGGAAAGAAGAAATATGGACACAAACATGGATATGTTGTAAAAACACAATCTATATTGTATTACTGAACTGAAAGGCATTCACTTAAAATTGATTTCATTGACTAGCAATCAAAAATCTGAGTTCCAGTTTTTAGTAATAGTAAAAAAATGGAGACAATATTCCAGAATTTTTAATTTAAGCATATTTTTGTTTAATTGTACAAACTTAATGGTACTTTTTCCTAATTATAAGTAGTTATTTTGAAATGCCACCCTTTAATAATGGAAAGACTAACAGTAGATTGAAAAGTCGACTTCTTATACAGATATATGGGGAAAATATGCTTTATGGAATGTCCACAGTAATAGATATAAGAGGAAATAAAAATTTTACTAGTTTTTCAGTAAAACTGTCTTACAAATGTCTTGTGGAAATATGGTATGCTTAGGTAATATTAGAAAAATTAGGATCACGAAAGGATAGTTGTAGAGCAGGAAACAGGAAAAAAAATCAGAGAATTCAAGACTATTACAGATACGCTTAATCAGGACCCTGCTATTTGAAATTAGTAAGGTTTTACACCTGAAGGTCAATAGCTTACCGAAACTAGAAAGTATGATCAAACTTTGAGTTAAAGTTCTTGACAAATTTATCAAGAACAAAAATTCAGTCTCTATCACTTGATTACTTTAACATAGAATTCCATCAACAGTTTGGTACAGAATGGTGGTGGGTATTAAACAAATAGTCTCTCTACGGAGCAATAAATTATTATTTTGGAAAGATGAAAGTTACTAATTAATGCCTACATATGGATATGAGTACATTTCAAGTATGTGTTATGAAAATTGAAGTAGGCTCAATTTGGACCTGTGAGAAAATCTGGGTTCTAATTCTGACTTTGCCTTGGACAAAGCACTTCTCTTCTTTGTAGCTATTTTCAACTCCACAAAATGAGTCATTCCATCTCAATGTTCTCAAAAAGCATTTCTGCATCTAAATTTTCAGGTTTCTATGGCAACAAAATACCTGGGACACTCTTAATTTATGACCAAGATGCTGCTTAATCATACACAAATTATATGTAGGGATATGTTTTATTATATGTGGAGATACTAGGAAAAATAAAGGTGAAGAATCAAATGGAGATAACGTGAGGTATTTCTGATGGGTTACAACTCAGATGATAATGAGTTATTAATACAGAGCATTCTTAGGTGGGTTTAAGTAAAAGAAGTTTAAATACAAAGATGAGCCCTGGCTGGTGTAGCTCAGTTGATTGAGCGTAGTATGCGAACCAAAGGGTCGCATGTTGGATTCCCAGTCAGGGCACATGCCTGGATTGTGGGCCAGGTCTCCAGTGGGGGCCACGTGAGAGGCAACCATGCACTGATGTTTCTCTCTCTCTCTCTCTTTCTCTCTCTCTTCCCCTCTCTAAAAAATGAATAAATTAAAAAGAAAGATGAAAACAAAAAAGTTAACATCTTTGTCATTGCTCTATACCTAAATATATATTTATACATAAATATAAAAGCATATATTATGTATTTATACATAGATATAAGGATTTAGGGAGTAAGTAGGCATTTCCTTTGAAAAAAGATAGAACCCATACCAATATTTTGCTTTTATAAAATAAATTGAAATACTACCCATTAATTGCACTCAAAGACTACCCAAAGGAAAAGAAGAAATAAGAGAAAAAGGCAAAGAGTGTGTGATGACTGAATTCGTGAGTAAATATGCTGTTCAATGCTCAGATATTTTAATGACTTAGAGAAGTTAAAAGGATAGTAATAAAAGCACAGTTTCATGAGAGATTCATGTTTTAATCTTATTCTGCAAGAGATTAAGTTATTAAAACTTACATTGTGTAAGTAAAATTTTCATTTTTTACAGAAGAAATGATAAAATAAAAAATCTATTCTGTTTTTATAAAATTTGAAGTTTCTACATGTGGGGATACTTCTTTAAGACTATACAATTGAATGTGCAAAATTTGCTACAAATATTTATTTTTAATGAGAATGTAAATCACACCACAGATTTCTATAATCCTGATAAATAGCAGTGAGAATGGCCATCATGAACAAATCAACAAACAACAAGTGCTGGCAAGATTATGGAGAAAAGGGCACCCTAGTGCACTGTTGGCAGGAGTGCAGACTGGTGCTGCCACTGTGGAAAGCAAAATGGAATTTGCTCAGAAAACTAAAAATGGCACTTTCCCTTTGACCTGGCAATCCACTGCTGGGATTATACCCTAAGAATCCTGAAACTCCAATTCAAAAGAACCTATGCACCCCAATGTTCAGAGCAGCACAATTCACAATAGTCAAGTTCTGGAAACATTCTAAATGCCCATCAGTAAACGGGTGGATCAAAAAACTGTGGTACATTTACACAATGGAATACTACACAGCAGAAAGAAAGAAGAAACTTTGACCCTTCATTTCTGTATGGCATGAGCACTGGAGAGCATTATGCTAAGTGAAATAAGTCAGGTGGTAAAAGGCAAATACCATATAACCTCACCTATAAGGGGAACCTAATCAACAAAACAAACAATCAAGCAAAGTAGAACTAAAGATATGGAAATGAAGAACTGACAGTAACCAGAGGGGAGGGGAAGAGGGTGATAATGGGAAAGAAGGGGAAGGGCTGTGAAGGAACATGTATAAAGGCCCCATGGACAAAGACAATGGGGGTGGGGTGGGGAGGGAGGATTGACTGTGGGTGGTGTGGGTGGGTAGGGCAGAGGAGAGTAATGGGAGAAAAACGGGGACAACTGTAATTGAATGACAATAAAAAGTACAATTTAACAGCATTAAAAAAACTGATAAATACCCAAAGCATTATATATTTCACCAACAATAGCATATCTTTATTTGCTGAGTGATACAGCTTCATAGATTTTTCCCATTTCTATGGTTGTATACTCAGACCATGTCTTCACATGTCAAAGATTTGGCAAAATCACTTCTTACAAAGAAAATGAGGGGTGGTTGTTTTTTTCTTTCTCATGTAGATAGTTTCTGCAAGTGGTTTTCAGTTTCACAACCTGTAATGCCATGTAAATTTTTAAGATTGCTATCGAACTTGGGAAAACATCTACCCAGTTTTTCCTACATGGGCTGTGTGATTCAGGATTTTCCACAGACTAGCCTCTGGCACCACACATTTCAAGCCCGATTCCCCTCCACTCCACACATACATATATTGATATTCAGGTACCACTGAATAACCCTCTACCACCTCTGGCCCTGTACTTGTGTACTATGAAGGGAAATGTTATAGAGGAAAACTGAGAATGAAAAGTGAGGTCACTGTTAACTAATTATGGTTAAAATGTCTTCCTATTGAAGATTTTACAAAATTACATTATGCAGTGAACCCACGGCTAGGGCCCCTTGCAAGTCTTTGAAAGAAAGTAATTTCTACATTTTAGTCTCAAAATCAACCTGCCCTTTAATACAGTGGCTTTAGGTAGGACAGAAAAGTAGAAAGAGTAAAGAACAAATTAGAGCCATAAAAGAGTAAATCTGAAGTGCGACGGGTTTGATCAGCTGGATCCATAGAATCTACATATTTTGGTATTCTCTCTATTTTCTCCCTGTAACTCTATCGAACACACATAACAAAAAGAATAAGTTAGTCATTACTTTTATTAAAATGTATATTTGGAACTGTATATTCTCATCAAACAAGAAATAGATTAATACTCCAGGAATCTCCAGGTTTATCATGTCTATTTGCAATCATGATCTATAGTGCGTTGAACAATATCCCCCTTTTCCTCTGTAATTCATGTGACCTTATTTGGAAAAAGGATTTTTGCATATTTAAATTACGGCTCAAGATAAGATCATAGTGGATAAAGTGTCCTTATAACAAGAAAAAAGAAGAAAAACTGACATACAGAAGGAAGTGATATGAAAATGTCAGCAGAGATTGGAGTGAATTATCTACAAACCAAATAATGCCAATCAATGATTTCAAGTAACCAACAGAAACTAGAAGGAAAGCATGGAACAATCTTTACTGGATAGTTTGCAGAGTAATCAATCCTGCTGACACCTAGCTTTGGGACTTCCGCCTTCCAAAACTGTGAGAGAATACATTTCTGATATTTTAATCTACCTTTTCTGTGGCGATTTGTTACGCCAGCACCAGGAAACTAATATACTATCTTTACATAGAAACATCCAAAATGGTTACCATGACATTGGATTTGTGATTTGTTTGTTTGTATGTGTACCTAAAGACCCATGCAAAAATGGGTTCCTAACCAATTACTGCAAAAACATTTTCACGGAGTACTGCCATGCTCTGAATTGAGCTTCTGCCATCACCCTAAAGCTAAGAGTCTGTTAAATGTTCAAGCTACTGAGATATCAAAAGGGAAAATAAATGATGTGTTCTTTCTGGGAAAAGCTAATAATTCTATAAAGTTCCTTTCCTATGAGCAATACTATAAAAACACTGTGACAGAATTATGCATGATTTGATACTATTCTCTGATTTTCAAAGTCTTTGAATGTCATATAATAAATGGATTTCAAAGACCATGTTAACTGCCCATCCTGAGAAGAGAAACCAGTAAGTGTTGACCACCAGAATCATCTCTTCATCTTTTTTCCCATAATCATATTCCCTCACATTCTCTGTTTTTACTTTGTCTTTCAAGATTTTAACAGTATCTTGATCATCACTTCTGAGATGTCAGTGTAACTATTAGGCTGTTTTATTGGTAATAAGCACACATATCTTGTCTAGCCTCCTAAATGTCAAGGTCCCACAGTGCAGCAGTGTGTTCTGTGCAACTTTTTCTTTGCTCACAGAGCCTGGCCCAGTGCAGGGTATCTCTTAGATTGTGTTACATGCTTCTTACCTTGAAGCGTATTTGTTACACCAACAATGTTGATATTGCCGCAGAATGGCATTCAGCTTCAGAGTCCCTTCAACTGGAAAGGTCTACAGAGCAATGCATTTGAGAATATTTGCATTTATGTTAGTTCAAAATTAAACTCAAAAGCAATTTGTTTATACAGCATTCTATGGCTGTGCTGGTGGCTTTCCATTCATCAAGAAAAAGCTTTGGTTGGTTATATTTAACTGTGCTGGTAGAAGGCCAAGAAATAGCTCTTCATTAACATATACTCAGTAATTACCAAAGGCCCACGGACACATCTCATTTCTGCCCTGCCATTATGCTCACTGGCCTGGAAAATGGGATTGGGCCAAGTGGAACTGTCCCAAGCACATGCCCTGTATATTCCAGAAGGAGAGTCACACATTTGCTCTATCGACAAGGAGTGTTGTGCCTTAGCAACTCTCCCACAGACAGTTTTCAGACTCCCTTGTCCAAACAATCACAACAGGTTCCCCACTATGCATTTTCATTCTGCTTAAAATATCATGACTGTATTAAGAATGTTATTTCAACAAAAGAATGTGTTCAAAATATTTCACCCATAAATGTTATAAAAAGGAATTATTTCTTATTCATGTTATATTTTCTGCATGAATCTGAAGTACAAGTAAGAACTGAACATTATGTATAAAACTTTTCACACTCAAATCTTTATTAAATAAAAATAATTGAAAAGCAGCCTCAGTAAATCACCTGTGAACTGACTGTGAATGAACAGTCGAAAGGTATCTGTAGGCTCATTATAAACTTTTTGTCTCAAATCAACAAAGTCTGGGCGGCTCCTGGTGGTGTGTTCCCTTTACCACGTTCCCACTTAGTGAGAAAGTGGACCTGGACCATCGTTGGCTGTCCCCTGCTGGCTCATGCTTTCCCTGAGCATCCCCACTGGGAGAGTCCATGCATGATTCCAGCCCGCAGCACAAGGGAAAGATGCGCTCTCATGTGCTCATTCTGTCAACACGTAGTCAGTGCTCAGGACAGTCTGTTTAAGTCAGGAAAACAAAGATCAACAGGACCACGATCTAAAGGAAAAGAGAGCTTTATATCTGCTTCTAACTCAAGTTGCCTATCCGGCCAGATATGGAGATTCTTTGTTGCTGGTCAAAAATACTATTATACAAATATAGATATCTTATATGACATATCCAATTCACACTCTTAAAATCATTGCTTTCTATGATAATATTCAAATCAACAGGCACAAACCAGTTGGTAACATCACTTTTTTAAGGAGAATTAACTAGAAAAGTACTATGGTACTAGAACATACTTACATATATATTTGGCAAATAGATTTAAAAAGAACTATTATTATATTTCGGAGTACACATATATGCAGTGAAGCATGGCTTCACCTGGCCTTCCCATTTTGAGCCCCAGGGCGTAGGAATTCCTAAAGAGTTGGTTTCAGCATGTTCCTTTTCAGGCAGAAAACTGAAGCAGAGATTCAGGCTTCATCATCTCTTAAACTAGCCTGGATGCTCAAGCGCGGGATACCCTGCTACCTATTTTAGCCAAAAGACCTATGTGTGGAAAGCTGAACCCAAAATGTTTTTGATGTTCTAAGCAGAGGATCCCATCACAAGAGTTAACCAATCAAAACAGCTCCCTCCCACACTGATTTTACATTTAAAAAGACTAAATATATATTATTTGCTTTATCTTTCAAATCAACTCAATTGTTTTCTTCTTCTCAATTTAAAATCCTGTTACATATCAATTGTGAATTCAAATCTACAAGAGTAGTCACTTTCCTACTAGGAAGACTGGTACCCAGAGAGATACATAAATAAATCAGTAATGATCGTAGAAATTCTAAATAAAGTCATCTGAGTTTGTAGCAGAATATCAATGATCGATTTTTTTCTACATGGAATTTAGTAAGAGTAAAGCAGAGCATGCATGTCCTAAGAAATATATTTACGGCTTCTCTCCTAAGAAGCTTACTCGCCAGGCACAGTGAGTGAGAAGTGGGTCTGTCTTCTTGGCTCTAGGGTCTCTAAAGGTTTTTTTTTAATATAATCATATATTTCAGTTTCTCTCTCCACTGCTCAAAGATAACACTATCCTCTGAGTCTTATTCTGCATAAAAAATATAATGAATAGATCTCAAAACTTCTTACTATCATATAACTTAAAAGACAGGAAAGGGAGACTGGAAACTGAATTTGTAAAATACACCCCATGATGCAAGAAGACCCTTCTCTGTCTAAACTGCAAACCAACAGACTGTATCTAATCCATCAGTTACTTTGCTTTGTGCATTAGTTCAAAAGGAGGTGGTAAATGATCAAACACACTTGAAATATAAAGTCAGCAGAGAGTCACATGGGGTTCTTTCATGAATCAAAGTTTTCACTTCTCCATGTCCTATGTGTTACTATAACCACTGAAGCGGCATGTAGTATATAAGACACAGAGAGCCACTCTGCTAATCGGTCCCCACAGGCCTGGTGGTGCGCTCAGCTGCAAAAGCAATTTTCAGTGTGAATTCCAATACCCTTTAAGAGAACTCCAGTGCTTCAAAAATAATCATCCCATGGTCTGAGGGACTTAGAGCCTCCGTTTCCACAGCATGCATCCTGTTCTACTCTTCTCTCTTCCTTTGCCCCTAGCTTTATGCCTTATATAAAAAAAAATATTTTTCCTGAAAAGTAATACTAGGAGGAATGATATTGTCGTATGAGGTATTAAAGAATTTTTTGGGTCAATTACCTTTTCTTTAAGAATCAGATAATAATCATCCAAAGTGAATGACTTTTAATCATAGATTTCAATCTACAAGGGAAGTCTCCATCAAAAATCAAAGAACTGTGGTTACAAAGAGAACCATGGAAGCCGTTTCAGGGTACCTCGCTAGTTCTTTCCTGGAGCTTTCATAGCAGATTCTAAAGAGACTTCGATTTTTCAAAGTGAGATCTCAAAGTTACCTATTGAAACGACTAATCTTTCTCTACTGCTGCTGAAAAGAGTGCTTCCACACGAAATGCACGGCCTCTCTCACTAGGAGATCATCCTACAGATGAATGAAGTGCTGAAAAAGAAATACAAAGGCCTCATATTTCAACTGGAGGGTAAAGCTGGTGACAGCATTATTATTATTAGTGGCATATTCTCAGACTCTTTCTTCAGGGAATAAAATATGTAGAAATAAAGACAATACCTGCCAACTAAGTTCGAAATTAAAACTTCAGGTAAAGTAGACCTAAGGAAAAATTAGGCTTTTAGATTTAAAAAAGGTAAAAGCAAATCAAAAATGAGTGAGAGATCACATTCAGTTTTGTTCACATAGCACCATATATTGCCATAATGTTCTTAATTTTTATTTATTTCTGTCAAACGTAATGAAAAGAACCTACACTAATGTGTAATTTTGTGCCTAGTATATATGTGCAGTTTGGGGCATTGAAATTTACATTTGGCAGATGAACAAATGCTAAATAATCAGTGTAGCTGATGAATGCTAGTCAGAGCTAGTCTAAATTATAGCTGTACCCACACAGAGTATAAAAATGCCAAAATATTACACACCACCAAATTCAGTTGCCTCCTGTTCAACAAGCCTTAATCAAATAGGAAAAGCTAAAGGGAAGAGCTGATTTGTGAACATGCATTTCAATAAACCATAGTGTTTGTGAAGTCAGAACATGGGAAAGGGGATACCAATAAGAAGAAAACAATCCCCCATGAAAATTGCCCACTTAACAATTTTTCAAGTACAAATGTAGGGAATATTACTGCATATGTACGCATGATGATAGAGGCAAACTCATACGTTAAAAAAGATCCCAGATTTTAAGTATAAGTTAAAACAAAAACAGAACCTCACTAACTCATATTTGAGTAGGTATAGGTTGTTGGTTTACCTTAGCTTATTTCAATGTATACATTTCAGGTGACTGCTTTAGTAAACAAATCTGGGATTTGAAGGAGATAATTTCATTGATAATGCCAATAAAATGCACCCCCCCACAAACACACACACACACACACACACACACATTCCCATTTCTATACCTGGCATCATTAGATCTGGCACAAGGGAATAATTATATAGCCCAATAGCAATTTAATTATAATTTCAGGGAACTGCTAGTCAGGGATATATTTTAGGATAATCATGTCAAAATAGAGAGTAATCATTATTTACAATTATCTGAATATCAACAGTGAGCTATGCTCAACTTAAATGAATGTCTGCTGCAGAGGGGCATTAAGCATCGCTCAAACTCAGTTTCTGGTTAGCGCGTTCTAGAGGGGAATGGGAACCATGAACGCTACCTCACACTAACGTTCACGCAGATGGGCATGTGGAAAAGCGTGCCTCAGGTTATCACCCAGCCAAGGGATTTCACTGTCATTCTCCGTGTAGCATTCTGAACTTCTCAATGAGAGAAATCGTTTTGATTGCACTTTCATTTTTGATCCTTTGGTTTAAGATTAAAAAAAGGATTTTCATAAAAATGGGATAAAATTTAATCTTGGAAAAATCAAGATCTCATTGGGAACAGAAGTCCTTCGAAGCTCTTTGTATCTCTTTGAAACACTAATTTTAGCAACATGCATTGGTACATTACCGTCCAAAATAAATGCGTAAGTATTTATGTATTTGGCATTTCTATCAAAATAGTCAGGGACATATCTAATTAAAGAGTTATGTTTTTTCTAAATAGTAAGCTAGTACTACTTTTTGAGCCATCTCATATATGCATTTTATTCTTTATTTCATGGGTCAAGAGACTTTAAAGAGTCAGATAGTAAACCAAATGTTTTAAACTTTGAAGGTCATAGAGTCTCTAGCACAACTATTCAGATTCGTGTTGTACCATGAAAGAAGTTATAGATACTATGTAAACAAAGGAGTGTGGCTGTGTTCCAATAAAACTTTATCTACAAAAACCAGTAGCAGGCCCAATTTGATCCTTGGACCATAGTTTCCCAAGCCTCGTTCTATTTCTACAGCTAAAAGGGATTCTGACTTGGAAAAAATGTTCTGTAAAGCATTCTAAATTATTTACATTGTCACATCATGATCCTTTTTTTTAAAGTTGAACTATCATATCAAAGAAATGCTAAAGTCAATCAAAAGAATTCTAGACAGCACAACTTCTGTCTCAAATCTTTCATTTGCAGAACAAATGAATTCAATTTATCTAATTTATGTTGACTTTTCTGGTTTTGAAGGTCTTATACAAAGTTTAAAACACTCACTTGATAAGCCATTAGGGCTTTGTTTTTGCAATAATAAAATTATCTAACGTGGGAAAGTAATTAAATATCTGTGATTTAAAATCTTTTTTGTTACATAATGTGTATGACTAACACTGGCAAATCAATGCAAACGGATAATCAAAAGAGAAAGCAGAAATGTCCCCCAAATATGAGGGTCTAGTCACCATATTATTACATGAATTTCTACAGAACCAAAGGCCATTTGTCCTTTTAGTATTACTACAGTTCAGCTGTACGATTGGAATTTCCACTGACCAGTCACCTACCTTAATGACATTTACCTACATCCGAAGAAATCAACATGTCATGGAGAAATCAGAGCCTGGGATACAAGCACAATGAACATGCTTTACAAGAGGTATGCTCGATTCACAGCTTCGAGAAGCATAAAATTGGGAAGAAGCTCTAACCATGTGTGTTCACACATTCACAGGTGGGAGGGCCAGCTGATCTGCATGATTCACATTCATTAGGAGCACGTGGATATGCTATCAACCTATATCATACCAATGAGTCTTATAATACTTATAGTTTAGATATTTTACCCTTAGAAACTATTTGTGCATTTTATTGTATGTAATCAATTTAATTCAAGGTGACAGTCAGGTTAGGTGCTTGGAGGTAGTGATGGCTACAAAAATAAACACGGGCCCAGAAATTTCAAGTTTTTTCTCTTCCTGTTAACACACAGAGATTCAAGGGACCAGGGTCACAGATTCTACTGTCCAAAACCGGTGTCTGTCTACCTTTTGAAGAGTCATAGAAGCTTTTTGAAATAAAGCCATGGTTTTTTTTCACATGTTCAACTTAATTATCATGGTTCACTGATTCATAAATCATCCCTTGCTTTGCTTCCTGTTTCTGTGGCATGTACACTGCTTCTGTCCTTACCACAGTTGGGTACCATAACACTGAGTGCCTCAATCTTTCTTCCTGATGTTTTTTTCAGGGTTTTTTTTTTCCTTTAGTGACTACATGATAGAAGCTAAGAAACTGTTGTGTTTCAGAAGTTTCCTAAGCTGGCTGAGGGCTTGTGTCATTTGCTCCTCCCATCACAGAAGTAGGGAAGAGTTTTCCCTTCGAATCTGGCTGCACTGCAACCACCCTGACTGACACTGTGTCTTTTCTGGCCTAACCTTTAAGAGCACTGAAACCTTCCACTTTTCTTTCTCTCAATATATTTTCTCTTTCTCGATATATTTTCTCTTGAAGTCCTGAACCACCCTGTAAGATGTCTGATTTCCTAGACATTATCATGTGAGAAAGCTCAAGCTAGTTATTTGGAGAGGCTCTGTGCAAAAAGAAAGGAGATAGGGAGAGATATAGAGGGAGGAGGAAAAACAGACGGGGGGGAGGGGGGGGAGAGAGAGAGAGAGAGAGAGAGAGACCAAGTGCATTCCAGCTGAGGCTGTAACATTGCAGAACAGGGACAAGCCAACCCCACTGTGTGCTGCCCAGTACCTTGTCTCAGAGAACAAGCTAAATATCTCCTATCATCATAAATTTTTAAGCCAATGAGTTTTGCAGGGGGTTGCCAGACAACAATTGATAACCTGAATTCTCTCTATATTTCAGTAGCCTATGTCCTTGAGTAGTTACTATATTATGTGCTCAATGTTGAGTATTTTCAAATTTGCTAACTTACTCATTTAGTGCCTATTTGATACAGAATGGAAAAATCTATGAAGCCAGAGGTACTATGTGACTTAGACTTCCAGCATTATAATAACGCCTGACAATAAGTTAACATCTGTTAAAGAGACTAAGAAACACAAGTGATCTGACCATTAGCAATCCCAGGTATTTTTCATTAATCATTTTTACCATGCTTATATATATATATATATAAGTGATGATCAGGTTGATAGGAAATAAGTTAGGAAAGTATTTTTATTGTTGATATTTTTCTAAATTATGTATACAGTACTTTCATCAACACCTTTCAGAATGTCTTTTTGAAAATGATTCCAAAAGTTATCATAATTTCATTTTATGGTTACAAATCTAAAGATTTCTCAATGTATCTTTAGTAGTTTCTTACTTATTAAAATTAATCACCCAAAATTACATAGCAACACCTTACTCTCAGTGATTGGAAAACATCACTGTCAGCTATGCGTTTCTTCTAGAACGGTATTTTTACAATCGTCAGTGAATCTTCCTTATCTTTAGTGCCTTCTTATTCTAAGAAGAAATTGGAAATAAGGAGTCACTTCCCAGTAGACTTTTCCTGATAAAAGCCTATTCTTTTATCTCGCAAACATGAACTCCACATTTAGATTTGGAATTCCTCCAGGTGGATTTAGTAATAACACCGCATAATATTTGAAGAGAGCACCATCGGCTGACACATATCTATGTTCTTTGTTAGATAAAACAGAAGCCAAGGCAAGAGAAGCAAAGGCCAGACGCTCTAAAATTTTACTCAGACAAGTCTTCTCAGTGTTTGGCATATAGTAAACATGAGGTCATGTGGCAAATGTAAGAGTCCAGTTCTTTTTAAAAGGATTGGGATGAACTCCTCAGTAACGTTTTTAAAAGACCTATGCCTGAGGCAGGAACTTTGAATGTGAGCAGAACCTCACCTAGATTGTATCCTATTCCACCTCGGTACTCTCCAATACCGCTGATTGTGGAGGTGACCCTGCACCTAAAGGGTGCCATTTATGAAACTCAGTTTGGCACTCTGGAAGCATGTCCATAATGGACCATAGCCAGCTTTTGTGATGCAAATCTGTCATCACTGCAGTTCCCACATCCCATTTTTTTTCAAAAAGTTAAACATATGCAACTATTTTTGGTAGCAGAGAAACACCTGAATACCTTTAAGCCTTTGACCATAGTATTTCTTTATTCAAAAATTCACTTCATGTCAAATTATACCCGTCAATTAATGTGTACCTCATGCTACCTTTCTCATGAAGCCTTGTCTCATTACCCCAATGACAAGTATTCTGTCCATCTTCAGAACTCTGGCAATATTTCATCTACACAATTGTCATACTTATGTAAACTCTGTTTTATTATAATCAGTGGAAAATCACCTTATTTTGAAAGTAAATTATAAACTCGTAGAGCAAAGGATCTTTGTTTTCTTTTACATTTGTGTTTCTTGTAATACATACGTAGCACATGAATGCAATAAGAGACTTGGCAAAGCAAACACACAGAAGTGTGTGGTAAACTGGTGGGTTACGAAGAGTCCAGACAGTGACACCAAACACCCTCCATCACTTACTGTGAGTCAGCCATTGATCCACATGCTTTCACACTGTTCTAACATCCTTAAAGTAACTTTAGCAGGTCAGTAATATTATTACCCATATTTTAAAGATGTGGAGATGAAACACAACAATGATAATTAACTTGTCAGAGGCTAGTAAAGTGTGGAGGTAGGATTTAAACCAAAGAAATGTGGTTCTCTGTCCATATAATTAATCAAAGCATTATTCTCTCTAATTATTTCATCACAAACAAAAAATTATCTTTATCCCAAGTGTCTGCAGTTTGGCTGCTTGCATTCATATATCTGCCCATGGTGGAGTAGAGCTCCCTAGAACATAATAGTCAATCAAAAAGATTTTTTACTTGAATTAAGAAAGGAAAGATGTCACATAAGATATCTGTTCCCTTATAAAAAAAAGCATATTAATATTTGGAAAGCAGAATCAAAACAAATCATCACAAATTTGAAATCCAGGTTAGTGAACTGTTTTTACTCCCAAATTCAACAAGAGACTATGCTGGCATGCTTTTTGGAAAGTAGATAGGCCAAAATTGATGAGGTAATTAAATACCCATGTAGGACATATGGCTTAGAGATAGCTTCCCTCTGGAAACTAGTCATTCACAAAGGGAAGGGATGATGGAAAGAACTATCTCTGAAAATGTGCACATGGATCACGGCCAATAGCATAAATTAGGAGCCTTCATTCTTCAAAGTAAAGGGACTTCATGATTTTTCATACCTGAGATCATCAAGAACCAAAATTTTCCCTGTGATCAGGTGAGTAACTCTGGTCAGAGGAAAATCACTGTACGACACACAGGACTTTTCCCCTCTCTGACAATAATTCAAAATCTTTTTTTTTTTAGGCACTTTACCCCTAATTTTTGTTTTCACTATTTGTTTAATTTAATTTCTTATAAAAGCAATGTCATAAGCCATCTGATGACTTTGTAAATGCAAAGAGCCAATGTTGTGGAACAGACAATCTAATGACACAGTGGTTAGTGTTCCCTAAAGCAGGAGACAGATGAAGAGAAACGGTGAACTGGCAACCTTAGCATAATTAAGACAAGGCTGAGTGCTTGCCATGGTGCCATTACATTAATCTCACATCAGTGGCACCTGGCTAAAATTTATGAGATATGTAAAAGGGGCCTTTCCAACTGACCTTGATAAGGTAGAGTTATTTATCACGTGAGAGAATAGTCAGCAAGCTGGGGGAATGAGGTATATTAGAAATAAGTTGGCAGAGAGATTTAAGGGCAGTGGGCTGCAATACACTTTGACTGAAAGGATCAAGAGAAGTATTTCCAGTACTATGAACCTTAAGAAACCTTGATAAGTAAAACGGAAAGTCATACATCATGTTAATAAGCAATATATATAGGAAGGGGTAATAGTAAGTGCCAGGATTTAAACCGATGCCCGTTTATTGAACTAATGAGATTTTCTGACCACAATGACTTCCAAATGATTTTCCCAAATAAGTTAAGCAAAACACATTCACAGTGAGTTCCTTGAGGGCACCGTCTCATTTTATTCATCACTGTGTTTCTGGGTAGAGCCTGGGATATTTCAGTCACAATGGATCACTGGATATCATGGCTGGCTGCTTCCTGTTCTTCAATTCTCAGGTCCCACATCGCCTCCACAGAGAGACCTTCCCTGGTCACCCCATCAGCAAAACTTACCGCTACAAGAAAGTATCTTGTGGATTATCTATACATTTATCACTGGCTTTTCATCCCTAGACTCAAGGTCCCCTGTCTTTCCTGTACATGCCAACACAGGCTCAGCACCTAGCACAGGACATGGTAGGTGCTAAATAAATATATATTGAATGAATGAAAGAAGGGTGCTTATTAAATAAATTGTGGAAATTAATAAACAAAGTAGTATAAAGATTATGCTCCAAAACATTTTGGAGTATTTTGGAAGGTACATATTTTTCTTTTATAAATGTACTTTTAAAAGAAAATACATAGTTTTCTTCCATAAAATATGCATTATTTTAAAAGAAAAATTGCATTTTCAGTAGTAACAAGCTGAAAAAAGCAGATAATGACAATTCTTCACTAAGCACTTCATTGTGATAAAATTAGCCTCACAGTAACCCATTTTTGACTGTTTCTGTATTTTTTTTAAATCTCAGAACTTTACAGCAGTTGCCACTAGTGTTGTTAAATATGACAAATCTTCTTGGGCTATAACACATTGTGTACTTCAAATATTTCAACAAGAAATACAGATGGAAACAAAGAGGTTTATCCTTTGGTTGAAATTTTGTTTACTTTCATATGAAATGTACCACATAAAGCAGCGGTGGCTACAGTCTGCAGAAATTGCCATAATGTAAGTGACAATTTATTTCTGTTCATGGGCCAGCGAGGCAACACAAGGGTCTTTTATTTCATTTTTGTGAAATGGACAACTTGAAATTTCTTTTTAACTTCATAACATGTAATTGAATTTATACTTCTACTCAAATGAAAATGAATGGATTAAACTCTGTCTTTTATACAACGAAATCCTTATGTTTTTTTCAGTGAGGGGGAACATAGCACAGCCTTGGAATTTCACACAGAAAAGCCATGTTGGTTCAAGCAGACCTGACTGATTTTAGACTTTGTACATTTATTTTCATTTCTTGTTTTGTTTCATTTTATTAGCTCTGATTGTTCTTTTTACTGGCTTTGTATATTTAAATTCTCCTTCTCTATCATTTCATACTTGATGATGCTTCTATGCAAAAGCCCAGGCAAGCCAAAATCAACAAATCATGCAAGGCAAGCTTTCCCCTCTCCCACTGCACCTTAAAACTACAACTGTAAATGTGGGTGCCCTTGGTAGCCGTTACTTTAGAATGAAAGTAGAAAAGCAATCTTTACTTTTAGAAAAACCTAACTATATAAAAATGAATATATCAATATTTGAAAAACGTTGATTTACCTCACTTCTTAACATAATTGGTCACGTTAAAAACCCAATTAATATTCATGCCCACACAGAAAATGAATCACATAATACTTGTTTAGATTCTGGAGCACTACTCTGGATTTGTGCCAGAGCCACAAGATGTAACTATACTTAATGGATTATAAAAGTTTGGGTGGTTTCCTTTGCATGTGCATTGTAGATTATGAAATTCACACCTTTGTGAGGGAAGAGTTTTAAAATTAAGGGTATCAGAATAATTAAACATTGCTCATTCAATGTAAATTTGTGTATGTTTGAATGCAACATAACTGACTATTAAATAAGTACTTTCTAAATAAAATGAGTTGTAGGGTCAAAGAGATGAGGAGAATTCATGAAATTTCTCTACACTATACCAGTCTCTGTTAGAACTGAATTTCTTTTGCTTTCTAGAACTTCTGCAGATGATGATTTAAAGATCTATAACATATCAGATTTAATGTTTGCTCCTGAACTTAACTAGGTCTGTCAGCTCTGCATTTAAATTTACTTAACTGAATTCTTAAAATTCTATAGGAAAATATTGAAACTTAAAGCAAATAATAAAATGTTGCTGATTTCTGCTTCCAATCAGAATGTTTAGAGAGAGTAAAAGAAGAAATATTGTTTATATTTCATAATTATGTAACTTGATCCTATTTTATTAAAGGAATAAGCTCTATATTTATCTCATAATTATCACCATCACTGCAATGTGTTCATAATGAGGCAGAAGCTAATTCTACAAGCAGCATATCTTCTGTTTATCTTCCTACTATCAATTTTTTCTAACTTTGTCTTTACACTAATTTTACAACTTTTGCTATCCTAATTAATCAAGGACCGTTGAGATCATCCTCCTTCAAAAAATGCGCCAATGTAAGAGGCCTACTTTTCTCCTGAATGTTGGTGTAACTTGACTGCGTTTTTTATTTGTGGTGTAATGCAAACTTTCCCCTTCAAAATTAAAATGGGAATCTCAGGAATGAACAGGTCATTAGTTTTCTAGAGCGAGTGCTTAAATTAAGAAAAGATTATAATCTAAGAAAGGGTACAAAGAGTGCCTTGCATAAATAAGCTGAAAATGCTTCATTGTAAAAGAGACATTTGATTATATTCTAAAGTTTTAGAAAAGAATTATCTCTCCTAGAAGACCTCGTTTATTTTTTTTAACAAAGATCTTACAACACTTAGAATAATTTTGGTCTCTGTAACTGAATTACAATAAAAATAAAATTTTCTTTAAAAAAAAACTTGAAAATCTGCCTCAGAAGATGGAAAAGAAATTCCTTGGAAATAAAACAAAATCCTGAATCACAATGTGATGCAAACACAGACTGAATAATCATTGAGAGGTAATACCTCATTACCTTGCACTTTGTTCCCACAATTGTAGGAATTGTTCAATAAATAGGTAGTTTTTACTAGTAGCATGTGCTCACTAATCTGTTCCCATGGCAACCACCAAATTTTAAAGATGAGACATAAAAATCAGTTCTGCCAAAACCAGGGGCCTTACATTAGGTAGCTGGTGTCCCCTTGGAATGATCAATAAACATATGAGAGAAAGAAACCAAAAACTTTCACATATGCTGAAGGGTGAATGAAAAACCAGGTGATTTATAGTTTTCTCCATGATATATGAAAAAAAACTAATGTTCAATATATTAAATTTTCAATAATAAATTAGGCTAAAGTTTAACCAATCACTTTTTATCCTTAAAAGCAGTTGCCCCCAAACATGTCTTAAATGAATTCTACACATTTTTTCCTTCCCTGAAGTGAGTAATATTTTTCACCTGGAATGTGGCAGTCACATAACTTGATTCATCCTGGACTCAATTACAGAACAATGGAATTAAATACTAGGAATAAGCAAAATGCAGTGGAAAAACATGTAGAACATATAATGAGAACATACTAAATGGAATTAAAGATGGACTGAGGAATCGGAAACAATATTGGAACAAGGAGGGGGCTTGGAAATCGACTTGCTCAAAAATTTCATTGTAGGTATCAGTCACCGAGGATCAGAGAAGGTGAGCGGCTTTCCCATAATCAGAAGAATCAGAACTGAATCAGTGGGCAATGCACACTCTGTGCTGTTTATACTCTTACTTTCTGACAAACAATGAAACGGGAAAGGAAAAGGCAAGAAAAAATATCACATACCTCCAGAAATTACTTTCTAAACTTTTCTCCCATTCTCCCTTAGTATTAAAAACCCCTCTTTTATTCCTTTTCTAAAAAAACATAGCTGTAATTTTCAAAGGCATTCGAAAGTGTCATAGGTCCAAATTTTCTTTTCTCTAATTAGTTATTGGCTTCATTAATATAATTTAACTTATTTTTCTTAAAAGATCTCAATGGATTTGCCTCCCTCTTTCCGTAATTAAAACAGTACTTGAATTTCTTTGTTTGTAAAATGTAATAGTGAGATGTAGAAATGGGTGTAAAGTTTAAAAGGCATGCTGAGAGGTGAAAATGTTTTTCTTTATATGTAAAATCTTATCAGACTAAAGGACTTCCTTCTAAAAATAATACCATACCCGGTAAAATATGAATATTTGGGAAATGGAAATCCTCTTTCTCACCACAGATTCTTCCATAAGCATCCATTTTTTAAAAAAATTATATTAGTCAGGTTTACCATATCATGTTCCAGCCACCTGGGTCACTCTCCCCTCCCCTCCCCACCCCGCTCCAGTTCATTTTGTCTGCTTCTTGTAAGGCAGTGAATTGTGTCCAGAAAATTTCTGCATTTAAAGCCCTGAAAGTCTCTATGGCACATTATGTGGCTCATTAAATACCATGGAGCTTAAATTAGTATATCATTGTTTCATCATTTCCCAAACATCATCTTTCTGTTCATTTAATTCTGTGCCTATGTGTGTGGTAGAATTTTAGGCCTATTTACCTTTCAAAATAGCAAGAATGCTAATTTGTGCAATTGTTGTGACTCTAAAATTTTGTTAAGTGTTATCTTAAAATCAACTGTCTAACCTAGACTACAGAACATATACCATCGAGCACATGATGAATTTATAAAACTAAAAGTCTTTCTATACATAAAAGCAGGGTGTGCCAGGGTATAAAAATATATTTAAAAATATTTAATGCAATGTGATCAAATAGAAGTCACATTTAAGAAAACACCCAAACTCTCAGTTTGTCATAATGTTCTCTGATAGTCAGGAAATAATTTTGAAGTGGACCTGTTCTACCCCTTGGACTCTGCCACATAACACGATGCTGTCCATATGAAAGGTGGACCTGGCAGGATCTCAGCAGTGATTTTTCGCCAGCCCCCTCATTTTATAGGTAAGGAAAATGAAATCCAAAAAGCGAAAGTGATTGTAAAGGCGGTTACAAAGTGACTCAGTCACAAAGCTGGGACTAAAACTCATCTCCCAGATACCAGGCGTAGTTAATAACTATCAGGCTAAAGCAGCTCTTAAAATTCTTCAGATCACTTTCTTTTTTCCAATATCTCTTTTTATCATCACAGCATGTGGCGATGTGGCATTATCGCCCTAAATTATTATGGGAGGGCACAGGCTCTAGGGGATGTGCAGTCACACGCGCACCTTGAGTCTGTTATCACATGTATTTCAGTAGCATTTCAAGACAAGTAAGGGTAAATTACGTATTGCTATTCATTACGGACAAAAGTAGTGGAATATAATTTATACACCCCATGTGTGTTTTCCCAACTTGGCTAACTTCTATAATCATTAGAGTCACTTGAGACTTTTCTGGCTCTGCCCCAGACCCACTGAATCAGAATCTCTGGGGAAGGCGCCTGGGAATTTGTATTTTTAAGTGGCTCCCCAGGTGATTTTGGTTATTAGCCAAGTTTCAGAAACCCTGGCAACATCATTGAAAGTTAAGAGGATGCTGCCTTTTACAAGTTTAGAATGTTTTGATGCAAAATATACCTGCTATAAAACTGACCTAATCTAGTTTCTCTCTTTAACAAACAAGCAAGATAATGTCTTTGTCACAAGTGAGTAGACAAACTGCCAAATACCACCTATATTTCTGGGTCAAAGGCAGATTGGAACTCCACCAAAGAGAAACTGGGCACTGGTCCTTGGTCTATTTCCATGGCAGGGACAAAGCAATTCTAATCTCACTGATCTTTTCATTAAAGAATAAAGCAATCTCAGGTCATTAACTGCTGACAGTAATGCAGACCATGGATTTCACGGATTAACCAAACCACAAACAATCTAGAACATGCCCACAGAACAATTCTTGGACTGGGTAGTACAGAGTGCAAAAAAAAAAAAAAGTAATCAGTTTGACTTGAACAGTTGAGTTGAATTGCTTAATATAACACTCGTCATATGAAATTCCATATGCCAATAGCACAGCAACAGCGTCTCGCAGATGCTTGGAGGTTCTTGGCTGTATCATATAATGTGAGCAGTACTCAACCGTTTCTGAGGCACTTTTGCATACATTAGCACACTGTATCTTTACAATAGTGCTATGAAGTAGATAGGAATTTTCAGCAAATTGAAAGGATTATCATAATTAAAATGTATTCTTAGCAGAATGAAAATATTCTGAAGTGTATCTGATTTACTTTTGCTTTCATGCAAAACAAGATCTATATCACTCCTTATGGTGTGAAAGCAATTTTAAACCTAAAAATATTCATTAAAGTCTTTTTTTAATGAAAAATGACTTATGCAATGCTGATTTAAATACTGAATTTAAGATTGAAAAAGAAAGTGAATCAAGTAATCAGCCTTTACTTCTTTAAATATCAAGCATATAGATTCTTATTCATTTCATCAAAAAGTTTCTCAGATATACCAAAGGCTGGATATTTTCCCCATATAATGGCTCTGCTTAAAAAAAAGTGACTATAATAAAATGCTACCACGTAGAATCTGTTCATGAAAAAAATGAATTTTGAAATTAATATTACACTTGTCCACATGCTAATAAAAACTCTAATCCCAAACTGTTGTTCTTTATTAACATAATTTATTGGCAATTTTACACTTTGGCCTTCTTCACTAAAGCCCTAAACTTTTCACCTAGTCTCAGGGTTGCGTTTTCTGCTAGAAGGACCCCAAAAATAAACTTCAGAAACTTTTTCTAGACAGAGTGAACAGAGCTAGGAAAGTTACCATGTGAAGGGAATGCTAGTCAAGCCAAACATTCAAATGCTAATTACAACAAAGAACTATTTAGACACACAATAATTTATCAATGTTATTATTTAACTTAATATTATCAACAGGTTCAGATAACAATATAAGTTTTTCTCATGGGAGAAACTCCATCTGAGTTTCTAATTAAATAACTTTTGTATGGCTCCTTTTCTTCCCTGCACAAAAGGTCTTTTTCTCCTCCATTCTTGCTCTCTTTCTTTCTTTGTTGTTACTGTTTACTTCCAAGCCTGCCTCTGAACTCTCTGTCTAATTAGCTCTTGATAGATCTGCTGCCCTGTTTCCACAAACATTTAATTCTGCCGTCAGTCCCATTTACATTACAGCATGTTGCATTGTCTTCTACCAGCCTAATTTTATTTGAGTGAATGTAAATCCCATTAAACAGTCACCTATTGGACTGCGCCACATAAACTCCAAAAGCCTGTTTATTACAACAGTGAACATAGGCCCGATTGATAAAAGATTTCTGGGGCATTTCAGTTTGTGGACTACTCCAAATATTCTGCCTGCTTTAAGCTTCAGCAGCTCACTTTTTCAAAGTATTTGACAGAGTATTTGAGTATGTTTCAACCTGTATATTCCATAGCATGACATAGGCAAACAACATTTGTTCATTTTCTTTGGGGAAAACAACATACCTAAAACATATGTTAAATATGTATTTTTCTCCCGTTGGTTTTTATTTTTCCCCTTGGTAATCTGACTGCATTATTTTCAAAAGACTGCATGAGGTGTCTACAAACAGCAGGGTGGCTTACAGAGAGACAATCCTGGAAAGAGCTTCTTAAATACCAAATCACTGTGCAGAATTCCAATAAGCATCTTTGTTTTTCTGACGTGCTTTCCGGTGAGGGTAAGATAGCATCCTGGACTCAGAGACAAACAAGTTCCTCTCATAACCTGAACATAATTTGATAGCCCCAAATGTGAGAAACAAGATTTAAGAGATCATTAGAACCTCTGAAAAGACAAGGTAGCCTAATATCAGGATTTCTGACATTTATATCGATATACTCAAAAAAAGATGTGCCAAGGACCAGCACCTATCTCAGTGAGGACTCAGTGTAGACTTTTTCTGAAGCTAAGTGAATCTTCAGCGCTGTGGTCACATAATAGTGTGGTTAAGGGTAAGGGTGAGAATGGCTTTCTTTCCATTTCCTCCTCGTAATAAACTCAGAAAGACACCCATGAAGTGCAAACCCTCACACAAGAAATTATTTCTCACCCCTGCAGGCTTGTCAAAGCCAATATTTCAGTAAAGCACAGGTTGCTGAAGGGGACTGGGATTTTTTTTTTCCCTGCTGTGAGTCTCTAAGGACAACAAACATTCCAAAAGAGACTGTAGCCAAATTGTTAATAACTTTGCACAGCTTTTTTGCCATGACTACAAAATCCAGGAGAAGACTGAATAGACAATGAGTTAAGCATTCAGCCACAGCTATTTTTGTAGGAGTGAAAATATGTATGGTCTCAAATACTAGTTTTGGAGTCAAACTGAATTAAGAATCAAACAATCGTAGGAGTGATTTTGACAAATATATTGAATGTAAAGTGAATAATTATTAACAGACTTTAACTCATAATAAACATAAAAGAAAAATGAGTTATGTAATTAAAGTAAAAGGTTTATGTTAAGAACATAAAACAATGACAAAATGATTATCAGAAATAGATTTATATTATAAAAGTTTGTATCAACACCCACCTATACTTATGATATGCAGCTTTTAAAGTAGGTATTACATAAACCTAAACTCTTGAACAATCAGACTCAAAAATACCCAGTAGTATAGGTCAAAACAATTTTCTTGTATGGTAGGATCCTAATTTCTTTCTACATATGTTTACATTTGGGTTACTGGGCTTGATTAGGTATTTTATATATATATATATATATAAATAAATATATATATATATATAAACTCATATATATGAGTTTGACATGATTGCTTTTTTCCCATTACATAGAATTAATAATATTTTATTCAGCTTTGATATATTCTAATAATTCATAACGGCTATCACGGGTTCCATGTAAGTCCCTTTGGTGGTTCCCTCATGATCATTTCGAATTTAATTAAGACTAAAATTTCAAAGAGAAAGACACATGGCAGTTTAGTGTTTCTCGTTCCCCGAAGAGGCACTGACTAGTATCACCTTGGTTCTTCTGGTTTACTAAAGCTTTTCCAAAATATTAACACTATTGCCCAATATGACTATCTTCAGAAGGAAGTTTTTTGAAGTTTTGAAAATATTTTAAGTGGACCTAGTAAAAGCATGCATAATTCACAGTAAGTATATGACGTTGACAGCCACAAAACACATGAACTAGATCTGCACAGGTCTCGGTACTGCCTACGACATGTGTAGGAGTAACTGTAGGAATGTTTCCGTGATATGTGTGCATTATACCAGCTTACAACAGATAATCTGCATGACTGGATGAGTTGCAGAACCTCTCTGAGCCTTACGTCCTTTATTCAAAACAGAGAAAAAATCTACTTAAATTGTCAAAATTAAAGGACACAATTACATAAACAAATACTTACTGCCTCTTTTTTACTTATTTGAGAGAGAGAAACAATGATTTGTTGTTCCACCCATTTGCTCATTCATCTGTGGCTGCTTGCATGTGCCCTCATCAGGGACCTATTGCACAACCCTGGCTTATGGGGATGATACTCTCACCAGCTAAGCTACCCTATCAGGGCCTTTGCTGGCTCCTTAATATACAAATCAAACACTGTAATACCTCAAAACCTGATACCCAGAGTATCTTTAGATACAGTAGTGAACAATCCCTTGTTCTACAGAGCGTAGTGAAAAAGACTGCCCAAAACCCACATATAATTACAACTTTTGATAAGCTCTATCATAGACACATAGTTTGGCCTCTTCAACATGTTTTTCCTTTCACCTTTCTCCTATTAAAGGAATTTTTTCATTTTTTCAATCAGAACACAACGGAGAGGATAATATGAGAACAGAACTGCTTTAAGCCATTTCTGTCACATTGTGGGAAAGCCTGGCTAAAACGAAGCCCAAAGAAAGAAAACCAGAGCTGAGATATTAAGAAAGCGAGACAATGCTGTAATGACATGGTATCATCACCTCTGGATCGGCGTGTGCTTAAAGCTCAAAACATTCCTGGATTTCCTATTTTTGTTAGCCAGCAAAACCCCTTTGCTTAAGTTAGTTTAGGCCAGGTTTCAATAACCTACAACCAAATGGCCTATAATGAAAGGTACAGATGATTATAGTAGGGTACAATGGGGGCAAGCCAGTTCTTCAAGCAGAGAAAATATCATGAAGGCTCTGAATGAGATAAGGAGGGTGTTAGTGTTTTTGAGGAACCACAAACATCATTGTATCATCACTGTCATCAAAACTGTCACTCCTTATGGCTCCTTCTAGCTCTGTATGTGAGGAAAAGGGGATGATACTCCTGCCGATAAAGAGGCTCCCAGACAACCCTTTCATTTGCAATTTGCATTCATTTATTCTTATAGGCTCTGATATGGAAGGACTTTTTCTAAATGCAGATGCTATACGGAAAGTAAAGAATTAGGCTTAGATGAGGAAAAAAAGAGAAAGATTATAACAAATGCCTATTCTCCTCTGCATTATATTAGCATGTTTCAGCCTTTTTGTTCTTATGTTTCCATTAGTTTAAATGATACAAATCACAGACAATAGGTGAGAAAGACAAAATACTGCTGGGATTATAACCTAAGAATCCTGAAACTCCAAAAGAACCTATGCACCCAATATTCATAGCAGCACTATTTACAATAGCCAAGTATGAGAAACAGCCTAAGTGCCCATCAGTAAATGAGTGGATCAAAAAAACTGTGGTACATTTACACAGTGGAATACTATGCAGCAGAAAGAAAAAAGGAGCTCCTACAGTTTGCAACAGCATAGATGGAACTGGAGAGCATTATGCTAAGTGAAATAAGTCAGGCAGTAAAAGACAAATACCATATGATCTCACCATAAGTGGAACCTAATCAACAAAACAAACAAATGAGCAAAATAGAACTAGAAGCAGGGAAATAAGAAACAGACTGACATTGACCAGAGGGGAGGGGATAGGAGAAGGAGGCGGTAAAGAAGGGGAAGGGAACATGTATAAAGTCAAGGAACATGTATAAAGGAACATGACCCATGGCCATGGACAATGGGGTGGGGATTGACTGAGGGAGCTGGAGCTGGGGAGTAGGCAGAGTGATGGAGAGCAAGGGGCAGAAATTGGGACAGCTGAAATAGAACAACAATCAAATTTTTTGAAAATCTTTGAAAAAAAACTGACATTAAAGACACACCAATCATAGAATACTTAATTAAATTTCACCATTGCTTATGCTGCTTTGCAACTGACCTTTCTGCACAATAGAATTAAGCAACTCCTGATACCTGCAATAATTTGCTTGAACCTCCTTAAAAAAAGAAAAAAGAGAGAAAAAAAAGAAATAAAATAAAGTCCGTTTGACTCTATATATAATTTTATTTTTCTATTCTCCCATCCCCAAAGTCACCACTATAAGTCTGACCAGTGTACCTTTATAGCTACTTTTGTATGTACGCACACATACATGTATGTATAACAATACAAACTTTATCTGATATGTGAGTAGTTTTAACTATATAAAATCAGTAAGTGAGAGGAATTCAAATTCAAAATCCAGAACCTAAATTAAAATTTCTGGGTTTTAGTGGGCATGGATCCTAGAAATCACCTCTTTTATTTAATAACTATGGATGCTGTGCCCAAGGGAAGAGAGGCTCCTTAGGGCACAGAGCTAATTAGTGGAAGAGTTCCAAAGAAGCAGGATCTCTTACTTTCTAGTGAGATGTTTTTCCATAATGACAGGCTACTAATCACCAACAGTCACATATAATATGCTATATTTCTCTGTGTGTGTTATATGTGAGGAGTGAAGGCACATTAATGTACTAACAAAGCTGACAGACAAAATATTAGCAACATTCTCTTCAGTGTGATAAATATTCAACATTGACTATGTAGTATGCATCACGCTAACCAGTATAAGCACAAAGAACAAATAAGGAAAAATTGTCTGCAACTGACCAGCTTACAAATTCTAGTAGAACAAAATTAAAAATCACAACCATGATGATCGTGTGATGAGTGTGAATGTACATGAGAGTGTAAAAATGATTACTCAAAGGTTATAAGAGTATCAACAGAAAAAGCAACTGATTTCAGAACTTTGGGTGTTTTCTATGGCTATACCTTCCAAATATTAGCTCTACCAACCCACACCGCTTGGCAAAGCAGGAAAACGCACTATGTGAAAGAGAGCTGTGCTTCAGCCACTTACAGCCGAGTACTGGAGTCATAATGCTTATCTGTCAAAACATGGTAAAGACTGAAACAGCTTTTACATGTCCCGTGGCAATGACACTTCCTATAGATGGTGCTAACTGATCAAAGAGAACATAGAGCTACATATGACTCTAAGGAACATATGGGCGTAAATTAACAGCCCTACATATATTTTAATCAATGTCAGCATGCCCTAACATGTATTTTAAAAAAGCTTTATATTAGTTCCTCCCTACCACCAAAACTGCACAATACACATGAAATCATGTTAATTTCATTGAAATTGGTGTGTCAGGCCCACTTATCTCAGGACAATAAAATGTTCCTTATTTTATTGGGGTGCAGTGGCACCCCTGATGCCATTTGTTCTTTCAAACATTACCTCAGTACCTATATATATTTTTTCCTTTTATAAGGTGATCAATGATGACATGGAGTCAGATGTAGTAAGCAGCACAGCGCTAGACACAAAGGAAGTCCTCAGATATAATACAGTGATGCTTTGATTCTGGGTTATAAAGTCTGAATATTTATAACTATATACTAACCTAAATAGAATACTTAATTAACTAGAGAAATTAAATTTAACAGACTGTATAGGAAATCTCTAATAAGTATTCTCTTTATAACACTGTAAATATTTGAAGATATTTAATTCTAGTTTTTCACATTTACTTAACAAAGCTCCTTCAGAACAAATGCAGTGAAGGAAAAATGGCAGAAAAAAGAATAGTTAGTACATTGTCTGTAAGTGGTTACAATTAATTTTTCTGCTTGTCTTCTGGAATATTTACAAATATGATTATTTTATTGATTATTATGATTATATATGCACATACAATAATTATTTTATTCTCAAAGAAAAAATAAATGTAACTAAAATTAATTGGTGCCCATTAGTTTACATGTGCAACAGAATTAATCATCATAAAACTTTATATAGATAGTATTTGTTTTAGAAATGAAGGTATAACATTCAGGTAGAGTGACTAAAATCTTCAATGTCTTTGACTATATTTCTGGAACTAAATTTCTTTGTTTTTCAGATTTTTTAAATCATTTTTATTGTTGTTTGAATACAGTTGTCTCCATTTTCCTACCATCACTTTCCCCTGTCCCACCCAACCCCATCTCCCACCCTCAATCTTACCCCCCTTTGGCTTTGTGGCTTTGTCCTTGGGTCCTTTATACGTGTTCCTTACCAACCCTTTCCTTTCTTTCTCTCATTATATCCCTCCCATCTCCCCTCTGGTTGCTGTCAGTTTGTTCTTTATTTCAATGTCTCTGGTTATATTTTGCTTGCATTTTTGTTTTGTTGATTAGGTTCCACTTATAGGTGAGATCATAGTGCTTTCAGCATAATGCTCTCCAGATCCATCCATACTGCCATGAACGGGAGGAGCTCCTTCTTTCTTTCTTGGGCTGCTTCCAGATCTTGGGGATTGTAAATAACACTGCAATGAACATAGGGGTGCTTATGTTCTTTCAAGTTAGTGTTTTGGGTTCCTTCGGATATATTCCCAGAAGTGGGATTGTTGGGTCAAAATGCAGAATCTCTTTTAATTTTTTGAGGTATCTCTCTACTGCTTTCCACAGTGGCTGCATGAACCTGCATTGCCACCAACAGTGGCAAAGGGTTCCCCTTTCTCCACACCCTTGCCAGCACTTGTTTGTTGATTTACTGATAACAGGCATGAGATGATATCTCATCGTGGTTTTACTTTGCATTTCTCCGATGATTAGTGACATTGAACATTTTTTCATGTGACTATTGGACCATTTTTTTTAATTGAGTTGTTTTTCTTTTTTGGTGACAAGATTTCTAAGTTCTCTATAAATTTTGGATATGAACCCCTTATCTGATATATTGGCAACTATGTTCTCCCATTCTGTGGGTTGTCTTTTTATTTTTTTGATGATTTCCTTTGCTGTGCAAAAGCTTTTTAGTTTGATATTGTCCCACTTGTTTGTTTGTTTTTTCATTTCCCTTACCTGAGGAGACATAATCACTAAAAAAATTGCTATGAGCAATGTCCAAGATTTTGCTGCCTATGTTTTCTTTTATAATTTTTATGGTCTTAGGACTAACAGTTAAATATTTGATCCAATTTGAATTTATTCTTGTGTGTGCTGTAAGAAGGTTGTCTAGTTTCACTTTTCTACATGTATCTGTCCAATTTTACCAATACCATTTATTAAATAAACTACTTTTAGTTAATTGTATGTGTTTGCTTCCTCTGTGAAATATTAATTGACTAAAAAGGTGTGGATTTATTTCTGGGATCTCTATTTTTTTCCATTGATCTATATGTCTGTTTTTATGAAAGACCATACTGTTTTGATTACTATGGCCTTATAGTATAGTTTGGTATTAAGTAGTGGGATTCCTCCAACTTTGTTCTTTCTCAGGATCTCTGTTGTTGTGTGGGGTCTCTTGTGGTTCCATATAAATTTTTGAAATATTTGATCGAGTTCTATGAAATATGTCATTGGAATCTTGTTAGGAATTTCACCAAATCTATAGGTTATTTTGGGTAGTATGGACATTTTAATGATGCTAATTCTTCCTATCCATGAACATAGTATATGCTTCCACTTATTTGTATTTTTTTCAATTTCTTTCTTCAGTGTCTTATATTCTGAGTACAGGTATTTTACATCCTTTATTAGGTTTATTCCTAGGTATTTTATTATTTTTGTAGCAATTACAAGTGGGATTGTTTTCTTAATATCACTTTCTGTTAGTTCATTATTGGCATATAAAAATTCAACTGTTTTCTGGATATTAATTTTGTACCCTGCTACTTTGCTGAATTCATTTATCAGTTCTAGTAGTTTCCTGGTGGAATCTTTGGGATTCTCTATGTATCATGTCATCTGCAAATAATGACAATTTTACTTCTACCTTTTATTTCTTCCTCTTGTCAGACCACTGTGACTAGGACTTCCAGTACTATGTTGGATAAGAGACGTGAAAATGGACATTCCTGTCTTGCTCCAAATCTTAAGGAGAATGCTTGTACTTTTTGCCCATTGAGTATGAGGCTGACAGTGGGATTGCCATATATATGATCTTTATTATGTTTAGGTATGTTCCCTCTAATCCCATATTGCTGAGAATTTGGATCATAAATCAGTGTTGAATTTTATCAAATGTTTTTTCTGCATCTATTGACATGATCACGTGGTTTTTATCCTTCATTTTGTTTTTGTGGAATCACATTTATTGATTTGTAAAGGTTGTACCAATCTTGCATTCCTGGAATAAATCCCACTTGATCATGGTGTGTGATCTTTTTGATGCATTGATGTATTTGGCTTGCTAATATTTTGTTAGAATTTTAGTATCTATGTTTATCATGGATATAGATCTTTAATTTTCTTTCTTCATAGTATTTTTATGTGGTTTTGGAATTAGGATACTGCTGGCCTCATGAAATGAGTTTGGGAGCCTTCCCTCCTCTTGAATTTTATGAAATAGTTTGAGAAGGAGAGGTGTTAGTTCTTCTCAGAATGTTTGGTAAAATTTACCTGTGAAGCCATCCAGTCCAGGGATTTTGTTTGTTGGGAATTTTTTGATTACTGCTTCAATTTCACTAGGTATAATCTATCTATTCAGATTCTCTGATTTTTCCTGATTATTGTATGTTTCTAGGAATGTATTCATTTCATCAAGGTTGTCCAGTTTGTTGGCACATAGTTAATAATAATTTCTCACAATTCTTTATATTTCTTTGGTGTGTTGTTATTTCTCCTCTTTCACATCTGATTTTATTTGTGTCCTCACTCTCTTTTTCTTGATGTGTACAGTTAAAGCTTTGTCAATCTTGTTTATCTTTTCAAAGGACTGGCTCTTGGTTTCATTGATCTTTTATATCATATTTACAGACTCTATTTTGTTTATTTCTGCTCTGATGTTTATTATTTCCTTCCTTCTACTCATTTTGGGCTTTGTTTCTTTTTCTTTTTCAAGTTCCTGTAAGTGTGAACATTGTTTATATGAGCTTTTTCTTGTTTTTTTTTTGTTTGTTTGTTTGTTTTAAGATGGGTCTGTATTGCTATAAATTTCCCCCTTAGGATTGCTTTCCCAGTATCCCACAGATTCTGGATTTCTGTGTCCTCATTTTCATTTGTTTCAGGTATCTCTGGATTTCTTACTTCATCTCAAATCTGACCCATTCATTATTTAATAACATGTTATTTAGTTTCCACGTCTTTGTGTGTTTTTCAGTGTTTTTCTCGTGATTGATTTCTAGTTTCATAGCAATATGGTCAGAGAAGATATTGGTATGATTTCAATCTTCTTAAATGTATTGACACTTGTTTTGTGTCCCAACATGTGGTCTATCCTAGCAAATGTTCCATGTGCACTTGAAAAGTGTGTATAATCTCTTGTTTTGGGATGAAATGTTCTGAAGATATCAATTAAATCTATTTGATCTAGTATGTCATTTAAAGCTGCTGTCTGCTTGTTGATTTTCTCTTTGGAAGATCTATCCTTTGAAGTCAATAGGGTGTTAATCCATGGCTATGACTGTATTTCTGTTGATTTCTTCATTTATTCCATTGAGACTTGCTTCACATATGTAGGTGCTCCTCTGTTGGAAGCTCCTTTGTGCATAAATGTTTACTAGAGTTATATCCTCTTGTTGGATTGTCCCCTTTATTGTTATGTAGTGTCCTTCTTTGTCTCTTACTATAGCCTTGATTTTAAAGTCTATTTTGTCTAATATAAGTACTACTACCCCAGCTTTTTTTCTTTACATTTACATGAAACATATTTTTCCATTCTTTTGCTTTTAGTCTGTGTGTATCTTTTGATCTGAGAAGTGTCTCTTGGAGGCAGCATATACATGGGTTTTGTTCTATCCATTCAGCTACCCTATATCTTTTGGTTGGAGTACTTAAGGCATTTACATTTAAGGTGATTATTGATAGATACATATATAGTGCCATTTTATTGTTAGATTGCTTTCCTCTTTTTTCTTCCCCTTATTTTCTTCTCTTCTCCTTCTTCTTGCAAGCCCTTTAATATTTGTTGCACTACTGGTTGGGTGTTAAAAAACTCCTCTATTTTTTTCTTGTTTGGGAGCTCCTTATTTCTGTTTCACTTTGAAAAGATAGCCTTTTTGAGTATACTAGCTTTGGTTATAGTTCCTGATCCTTCATCAACTTGAATA